>JAJOZX010002763.1:272500-601424 GCA_023014485.1 Bathynomus jamesi | reverse complement strand
TCATCCGCGAAACACGTTTAGAGTGCTTCTGCGAACGAATATATTTCCAAACGAGCCTGAAACGGTGTATATTCCAGAATGACAAAGACTAAAGAAATACCGTGAATTAATAAAATTCTATCATCGACTGCCCCGGGCAATGCAGCAGATGTTTATTAAAAATATCGACGCCGACTTTTTAAAATGCATCTGTGAAATCTGTCTTAACGTTATAAATTGCAATGTATCAATGAAACCCATCAGAAGGCTCGCCTACGCCGCTACAAGAACATAATACGTGCACTCGCTTGTAAAAGTCAAACTGTAGCGAAGAAAAAACGAATTATTGTACAAACAGGAGGGTCATTCTCCCCTCTTATTTTCAGTTTTGGGTCCTTTACTGACTAGATTAATATAATGAGAAAGTGGTAGTGATTCCCACGAGGTGTACGCTTCACTGCAAAGGAATCCAGACACGGATCTAGATCCCCGTAAAAGCAGACTTAAAAGAATGGAAAGCGAATTGCTAGCTCTATTAAACAGTGAAAAAACACCTGATGAGAAAAGAATCTTATACCAAGAAGCTCTGCAGAAATTTCTTCACGAGTACGAAAATTATAAGAGCCCTACAGAGATTCCTGTGGTTATTAGGCACAGCACGGGGGACGATGGACATGGCGACATAGGATCTGAGCCCGACGATACAGCTGACCAACCAAAAAGATTAGCCACACAACATATCGAACATGTATTAAAAAGCACCCTCCCACATACATTGATGAGTAAAGGCTTAAGTCTTTATAATCTATTGAATGAGGATCCAGCCATACAATGGACCGATACAGGCGAGCTCATTGTGGAAGGATCAAAGGTACAGGGATCGAATATCGTAGACATTGTCCATGATCTGGTGAGAAAGTGGGATAGGCCATCACCATCAGGATGGAAGCATATTAAAGCAAGACTACAACAAATAAATGTCCCTAAAACGTTGATAGGAAATCTGAACAGGTTAAAGACTTGGAACATGCAACGCATGTGACACAATTGAAGGCGCCGTCACCCCCGGCGGTAACACCTTTGAAGAGGAGAAGAAGAGGTTAAACCAACCCTACCCACGTGCCTCTAAAATACGCAAATGGCTAACGTATTAACTAAACGCTATTATGACGTTTCTAACCCATCCTCTTACGGCGGCGTAGATAGACTGTACAGAAGTGTTTACGGAGTAGGAAAAAAAGATGTTGAAAGATTTTTGAGGGAGCAGGACGCTTATACGCTTCATAAGCCTGTGAGAAAAAGGTTTAAAACAGCCAAGACAACGGCTTCCTCGATTGATTCTATTTGGCAAGCAGATTTAA
Source organism: Bathynomus jamesi (assembly GCA_023014485.1). Lineage (NCBI taxonomy): Eukaryota > Metazoa > Arthropoda > Malacostraca > Isopoda > Cirolanidae > Bathynomus > Bathynomus jamesi. The sequence continues at coordinate 600,084 of JAJOZX010002763.1, read as the reverse complement.
CAGACATGCAAAGATATTCTGTGTATAACGATGGTTACCGCTACATTCTATTCATAATAGACGTATTCTCTAGATATCTGTGGCTAGTTCCTCTGAAAAATAAATCACCTGAAACAGTTGCTAAAGCCACCAAAACGCTAATGTTAAAAGAAAACAGGGTTCCTGGCTATTTTTGTACGGATATGGGGAAGGAATTTATAGGCCGTGCTTTTCAGAACATGTTGACAGAGTTTAATATCAGCTATTACACAACCAATTCTATACATAAGGCTTCTTTAGCTGAAAGAGTTCAGCGCACCATAAAGGAACGCATGCACCGTTATTTTACACATAAAAACACTACAGATTTCTAGACATTCTGGAATCATTGGCATCATCCTACAACCGCTCACACCATCGCACGATTGGGACAACACCTAACGAAGTTTTAGAAAGAGGTACGCTCCCGAGAAGATGGATCACCACCACCACACACTCTGCGCGCTTCAAAATCAATGATTATGTAAGGCTGTCGCGTTCGGGGAAAATTCGCAAAGGGTTTTGAGCAAGGATGGACACGCGAGATTTTTAAAGTTAGGGCTATGAGACCTAAAGGTGAGATAATGATGTATTACATTGAAGATTTGAATGGGGAAGAAATCTCAGGAGGTTTTTACCGAGGAATTGCAGAAAGTTGCGTTTAATTTAGAAAAAATGTGTTTAAAATTGAGAAAATTTTAGGAAGCAAAGGTTCAGGAAAGAGAAAAATGTACCTGGTGAAATGGCTAGGGTACCCAGAAAGCTTCAACACCTATATAAAAGCTGATGCAATAATGAAGCTTAAATAGTATGCAACATGGCTCCTAACCATTTCTACGTCACACTCCCGTCCTCCTCGTCCCTGTCTGTACACCCTAACAACACACTAGCCAACTTTGTAACAGAGCTCCACGGGCACATTGAATTGGGTCGTGATTCGTATGAGGTGGGGATATGTGAAATTCAGCTGGACACCGTCTTTTTAAATATTGAACATAAAGAAACCGTTTTTACGATTCTTAGAGACATTGACGAGTGTGAAAAAGCTGGGGTAGCTATGGATGAGACTATGCGTATCGCTCGGACTAAGGCTGCACGGTATTACAGTACAGAAGTAAGACTAGGACCGGGTCAATATGGTTCGGTCGAGGATGTTGTGAGAGGCTTAAACGTAAGTTTAAGAAACTCAAACCTTACGAATGATTTAGTATATGAAATCGTAAACAACCCTGCACATACACTAATCCTAAAATCAAAGACTAACAGACGTATTAAAGAACATAGAAAGTTCAAAATTCTAACCAACGGCCGATATAGCGCAGCCTTCCAAAGAGACACATTTCACGAGACACAGTATAACTTGTCCAGATTAATGTATCAATTGAAGATGGAGAAATTGGCTGAAAGGTCCCCAGACATGTGCTATATTTACAGTAATATAGTGGAGCACCAGTTTGTTGGGGATACCCAGGCACGCCTGCTGCGCATTGCTCACATCCCCAACCATAGAGGAAGGAGTTTGAGTATTACATATGACAGACCCCATTATGTGAATGTCGCAACTAATTTAATAACCAATATCTCAATATATATAAGAACGATTGAGGGTGAAAACTTCCCATTCGGTAACGGGAGCTTAACAGTGAAGCTACACTTTCGACGCACTGAGTTATAATGGATAGAAAGCCTTTCACCGTCTATCGAGGGGTGCGATACCAGCGCGGTAGTGGACTTGGGTCCATTTTTTCATCCATACTACGTACGGCTGTTCCTTTGCTGAAGAGGGGTGCCAGATACCTTGGAAGGAAAGCGCTACAATCAGGCCTTAACACTGCAGAAGACATATTGGCCGGGGCTAAACCTAAAGAAGCTCTAAAAAAACATTTAAAGCGTACACGGGACGAAATCATCAAAGATGCAAAGAGAAAAATGCGTGGTGGCGGGAAGAAGAGGGCTCCCCGGAAGAAGAAGGGGTCACGTGGTATTAAACGTAAAAGGCTATCAAAAAAGAAGTGCTGTAAGCGAATGAAACCTATGGTTGACCACTTTTTTGACTGATATAAGCTAAGGACATTGATCTCATGAATCATAGTTTGTTTACCACTTGTCGAGAGAGGAGTCACTATTTCGCCATGGCACGCTTCATCCACCCATGTAGTTCACAATGCTGTAAATCGGAGCTGTCCCTTTTTGAGCTGCCTCCAACCCAAGTTTCTATTGAGCACAGTGACTTTATTACAATTAACCCTTTAAACACAATTAGTTCCCCGAGTGCACCTATAGAATTCGTGATACCCAGCTCAGGCCCTTACTTTTTTGATCCAAGCTGTGTGCACATGTACGCTAAGCTACGTATAGCCCATTCTGATGGAACGGTCTGCGATGACAAATATGCTGTATACCCTGAAACAAACTTTCTGCACTCCATATTCAACCAGTGTGACGTATATTTAAATCAGACCAACATATCGGCAGGCACGGGGTACTATCATCTACGAGCCTATCTGGAAAATGTCCTCAACTTTTCCAAAGAAGCGAAGGCTACCTTTTTAAGTGCCGAGGATATTATCAAACTAAAGATGAAAATAGTATAAAGGACAAATTTAAAAATTCTAAAAGAAAATATACGAGTGTTTTGGACGGTTGCACACAGATTTCACTTTCCAGGAGAAGTTGCTTGTCAACGGGGTGGATATGAAAATAAAGCTCACCCGCACGAGTCCTGAGATCTGCTTAAATCTGGCTGCTGATCAAGAGGAGGGTGCAAAGCCCGTTGTGGTTCACATTATGGACACATACCTCCGCGTACGGCGAGTGAAATTAAGTTCACCAAAACAACTAGAAATTGAGAAAAATTTACTAAACGCTACAGTGAAATATCCTATTAACAGAGTGCAAATCAAACTATATACGGTTCCTGCAGGGTTGGCATCGAAGCAGATAGAAAACATTGCCCTGGGAAATCTTCCTAAAAGGATATTAATCGGCATGCAGGACCACTTCGGTGAATGGAAAATATAAAAAGAGTGCCTTTAAATTCGAGAATTTCGGACTTAAAAATATAACTCTATACGTTAATGGCACTGCTTTGGGTGGAACAATGGGTACGGACTATTCATCAGACGCTGTGTTACCTCTTTGTGCCAGAGCCTATAGTAATCTGACCCATATTGCAGGTGATTGTGATGAGCTTGGTAATGGGGTAACGCAGGAAGAATTCATTGATCAATTTAACCTTTATCCGTTTGACATTACACCTGACTTATCTGCTAGCGTAAATACCCATTTAACCCCACAGCAGAGCGGAAACATCTCAGTGCGGCTGGAATTCGCCAAGCCTATAGACGCTCCTATTAGTGTACTAGTATATCTCGAATCGCAAGCCCTAATAGAAGTAGATAGATTTAGGAGCGTTATCACTGACTTTTAAAATGGATGCTAATACACTTCAGAAAGTAATGGAACGAGTCACACGTTCCAAATTTATCGGAGTGTTTGCGAAGAATGAAACATTGAGTTTGCCAAGTACGCGAGAATGCGGTAGTCTTATTGTGAACACAGATGTCATCGGTAATGAAGGGATTCACTGGATCGCTGTCTATTTTAAAAATAGACAGCGCCTGTACTATTTTGATTCACTCGGTACTCAACCCTGGAGTGACCCTATTATTGTAAAATTTCTCGCTCAGTTACATATTCCCGAAGTTGTATGGAACCCATTTCGTATACAAGGATATTTTAGTAATGTTTGCGGAATGTACTGCGTCTCATTTCTCACGCATATGTCATGTGATAAAGAATTTATAAATTTTTTAAATTTATTTGACCCGTGTCACACTCGCCGAAACGATGAAATGGTATGCAGACAGATAAAAATCCGTTTTCCAATTGTACGTACTCGTTGTATAGTATAATGTTTTTGTTCGTATATTTGTAACGATATATTCTGTAGTTGGTTATTGTACTGATTTCTTTCATTTAATAAATTTATGAAAATATATTGTCTTCTTACCCCAAAAAGATCGAAAAACACTTACATTATTTCGGTGTGACATTGCTGACTGATCAGTATATCCTCCGTATTCATGACACGAGATTCTTCAAAAGATTGTATAACACGTGTCAAATCCTCATCGGACCTTAAAGGAATAATGTTCATTCTTTTAAAACATATACAGAGTATACAGACAGATCCCCATTATGTGAAGATATCTTTGGTTCATTTAAGAGGAATAACATTGATTGCCATAAAAAATTTCGATTTTAGCATAATGGGGGTAAGAAGTAAAACCAAATAACATTGATTGCCTAAAAATTTTTTGGCGAGTATCTATTTGACGAGATACTACAACTCTCCATATATATAAAATCGAATTATAGACACTTACATTTCTATGGTAGTCCCTTGCGTCGGATTGTAAGGAGCGTCACTGCAAATATCTTCAACGGTTTGCGTTGGAAATAATTCATCACGGTCAATCGCTTGAAAAGACTAATTGCCGTTAATGCTGCAGTATCACTTTCTTCATACAAATCTGGGGAGACGTACAGGTCCATGGTGGAGGGAATGATTATTCACTGACGCGAAAATAGCTACTGTTACTCCCAACTGAAAATATCCCCTTTTATATGCACAATCGCCAAGCTCCGCCCCAAAAGACCAGATGTTCGTAGTGATTGGCTGCCGATGTAGCTGGGTGGAGCTATGATGTGTACCAATCCGCTATAACGGGTCCGGACGAGTAATGGCATCTTTATATTTTCTCCAATAGATTTAATGCTCGTATTACTCCTTGCTGTCTTTACCATGTCAATATTTTTCCCCACTATTCCCGGATCATTAGTCACTAATGTAATCGAGAGGACTTTATAATAAAGAAATATATCCTAATTATATTTTTAAAAGAGCGTTCGGTTTCCACGTTAAACTGTGGGTCTAAGCCGGAGTGAGAACCTTTCCAATTCGTTAAAGAGAAAATCATGCATGTTTTTCGGTCATACTACTGACTCGGTTCAAATGATGCATTAACATGCTTTTCGGTCATACTACTGGCTTTACTCAGAGTTTCCCGCAGATCTTATAGACAATGCAGGTCCTGAGCTTTAATTATCTCGATGAAATAGTGAGCAATCGACGAGATGTATTTCTGAATCCACGTTAAACTGTGGGTCTAAGGCGGAGTGAAAACCTTTCCAATTCGGCGAGAAATTACACTAGGGTACAACGAAAATTATTTGGTGATTCTTATAGAACTTTTGATACTGTTTCCGGTTTCAGAATTTTTCTATCACCCATAGTTTTCGAGAAAATAATAATATTACCATTTACTCAGAGTTTCCGCATCATTAGTCACTAATGTAATCGAGAGGATATAAAGAAATATATCCTAATTATATTTTTAAAAGAGCATTCGGTTTCAACGTTAAACTGTGGGTCTAAGTTACGCGTAAATATAAAATATTTTCATTGTAGAAATAATAATAATAATAATGATAATAAGAATTGATGTGAAAGGTGATTAATTTAAGCAGTTAAGATGTAGTTATAAGAATATGACAATACAAATTACGCGTAAATATAAAATTTTTCATTGTAGAAATTTCTGAATCCACGTTAAACTGTGGGTCTAAGGCGGAGTGAAAACCTTTCCAATTCGGCGAGAAATTACACTAGGGTACAACGAAAATTATTTGGTGATTCTTATAGAACTTTTGATACTGTTTCCGGTTTCAGAATTTTTTCTATCACCCATAGTTTTCGAGAAAATAATAATATTACCATTTACTCAGAGTTTCCGCATCATTAGTCACTAATGTAATCGAGAGGATATAAAGAAATATATCCTAATTATATTTTTAAAAGAGCATTCGGTTTCAACGTTAAACTGTTGGGTCTAAGTTACGCGTAAATATAAAATATTTTCATTGTAGAAATAATAATAATAATAATGATAATAAGAATTGATGTGAAAGGTGATTGATTTAAGCAGTTAAGATGTAGTTATAAGAATATGACACCATACAAATTACGCGTAAATATAAAATATTTTCATTGTAGAAATAATAATAATAATGATAATAAGAATTGATGTGACGGGTGCTTTTTGCTCGAATATCTTGGACGAAGGATTAACCCTCGGCCGAAAAGGTCTCTAGGGACGAATTGACACAGAGTCTCCTTTTCCTCGTGTGTGTGTGTGTGTGTGTGTGTGTGTGTGCACGAGTGGTTAATTCGTTTATTATATATATATATATCCGGGTTTGGTTAATGACATTCGTGTGTTTCGATTTTTTCCGTAAATTTCTTTTCATTTGGAGAGAAGGGAGACTTATCAGGGATTGGGGGGAAGGTCTCTCAACCAGCAGGTGTTCTTCGAAACCGACCCCGTTATAGCGGATTGTGTTTTGGCTAATTTCAATTGATTAATTTCTTTAAATTTCGTTTTTTTTAATTTTCTTCGCAGGGGATGAGGCTCGTGTGTTTCATAAATTTTCATTTCGTTTGGAGTGAAGGGAGACTTATCAGGGATTGGGGGAAGGTCTCTCAACCAGCAGGTGTTTTCGAAACCGACCCCGTTATAGCGGATTGTGTTTTGGCTAATTTCAATTGATTAATTTCTTTAAATTTCTTTTTTTTCAATTTTCTTCGCAGGGGATGAGGTTCGTGTGTTTCATAAATTTTCATTTCGTTTCGTGACTTAAATATTTTAATAAAATTAAGTGTGTAAAAATTATTTATTTAATAAACAGAATTTAATTGGATTCATCTACCGTCATATATTGTGGTACACTATTTAATGGATGATTAATATATGGTTTTTGTTATCTGGAATACATGGCGCTATCTGGCAACTGAATACATGGCGCTATCTGGCAACTCAGCCAGAATAGAGGTTTATAAAAGACCGAGAAGCTGATGAAAGAATCATTCAAGCTCGGCTCCCAGCCGAGCAAGGACCTCTGGTCCTTCTCTTTCTGGCCCTTTGGGAAAACCCCTTAGAGGCCTCTTAGGTTAGGTAAACGAAAATAGCTTGGGGGAGAACTCCGCCTCCAAGTTGCATGCCTTGCAATCAAAGGCAACTACTCTCTCTCTTTTAAAAGTATAGGTTATCGTACTTTTTCCCATTATTTGGCACTATACTAGCACATTGGTACATTTTTACAAAAATTGATCAATATTTAGGGGTCTCGCATCGACCTTGAAATTACGAGTTTTTTTTTTAAAGCGTACTTTTTAACTTTTTACTGAATCAAGATAAATCATTAAGTAGGGATGTTTTCTGAATCCTCTTGATGAGAGAAGTCGTTTGGTGTGCCTTCCAATGTCATACGACTAACGGTTTAAAAGTTGTGCCTGTATACAGGTAATACCAATGTACTAGTATAGTGCCAAATAATGGGAAAAACCACGATCACCTATACTTTTCAAAAAAATCAGCAAATAGCAGACAAATAAGGAAGAAAGAAACAATAACTTAAACAATCACTTTTGCATTGTATTGACCACTATCACACGTCACTGGCTGCAACGTTGTCCCTCTGTGCTATGTCATCGTGGCGAGTGATGACTTCTTGAAGTCGCCGAGCTCTTTCCGGTTCTTTTCCACCACTTGCAGAAGATCCTGCAGCTGTGCCTCGTCCTTTGTGACCGTGTTCGCATAGTCTTGTATCAGTTGGACTCCTCTTTCAGCGACGTCATTGGTGACCTGGAGATTAGAGATCACATCCTTCAGACGACAAAAGTCCTCGTTCTCGTCCCACTTATCAGTTGGCAGGGTGAGCCACGAAGACCCATACATCTTCAGACCTGCAAATAAGAACCAGGAGGACTCGTCGATCAGGTCGGGGAGTAGCGTCATCTCGTCGACTGAGACGTTCTCGTATGTGAAGTCTTTGGGTACAGGGAGGTGGGACAGCTTCTCTGCCATCTGTTGCTTCACAGTGCCATCCACCTTGTTGCTGCATAGAGCGAAGATGACGGTCTGAGGCCTCAGATACCAGAAGTGCCGCCTCATCACTGCCAGTGACGCTTCTGCCACCTCGCGGTCCACTGCCCTATACCTCAGAAAACGCTGGTATAGTACCAGGTCATTCAACGGCGCATCAGCTGCTACAGGGGCCGCCAACCAAGCTGGTACGTACAGAAGAGCGATGAACACCACGATCCTGTGCAGTTTGTCGACCAGCTCGGCGTCGAGCTCCAGCTGCCTACTGAACATCAGCAGTTTTGTGTAGTAGATGACCTGAAACAGAATAGGCACCATTGTAAGTAAGACAGGTTTATTGTTACCAATTACTTTGTTTGCGTTATAATGAAATGTTTATCTTTGAATAACATTTAAACTTATCTCTAGATTATTTTTGTTTGAAAATACTAACTTTAGCCATCCATCTTGCGTGGTGGTAGGCTCCTGGGCGCATGAGGTGAATGCCACGGCGTGGTTGTGTCCCGAGTACCAGAGCGTGATCTCTGCCACTTCCCGGTAATCGTCTCTGACGAAACCAGAAGCTGTGCTCAGGAAGCTGACCGCCGCATCCCGGAGTTCTATTAGCCACGTACTCTCCGCCAGATTCTCGACCTGCAGTTTGCAGTAGGTCGAGAGATCGAGCTCGTCCCATCTTCAAAAATAATAAACAAGAAAATTGTGTGAGAAAACTCTGAAGTTCCGGTTTGCTTGCTGTTTTATAAACTAGTGGAACATCATGTGTGTCCCAACTTTACCTTGCACAAAAAATGAACTAACCTTCTCTTCAACTGCTGAAACAAAGGATCAGTTGGTGCCGTAGTCCTTCCGAGCAGGGTGACGGCTACTGCCCCCACGATAAGCTCTAGGACGTATGACGGCATCCCAGCTGGAGTAGCGGTCGCCCGAGCATGTTTTCCAGCCGGACTCTGCACCCTGCACCCTCCCCGTGTTGGTGGAAGTGGTGTCGAAGCAGAGTCCGATGACGCTCTCCTCCATCCCCAATCTTCAAGAGCATGTATGGTTGCCCGCGCCTGCGACAGTCCGGTGCCGTCAGCAACAGCTGGGACTGACAGCAACTTTCCTTCTGTGCAATGAGGAGCCCCGGAGATGAGAATTGCTTGGCGGTGCTCCGCCGTTCCAAGGAATTCTGAAACACATGCCATATATTTCAATTTCATGGTTGTAAAGTAACCTATTTTTGTTCACATTCAGTTCTCTTTTTAATTGACATTATGCTTCATGAATCTCATTACTAAATTGATAGCTATGAAAACTTAATCAACTGACCTTGACCATTTTGCCATCCCAGTGGACAACAGTGTGCCTCGGTGGCGTGAAGGAGTCCTTCACAGCCGTCGCCACTTCACGGCGATGTGACACTCTTCCCCGGCGAGCCGTTTCTTCGAGATGCTGAACTGATTGAGGTCTGCTGGTGGATCCGCCGAACGTGTGATAGCAGCCACAATGCTTACTACCTATGTAGAGAATGGAAAGTGGAAAGGAAACTGTCAAGAATACATGTGGGTTACGGGACACTTTAAAACTGACGCTATCGATGAATACTATACACAATACGCACCTGATTATTGGACATGCGGAAACGATCAGCCACTTCCATGACAGCAGGTGCATTAAGGATGCGGCGAGGAAGATTGACACACACTTGGCTCTTTCGGCAGGGGGAACGCTAGTTCTGTCTCCGACTCTCCTGACATGCCAGTATCATCATTCTCCACGGCCAAATCTCCGGTTTCGTATGCACACTTTGAGGTTTGCGGCTCCTGGCGAGGACGTTTTCTTCCTTCCTGTAGCTTTCTTTTTACAGCGAAAACTTTATCGTTCCCGCTCATCGTTGCCACCCCAGGACCACGTTGATCGAGGTAGAAGTCAATGTCTTCTTTCTTGTCCTTGTCGGACAGCAGTCGATTCTTCTTTATATCTTCGACAGCGTCAGATGCTCCGATATCCCACAGCTTGTCCACACTGTCCGAAAACTTCTGCCGTTTTCCTCCGGCGTCAGTTTCTCGTTTTCTGCTCTTTTGGAGTAAGTGCCACTCTTTCCACAATGCCTCTAGCTTCCGTTCGCAGTTGAGCTTTGTGATTGTTTTAATGCGGGCCATGTTCCAAAACTTTAAGACGTTGTTTACGGTTTCTTGAATGCGTCTTTCCTGTTAGCAGTGTACTGGATAACACTGAAGAAGTATTGCAAAACCTGCCGTGTTGTTGCAATTTGCTACCACTGATGGAGGACGACGGTTGCCCAACTAAAAAAATTTCCGAGCCCGATCTTAGAGAAGGTAGCGATGTTATTTTCGCCTTTCCTTTTGATGACTCTCTATTTGTAGCTTCAAGAGTTCTTCCAGTTATGGTTGCCATCGATTTGTCCATGACAAAGGATGAGAAACTCAGACAGAATTTCAAAATGTTATGATCTGCAAAAAAAGAAATAGGTTAGGTACCTGGCACAGGCATAGTGCATTTTCTAATTACTTATATACATTATACATTCCACCCGGGTATGGTGACTCATTTTTTTGAAAAGTATAGGTGATCGTGGTTTTTCCCATTATTTGGCACTATACTAGCACATTGGTATTACCTGTATACAGGCACAACCTTTAAACCGTTAGTCGTATGACATTGGCAGGCACACCAAACGACTTCTCTCATTAAGAGGATTCAGAAAACATCCCTACTTAATGATTTATCTTGATTCAGTAAAAAGTTAAAAAGTACGCATTTTAAAAAAAAAACTAGTAATTTCAAAGTCGATGCGAGACCCCTAAATATTGATCAATTTTTGTAAAAATGGTACCAATGTGCTAGTATAGTGCCAAATAATGGGAAAAACCACGATCATCTATACTTTTCTAAAAAAATTGAAAAGTGGGCCACCCTAATGGTCACACAGCGTAAATATTGGTCTCGCTTGAATAAACCTTTGTCGGGGGTTCTGGATGACGTCATCGGTAGGGGCTCTGACTGAAACCACGTGACGCGGGTTCGAATCTCACTAACTCATAGTTTCCCACTTTATTGCCTTTTCAGTTTCCATCATATTTAAGTGCGATTATTGCACTTAAAATGAATTTGTATTCATCTCACCTTAACTACAACTACAGTGTATAACCACGAGGCCACGGGTAAATGTAATATATCACAAGCACCAGCTGTACTAGGCATCATACGCAGCTTGCAGACCTTTTCGACGTGCAAACAACACGTTCTGTTTGTAACGTAGGCACAGGTTTTGGTGATGAAATCCATCAGTCAAATAATTTAAAATATTTTGTGATGGAAATACTGTGGTATTTTTACATTATATATATATATATATATATATATATATTATATAATATATATATATATATATATATATTATATATATATGATGAATAAAACCACGAAGGGAAAAGAAACACACACACACACACACACACACACACACACACACACTGTTAGTCAGGTCGTTCGTAATGAACGTTAGCTTAATTTAAATAAAAACAAGATTATCCAGATAATTATGCAAATTGTTTGGATTATTTTGTTTTCATTTAGAATTATACAGGGTGTCCCAAAAAAAAACTATATACTCTTTATAGCATCATATATTTAAAAAAAAAACCAAACAATATATTGTTATAGCAATTGCCAATGAAAGGTAAATTAGTAATCTAAGTGATCAAAATGTTATAGCGAGTTGTTTGCATATAAAATTTAATTAACTACGCCAAGTGCTCAAAATGTTCTCCGGCGGCATGAATGCACTTTTGAATGCGTCGACTAACTGATTCGCAGACATGGACTAATGTGGATGCTGTGATGGTCCCGCACTTTTCCCTAATTGCATCCTTGAGGTGTTCGAGTGTTGCGGGTCTTGTACCATAAACTGCATCCTTCAGGTAGCCCCACAAGTAAAAATCAAGTGGAGTCAAGTCCGGTCAACGTGGAGGATACTCAACGCTTCCTCTTCGTCCTATCCAACGGTTAGGCAACGTTTCATCGAGGTACCTTCTGACATCACAATGATAATGAGGGGGGGGGCTCCATCTTGTTGAAAGTAAAAGTCGTCGTTTCCAAACAACTTCCGAACTGCAGGTATAATTTCTGTCTGCAGCATGTCGAGATATGCGGCACCGGTAACTGTCCCATTAAAGAAAAATGGTCCAACCAAACCCCTGGATGATAAACCACACCATGCTGTTAATCCTGGTAAATTAACATGTTTATCCACATAAACGTGTGGATTATCAAGTGACCAGTACCTGCAGTTGTGTCGATTTACTGTGCCATTCAGCTTGAAGGTAGCTTCATCCAGGTCCGGCGCCAGCCTATTTGGCGCCCTTAGCAGGACTGCAGCTGGCGCCCCCACCCGCCTCCCACTTCACGATTGGGTTTGCCCACAAAGTAATCAAGGTACCATATTGAAGAAACTATTTGCCTTACACTGATCTATTTTAATTTGCTAATACATACATTTATTATAAAATTATAAAATCATTTCACAGTTCAAGAAAGTGTCATGACCAATCAAAACAGCGAGTAAAGCGAGGCATATGTAGTAACAAATCAGAACGCTCAAAAGTGCTAAAATATGCGTGCAAAAAGGACATATCTACTGTTTTTTCCAAGCAAGAAGGGCATATGTCACATAAAAACAGTTATTCGCTTATTGACGACTCCCGGAACTCATATTAAGCCGTAAATAAGCCGAGTCGCTTATTGACGACTCCCGTCTGTGCGCGCAACATTTTTAAATCGCTTATTTACGACTCCCGTCCCTAAAGGGTTAAAGGTCGTGATAGTGAAAGTTCTATAATGACCCAATAAGATGAATAAGTTAATTATGTAAATATCAGTCAAGCTAAACTGGTGTACATACGTCGTACAACCTTTCATCATTTGTTTATGCTTCTCATTCCTTCATTATTTTTTTCATGTTGTTCTTACATAATACTATCAGACGTGCACAGGGCGGGAGGGGCTGGCGCCCCCCAGATCTTTGGCGCCCTTAGCATTTACTAACCTCGCCTAATGGAAGCGGCGGCCCTGGCTTCATCAGACCACACGATTTTGTTGTATTGAAAGTGCATTCATGCCGCCGGAGAACATTTTGAGCACTTGGCGTAGTTAATTAAATTTTATATGCAAACAACTCGCTATAACATTTTGATCACTTAGATTACTAATTTACCTTTCATTGGCAATTGCTATAACAATATATTGTTTTTTTTTTTTTTAAATTATAAAATATATGATGCTATAAAGAGTATATAGTTTTTTTTGGGACACCCTATATATAAAATGTGACGTCACAGTATGAATTTTGGCGGCCACCATTTAAAAAAAAAAAAAAAAAAAAAAAAAATGAGAGGAAATAAGGTTTATAGGTCATCTGATGTGATGCAATGTGCTGACTCAGTGTTCCTATGAATATAGAGTATAGTTGCCTAACCTAACCTAGAGAACGCAACCACAACAAAAACAATAATCCTAACTTAACCTAACCTCCAACACACAACTTCGACAGCACGCTGACCCATGCATATACACATACGCTGAATAGAATAGCGGCACGCGGACACACCACCGATAGGAAAATTTAAACGTTTGTTTTTATGTTTCAGATACCCTAAGAATATGCGTTTGACGTAAGATCTTGTTTACTGATGAAGCAAATTTTTACGTCAATGGAGAGGTTAATCGGCAAAACATACGTTATTGGAGTAATGCTAACCCTAACTGGCTGAGTCCGACGAAGATGCAAGGTGCCGGTAAAGTGATGGTGTGGGCCGGGATATGGGGTGACAGAATTATTGGACCAATTTTTGTCAGTGGAAATCTTAATGCCGAAAGGTATCTTAACATGTTGCAAGAAGAGATTTTCCCATCCCTGCTAAACGAGGAAGGTAACTTCCCAGTTTACTTCCAGCAAGATGGAGCTCCACCTCATTATGGTCTTCACGTGCGTCGGTATTTGGATCAGCAGCAGTTTCCGGATGCTTGGATTGGTCGGCGTGGTCCTGTGGAGTGGCCTCCCAGATCCCCAGATCTCACCCCCCTTGATTTCTATCTTTGGGGGCACTTGAAGGCCATGGTGTATCAGGAAAAGATACGAGACATAAATCATCTAAAGGAACGTATCACCAACGCCATTACAAGCATAACGTCAACTGTGCTAATGCGTGTTCATCAACAGTGGGGAACACGTATTGAAATGTGTTTTCAAAACAATGGCAACCATGTAGAGCATATTATATAAATAAAAATGGTTGTCCATAAAAAAATGTTTATTTTTCCTATGTATGGAAACTTACGGCCCACCCTGTACACGTATATATATATATATATATATATATATATATATATATAAGATGAAGGGAACATAAGCTAATCTTCTTTTAACGCTTAATTACCCTAATCTTTTCATTTTCATCTTTACCTGTTCTAAAACACATGTGTTTCCTATTTCTCTCTCTCTCTCTCTCTCTCTCACACACACAATACATATACGACGTTTCAAGAATTATAATTTATCTTTCATATTAAAATTATCGCCTCAATTAATTATTTATAATAATGATTTAGGAACAAATTTATATATATATATATATATATATATCCTTAAATAATTTATTTTTAATTTATTTCTGTCTTTAGAGCTTAAAATATGATCTTAAATATAGAGGAGGTGTTTAAGATAATATACTGGATAAGCGGCGTTGCGCAGCACAATGATGAATCAACGAACGGGCGAAAATTCCGTTTTCCCTGACTTGACTTTAAACGCTTCTGTTATATCATTTAATCATTCACTCATTCAATGTTCATAAAATTACTTACGAAATTTAAAAAACAACAACAAAATCGAATTACATCTATTTTAATAGAGTTATTAGTATTTAAACTGTCACAAAATTTAAAGTCGTTTTCCTCAAAACTTTATTTTGACACATTCGTCATTGTGCCGCGCGACGCCACATATATATATATATATATATATATATATATATATACAGGCCCGGATTTAGCTATAGGCGAACTAGGCGATCGCCTAGGGCCTCGCGCCAAAGGGGGCCTCGCTCAAGCGATCATTAGCTATGTTATCAATAGAAAACGATATAACAAATTCATTAGATTATTCTCAATTAATTGAAGAGTTTAACTCGAAGAAAAGTAGAAAAGCATTGCTGTAATATTCAAGGAGCATCTGAACCAAATATTAAAGCATTAAAATTTAGCCTGATAAGTCGATCGCTCACTATTATAAAAAATGAAATGTCAACATCTCTTGTACATCACATATGAAAAACGTTTGTATACTATGGAAAGTCTCATTACCTATAATATTATATAAATCTTGGAAATCATTGTCTTATATTTTCGATACAAATCTTGATTCATATTATAATTTATACTTATTTGTATGGTTTATTTATATTTCTTATACAATTTCCATGCGTGATTATTTTGGTTTGGTTTAATTTTTAAGTGCTGGCATAGTTCTGTCTATGCGGGATTCTAATATTGCTGGTATAGTACCGATAATTAAGTCCATATTTTCATATATATAGGCCTAGGGCCTCGCAATTTCTATATCTGCCTAGGGCCTCGCAACTTCTAGATCCGGCCCTGTATATATATATATATATATAATATATATATATCGTAAAGAACGACGCTTGTATAGGAGAACATTCCGCGCAAGATGAGAAGAGAGAACGAACAAATGAAAAAATAAGGTAACCACCCGGGAATCGAACCCTGGATCTTCCGATTGCCGGTCAGATATGATAACCATTACACTACGGGCCTCACTCGAACAAATGCCGTAATTCTTCTACATACGCGCAGAAACCAATGCCCCAAGGGGGCACCTCCCGCATGCCGTATCTATATATACATTTCAACTGCAAAGAACACGCAGTATAAATAATGTAAAGAACGACGCTTGTATAGGAGAACATTCCGCGGAATGTTCTCCTATACAAGCGTCGTTCTTTACGTTATTTATACTGCGTGCTCTTTGCAGTTGAAATGTATATATATATATATATATATATATATATATACACCTTACCTTACCTTACAACCTTACAAAGGTTCCGCGTGATGATTTCTCATTTCGCGAAGGTCAAGCTTGTCGCCCCTCCTCTCCCATACCACGCAGTATATATATATACAGGGTGGGCGGAAAGTAGCTCCCTATTTTGGATTGGTAAAAAAATACATATATATTATCCATTTATTTCAGAAGAAATAATATGAAAAGGTAGGCATACATGGTAGATTTTCTCTAAAATTCAATGTGGGCTCCAACTCTTTCCACCAGCTTCTGGAGCCGCCCAGGAATGGCGTCCACTGACTTTAGCAGGAACTCCGGCGGGATGGAGGACATGACTTCCCGAATTCGGTCCTCCAGTTCTTCCAATGTCCTCGGTTTGGTGCGGTAGACTTCTTCCTTTACCCACCCCCAAAGAAAGAAGTCGCACGGTGTCAAGTTGGGGCTCCTGGCTGGCCATTGATGTGGACCACGACGACCCATCCAACGCTCAGGGAAGTGGGCATCCAGCCACTCACGGACAACAAGAGCGAAGTGCGGAGGGGCGCCATCTTGCATAAATATCAGATCGTCGATGTTCTCCCATGTGCTGACAACCGGCCAGACCTCGTTTCGCAACATAGCAAGGTACCGCTCAGCATTCATGGTGTTGCGCAGAAGGAACGGGCCCACAACCTGATCTGAGGTCATACCACACCACACCGTTACACTGAACCGATTCTGCCGTTTTTCAGCGGTAACCGTGCGACTTCTTTCTTTGGGGGTGGGTAAAGGAAGAAGTTTACCGCACCAAACCGAGGACATTGGAAGAACTGGAGGACCGAATTCGGGAAGTCATGTCCTCCATCCCGCCGGAGTTCCTGCTAAAGTCAGTGGACGCCATTCCTGGGCGGCTCCAGAAGCTGGTGGAAAGAGTTGGAGCCCACATTGAATTTTAGAGAAAACCTACCATGTATGCCACCTTTTCATATTATTTTTTCTGAAATAAATGGATAATATACGTATTTTTTTACCAATCCAAAATAGGGAGCTGCTTTCCGCCCACCCTGTACATATATATATATATATATATATATTATATATATATATATATATATATATATATATATATATATACTGCGTGTTCTTTGCAGTTGAAATGTATATATATATATATATATATATATATATATATATACTGCGTGGTCATTGCAGTTAAATGTACATATTCACGATTTGCGAGGGTGCCCTCTCAAGGCATTGGTTTCTGCCCTATGTAGGAGAATTGCGACTTCTGACTGATCGAGGCCCGTAGTGTAGTGGTAGCATATCTGACCGGCAATCGGAAGGTCCTGGGTTCGATTCCCGGGCGGTCACCTCATTTTTCATTTGTTCGTTATTTCTCTTCCTCGTGTGCAGAACACTCCTTTATACTTACGTCGTTTCTATATATATATATATATATATATATATATGGGAATGAACTCAGAATGGTTCCCTGAGGATTTTTATGATACACACAGACCGTGCATGGAACAAGGAACTCTTCTAGGAAAATTAAATCCACTATAGTCCGAATAAGTAATGGTAAATGACAAACACTATAGTTTCTTCTTTTTCATGATGTTAGCCCGACGCGGGCAACGGGTCACTCGCAAAGAGGTCCCAAAAATATAGCTTCCCTCACCAACTATCTGCAAAGCAGATAGGATTCAGCTTTGAGAGAGGATCTAGGGTTTAAAGCAGCCTAGCCCCGCTACATTTAGAACCTCAATATAAGCAAAAGACTCGCTGCCTTCACGTCGGATTGAATACATCAAAGAAAAGGATCATGAAACGGACATGTTATGTGCCTTGAAAAGTGGACGCTCAATTCTGCCATTTGAGGTTTAAGTTTTGGTTTTTGGCTAAAAATATAATAGTTACCCCTTTTTCTTTGATGTATTCAATCCGACGTGAAGGCAGCGAGTCTTTTGCTTATATTGAGGTTCTAAATGTAGCGGGGCTAGGCTGCTTTAAACCCTAGATCCTGTCCCAAAGCTGGATCCTATCTGCTTTGCAGATAGCTGGTGAGGGAAGCTATATTTTTGGGACCTCTTTGCGAGTGACCCGTTGCCCGCGTCGGGCTAACATCATGAAAAAGAAGAAACTATAGTGTTTGTCATTTACCATTACTTATTCGGACTATAGTGGATTTAATTTTCCTAGAAGAGTTCCTTATTCCATGCACGGTCTGTGTGTATCATATACTATATATATATATATATATATATATATATATTTAGGGTTCCTCAACCTGTCTTAGCGGCAAGGCCACCGGTGAGAAATCTCACCCTCTTTGTGTCGCGAATACAGCTCTCGAACGAGGAGAGCGATATTCGACACATGAATGAAGTCATTGGTGAATACCGTACAGTATATTGTTAGTTAATAAACTAAACACGAAATCTCCGTATTATAACTCATTTAAAGTAATAATTAAAGGTGTAAATTCGCATTTCAACCCATATAATATGAGTCAGTGGCCAGACGGTATTATTGTTAAGGAGTTTATTCACTTTTACAGGAGATTTGATAACAGGCATAATAATAATAATAATAATAATAATAATAATAATAATAATAATAATAGGCGCCCTAATGGTAATGCCTGAAATTTGTACTGTGTATAATAATAATCATATTAATAATAAATTTTCTATCAGTCATGGCGGATAACTTGTTGAAAATAGTCTCATATAATGTAAGGTCATTGAGGAATTCAACTGTAGATGTTCATAAGATCTGCGACAGTGCAGATTTGATACTCCTGCAAGAGCACTGGCTACCTAAGCAAGAGCTAAAATTCCTGTCTACCATCCGTGATGACTTTATGTACCATGCGTCATCAGCAGTAGACTTGTCAGATGAATTAATATACGGTAGGCCTTTTGGTGGTGTTGCTTTCTTAATAAGGAAAAATTTGTCAAAACATATAAAATTTTTAACAAGCGATAATGTAAGGTTGTTAGACATTGAATTACGAGTGAACAATGATTGCATATTAATTGTAAACTGCTATTTACCATACAACAACGGCAGTAATCTAGATGAATACATTGATTTGCTGTACAAAATTAAGTCCCTATCAGATAACCCCCAAATATTCTCACTGTATAATAATGGGAGATTTTAGCGCATGTGAACTCGGAATTCTTTGTAGAATTGGGTAACATGTGCGAGTCGGCCAGATTAAGTATAAGTGATGTAGATGTATTAGGGGTAACCAGTGGTAATTTTACATACATTAGTGATACGAGTGGTACCACCAGGTGGATTGATCATTGTCTCACTAGTAATAATCTAAAGGATCGAATTGTTAAAGTTCATATTCTGCATGATTTCCTTCTTTCTGATCATAGACCATTAGAACTACTAATTAATTATATCAATTTACGCGCAACACGACATAACAAGAACTCAATAGGTAAGAATAATCGCGTCGATTGGTCTAATGTTATTATGCAAGAAAGAATAGAATACAAAGACAGAACAGGTCACCTCTTTAATAATTTAGAAATTTTGCATCTTGCCTGTAGTAATCCTTGCTCAAATGATTCTCACTGTAAACTCATAGTATTATAGTAAGATAGTATCCCTGTTAAGAGAAACAGGAAACCCCCTGATTAAATCTTACAACTATCATACTAAGATTATTCCTGGATGGAATGATTTTATTTCCCCCCTGAAGAGGGAATCGAAAGACGCCTACGATTTTTGGTGCTTTCATGGTAGACCCAGATTAGGACCAGTATACATGAATATGTGTAGAAGTAGGAGTCAGTATAAGGCGGCCATAAGGCGATGTAAACAGGAAGAAGAGTCTATTCGAGCATCAAAAACCTGTGAAGCTCGCATAAATAACGATAATAACAAATTTTGGAAATTTGTTAAGAATCAAACAGGTGTCAAAAGTATCCTCCCTCCGACAATCGATGGGGTGTCGGGGGAGGATGAAATTGCAAAGCTGTGGAAAAACCACTACTCTAACATTCTTAACAGTGTGAGTAAGGATAATCTTAAGATAGATTGCAGCGAAACAACTGTGGGAGGGACAAGGGAAAATACTTTGATATCAGTTCCTGAAGTAAAGAGGTTAATGAAAGAGTTAAAGACTGGTTCCGCGTCAGGGGCAGATGACCTATCGAATGAGCACTTAAAATATGCCAATAACGTAGTATGTCTGCATATATCATTGCTCCTCTCAGCCTATCATAGCTATATCCCTGCAGAGTTCATGAGGGTATATATCTTGTCCCTGGTCAAAAATAAGTATGGAGACACTCTGTTCAGCAATAATTGCAGGCCTACTGCTGTCGCTTTCTACTTCTCGAAACACGAAAAACTCTTGTTACTCCGATTAAATGATTACCTATAGACATCTAATAAATTTGGTTTTAAAAGGTCCCACTCAACTGACTTGTGTATCTATGTACTTAAAGAAACAATATCTAAATACATCGACAGTAATTCAACTATTTATAGCTGTTTCCTAGATATAAGTAAGGCATATGATAGAGTGAACCACAATCTTTTATTTAAAAAACTAGAAGACAGGATGGTTCCCATGTACATATTAAATGTATTGAAATCTTGGTATTCCCACCAATCTTTTACCGTTAGGTGGGGCAATGTACTATCCGAATGTTTTGGCTCCTCTTGCGGGGTGAGACAAGGCTCCTTGCTCTCCCCTTTGCTGTTTAATGTGTATATTGACGGATTAATTGCTTCACTTAATGAGGCAACAGTGGGATGTTGTATAGCTAACACAAGGACAAATAACTTAGTAACACCATATCATCAACATAAACTAAGTCCCTCTGTTAAAGGTCTTGATCGGCTACTAAAAGTCTGCGAAGTGTATTTGCAGGAACCTGATATTCTTTTTAATGTTACAAAATTTAAGGTTATGCATTTTCATCCTAAAAGCTGTAATCAGCCAGCTGATATTAGGTTTAAAATGAATGGTGAAGTAATTGAGGAAGTACAAGAGTTTAAGTATTTCGGTTAAACTATTACCAGCTCCTTGAGTGATGATTCGGATATAAGAAAACAATCTCGAAGCTTTTGTGCAAAAGCGAATATGACTATAAGAAACTTTCAGTTCTGTGCAAGTGAAGCTAAAGACACTCTCTTTTGCACTTTCTGTAGTAATATTTACGGACAGCAACGCTGAGTGAACTATAAAAAAGGTTCTGGCAGAACCCTAAATTTACTGTACAACAAGTCTTTTAGACTCCTACATAAATTACCCCCGAAATGCTCAGCTTCGCAAATGTTTGCTACCCCAATGTCCCGAGCTTCCTGGAGGTAACAAGACGTGCTCAACACAGTCTAATGCAAAGAATTAAAAAATCAACCAACCCGATTATCCAAGCTATCCAATGAGTCCTGCCGTTTATCCTCTAAGTTATGGAATTCTTGGTACAAAAACGCCTGTCTGTAGCTCTACTTAACTACGACATTACTGTATTATTTCTAATCACCTGTATATATTTCTATCCTTAGTATGTGAACTGTTATTGTATTAAAAATATTTGTCATATGGACTATAGTCTGCCAATAAAACTTTTTATTTTAATTGTATATATATATATATATATACTCGTATATATATATATATATCGGGTGGCAAAAAAAAGGGAGACCTCGAACTTTGGCTGTAAAATCGAAAGTCATGGTCGGATTTCAATATTTTTTTCACACCCCACAACTAAGTAAATTTCCTATGCGGTGAGTGAATTTCAAAGAAAACTAATGAAAATTACAGATTTATTGAACATTTCTTTATGCTACTGCAAATTCTCCATTTACACTACTACTGCATTGTCGGGTCGGCAAAATAAAGGGAGACCTTTTAAATCCTTCATATCTCGGCAAATACGGTACATAGAACCATGAAATTTTAATATGTTAGTACTAGGTAATTTTATGGTATGTATACCATCTTTTAGCATTTTAGCTGAGAAATTGGATTTATGGCGAATATTCCAGGAAAATCTTGCGATAATTAAAGCAATTTTAATTAACGTAAGCCAACTGCAGGAAGTTTGGACAAGCTTCTCACGAAAATCGATAAAACAGGAGTAATGTAAATGGAGAATTTCCAGTAGCATAAAGAAATGTTCAATAAATCCGTAATTTTCATTAGTTTTCTTTGAAATTCGCTCACCGTATAGGAAATTTACTTAGTTGTGGTAGTGAAAAAAAATATTGAAATCTGACCATAACTTTGGATTTTACAGCCAAAGTTCGAGGTCTCCCTTTTTTTGCCCTCTCTCTCTCTCTCTCTCTCTCTCTCTCTCTCTCTCTATATATATATATATATATGGCCGCTTTTGGGGAGACAGACATGGGTCAATTTGAAAATTTCCCCTTCACCGTCTTTCATGACGATCTCCTGCCTTCCTTCATGAGGATCCTTCACCGTCCTTCATAACGGTCCTTTATGAAGTTTCATGGTTTTTCATGAAAAAAAATCCTGCTCGCCTTCCTTCACGGTCTTTCACGAGACAAAAAGAAACAAAAACAAAAACAGACAAAAACAAACCAAAAACAAACAAACATTCGAGTACGAAAAAGGCACCTTTTAAGCAGCGTTCCGGCGTGTTCCGGTGCGTTCCGTCATGTTCGTGGCTCCGCTAGTTTTAGCTGGAGGGGGAGCAACCTTCTCACACATCAGACTGATATTATATATATATATATATATATATATATATACACACAAAGGTGGGCAGGACCGAGTTCCAAAAGGACCGAACTCCAGGAACTCGGTCCTTTTTAAGGACCGTGAGCGGGAAAGTCGGTCCATTTCTCAGTGAGGACCGAAATGAGGAGCGACGATCCATTTTTAAGCAATTCCGGACGGTCCGGTCCGGACGGTCTTTTTTTAGTGATTTTAGTGTGTTTAGTGATTATTTGAAGTTCTAAAGAAGATGGATCGTTTCCTCCAGAAGACTCAGAAAGAGACTGAGACTGAACTGAAACTTGTTTCAACACCTGGAGGAGACGAAGAATCTACTGATGTTAGTGCTTCAACTTCAAGTCAAGCAACTGGAGCTTCTAGCGGAAGAACTGAACCCGGCAATCCCTGGCCGTACCTGGACAAATACTTTGAATACCTGGGCCCCAAGGGTGAGCAGAACCTGGAGTACAAGTGCTTGCTGTGTTCATCAAGTTTAACACGCCTATCCCATCCAGTGCCGCCGTGGAGAGGCTCTTCTCTTTGGGGAAGGACGTCCTCAAACCGAAAAGGTCAGGGCTCAGTGACAGCCATTTTGAAATGCTAGTCTTCTTGAAGGGAAACTCAAGCATTTAACTTAATAACTTTTTTTCATCATTTATGTATTGTATTAATTATAATTTACGTTAATAAAATTAAAGATTTCCGGTGTCTTTAATTTTTCATTTTAATCAAATTTTCACTTATCTTATATAAGGACCGAGGACCGAGTCGTTCCTAGGTCCTATCTTCAGAAAGGACCGTGACCGGGACCGTCGGTCCAGTTTGAGGCAAGGACCGGGACCGGGACCGTCGGTCCTTTTTGAGGCCAGGGTGCCCACCTTTGTATATATATATATATATATATATATATATACACGTACTTTACAAGTAAAAACTAAATAGCCGAGTCGTCTTATGACTACAGAGCTTGACATTCAATTTTGAACCTTATACCCTTAAACAATAGAGACTGAACAGAAGAAAACTTTAAATAAATATTTGAAAAACAGCTTTAATAGACTTATACGAGAGAACGTACGAGGTCAAAAACATACAGCAACTTGTGTTGTGTTCTCGAAGCAATTTTTACCGTATAGCTACACGAACACATTCGGTTTTTCTCCAGGTTAGGTGTTACAAAACTCAGGCTAATAACAGTCTATTTACTATTCAAATTCTGAATTAATATTTGTATTATATGAAATTAAATAAAATTATTAAATAAAATTAAAATAAACTACATTTTATTTTCAATTATAGGGATAACTTTTGTCTTTCCTAATTAAAATTAATTTATTATACACCATTATGCAGAAAGACTGACATATAAGCGTTTAATCAACACACCTGTTATTTACCTTCCATTACCAGCTTAAACATTATTATTATTTGTTTGTCGTTATTATATAGGGTGAACCAAATGTAGGTGGACAGTAAATGATAACGTTTATTTTGAGAATACATATTTAATTTTTTTGTATACTATAATACAAAATAAAATTTAAATAAATTTAGTTATAATATTTAATATAATAAAACACAAACACCATAGTTATAATGAACACCATAGTTATAATATAATATAACACAAACCGTATTCAACCTACTGTCCACCTACTTTTGGTTCACCGTGTATATATATATATTTTTTGATAAGTTTACTCAAGTTATATAATTCTTTTACACACATTAAGTACGATAATCACAATTGGCAACCCCGCCCCCAATCTTGCCAGATAAAATGTACTCGGATATTATTTTCCAAACTAATTAATAATAAACAATTTTAAACGAATGCAATTTTTCTAGTGCATTATCTGTAACGAGAAATCGTTATTATTATTGTTACCAATTATTGACCATAAATTATCTGCTATCTATTATTATGTATTCCTATTCCGAGATAGCAGCTGTAAGCAGGCCACCTTTTTTTGTGCGGGGAACCTAATATATTTCAACCCACTAGTATAGTATCAGTGTAACAACCATCATGATCAGCAAATATTATCATTAATATCATAGCCAATTATATATATATATATATATATATATATATATATATAACAGCCCTTTTAAAAAGACCAGGATGAACACACGAATACCTGCAATTTATATCTCAGAAATTCAAATTTCGATGTCTTCCTTCATTGTCATATAGTTCATCCAGTTAACCTGTAACTGCTATTCTAAGCTGTAAGATAAAGAAAGGCTGGCATTAATTCATCCATTTATATCACTAATTACGCCAAATTTGTGCAAAGAAAACGACCTAGTCTGCATATTCAAGTGGATTCGGAATCATCAATTCCGTCTCTAAACATCCACTTAAACATTATTATTATTATTATTATTATTATTATTATTATTGTTATTATTATTATCATTATTATTATTTATGTACAAGATTATTTAAATTAAACATTAGATATCCTTCATAACAGTTGGCAACTCAATCTTTAACGTAGGTATAAAGGAAAGTAGCAATCACTATGCTGTTTTATGCTCCTATTTCAATTCCTGTGGTCCTATTAAGTTTATCAACATCATCATACCATTAGCAATATATAATATAGACACACACACATAAATATATATATATATATATATATATATATATATATATATTATATATATATATATATATATATACGTACATTTAATCAACTTTTGTCTCAAGTCAGTTATTCCATCAAAAGAGCTGCGAACAAATAGACATTAATTTTTCCATTTCACCATTGTGGTCCTAATTTTATTCGCAGATTCTGATGAAACGAGTTGTTTTATATATTTTCACCTTCTATTCCTCACGCATATTGTATAGTTCAATTAGAACATCTTTTGGAGAAAAAGGATTATGGCGATTTGCTTGCGTCCACATATTAGTATTGTTGAGCAAAGATTGTTGCCTAAAAAATATAGCCCAGTCTTTCATGGAGCAAACGTATCTTCACTAATAATTGTAACAAATATCTTTCACTACACGGTCGCTTCCCAGAGATGATTATTTAATCAAACCTGAAAGTTGCATTCTCTGCAAATTCTGGTCACTTTGCGAGCCCACGCCTGTTTATTACTTCTTTCAAAGCAGTCCTAAATCCACTAATTTTTCCTTTGAAGGAGGAGTCACACCAAACTATTTTACGATTTCTAACACTTGCAGTATGCAGATATATAAATGTAGTATAAATATACAAATTTTATCAGCCTGGTTAATTACTCATTGCCTTTGTATCACACATTCTTACCTAAAATTAGTTAGCTAGTTACCAGCTAGTAATTAAAAGAATATCATGGTTCAACAAATATAACACATAAATTTTGGTCGAAATTCCAGACCCAAGACAGATATTTCTATAACAGGTCGCATCATTGAGACGCAACAAACTTTAATGCGCATATACCGATGAATTATTTTTTACGTCCAGTTTTTACAGTTTATTGTCGTATTCTCTGTGACATCTTATATATATATATCAGGGACGTGCCCTCTGGGTAGGCAAGGTAGGCAGTGCTTACCCTGAATAAAACTAAAAATATTAAATATAAAAAGTAAATGATTTTCACTTCATTATATAAATGTTAATTTAATGTATGAAATTCAATGTATAAATTTGTAAATGGATAATATTGTGTTAGAAGCACAATTTCCCCGTGCCTTTCAACCTCTATATATATTAACGCTTGACAATGAAATTTTCCCACGTGCCGTGAGTGGAGCTCCAAGCTGTGACAAATACTGCGCTATATAAGCAGATTTAGTTCTGCTTTTCACTCAGTGTTTTGCCGTTCGGGCACATGGTCGGGTGTGTGGCTGTGCGCGCGTCTGTGTTGTCGTTTGCCTCTGGTGATTGAACTAAATTTTAGACATTTTATTTCAAAATTTAACCCTTTTCAAATATGGACAGTGAGTATCTTAAGAATTTTTCTAAACTGTCTTATGAAGAAAGGTTGAATGTGATTAAAAATGGTAGGCCGACACCGGAACTGAAACAGTTGCTACAGCGTAAAGGAACAAAAATAATCAGAACGTTCAAAAGACGTGGTACAGCAAGAAAGAGTGGTTGTGTGGTTGTGTGTACAACAGGTAGACTCTTTTGTTTTCCATGCTTGTTATTTTCCGTATCTAGTGAAAGTGTGTGGATAAGAACAGGATATTGTGATTTAAATAATTTGACTAATGCTTTAAGTAAGCACGAGAGGTCTGCTGCGCATTATGAAAGTCAAATATCGTTGAAAACATTTGGATCTACACGAATCGACTTGAGCATAGATAAGCAAAAAAAACTTAGCATTGAAATTCACAATAAAAAGGTAAAGGAAACAGAGACATACTGAAAACATTAATTTCTGCTACTTGCTTTTTGATTAAACAAGAACTTGCTTTCCGCGGTGATAATGAGATAAATCCTCTTTAAATCGTGGAAACTATATTGAGTTACTGAACTACACTGCAAAATTTGACCAAAAATTCACAACATTTACAGACTTCATCCGTGTTTTCTGGCGTTTCTAACAAGATACAAAATGACTTGATTGAAGCAGTAGGCATAGCTGTAGAAAATAATATTAAAGAAGATATCGCAAGATCCCCATTCATTGCTATAGAAGTGGATGAATCGACTGATATTTCAAATACAGCTCAATGTTCCACAGTTTTAAGATATGTATTGGATTCTGAAATTAAAGAGGCTTTCATAGGATTTGACGAACTTAAAGACAGAAGAGCTACTGGTGTAACAGAATGCATATTTAAAAATTTAGATAAATACAACTGTGCTGAGAAGCTTGTAGCACAGACATATGATGGCATCGGTAATGGCATCGCATTTAAATGGCGTTCAAGCTAAAGTAAGAGAAAAGGCATCATCAGCGTTATTTACCCATTGCTACGCTCACAAGTTGAATCTTGTTCTATCTCAGTCAGCAAAATTTATACCTGAATATACAATCTTTTTCAAGACCATTGATGGTCTTGCTGCATTTTTCAATCACTCTACAAAACGAACGCAATTTCTTGATGAAATAGTACATAAACGCATTCCAAAGGCTGCACCAACGAGATGGAGTTCTAACTCAAAGCTAGTGCAAACTATTTTACACTATCATAGTGACCTTTGTAAACTTTTCAACAACATTGACAGCAATCCTTTATTGTGGGACTCAGATACTTTAGTGAGGAGTAATGGATTTTATAATTGGCTAACGAAAGATTCAACATACTTTCTTCTCATGGTATATGATAAGATTTTCATTAGAACTGACACACTCTTCAATATCTTACAAACTAAAATTATAGATATTCCATATTGCATTGAAAGAATCAATGAAACAATGAATTCCCTCGAGGGTCTGCGCAAAAATTTTGATGATATCTATGAGAAGTTTAAAGAATGTTTCAAAGGAAATAACTTGACTGAATCAAAATGTCGTACAAAAGGTCCAATTAAAAAAGAAAGAGAAAGAATATTCTGTCTAATATTGAATGATATACTGCAGCATATGGAAGCAAGATACAGTGACTTCAAAAATTTACAATTTATTTCATTAGTTGATAGTAAAAAGTTTCTAAAACTAGCTACAGAAATTGATAAGGATGCACTAGAAAGTTTAGAGAAGAATTATGGTAACTTCTTCGATGTCATAAGATTGAAAACTGATCTAGCTGGAATTTATAGTGCACAAGTGTTCAGGATAAATCAATTAAAGATTTGCTTGCTTTCATATTTCAAAATGGACTTGAACTAACGTTTCCTGAAGCGGTGAAGCTGTTGCAATTGATTTTAACAATTCCAGCTACAACAGTTTCTGTTGAGAGGTCATTTTCAGCTTTGAAAAGAATTAAAAGCTACACCAGGAATAGAATGAAACAGGAAAGGCTTTCATTACTTGCCCTAATTTCAATTGAAAAGGAAAGATTTACTAAATGGAGCAAAATCCCACTTACAATTTCTTTGAAAAATTACAGATATTTTTGTTACTAACAAAGAGAGAAGAATGGAATTCATCTACAAATAAAGCGGTAAGTAAATATTTGTTGTTGACCAAAAATTAGCACAAATGGTGCGGAAGGGGTTAATTATGCTTAAAATTCGTTGGTGGCTGGGGCTCCGCCCCGGAACCCGCTGGGGGAGCTCGCGCCCACCCCAGACCCCCTAGCTTGGAGCCGCTCGCTTCGCTCGCGCATTGAGTCTGCCTACCCTGAGTATTTACTCACGGCACGTGCCTGATATATATATATATATATATATATATATATATATATATTATATATATATATATATATATATATATATATATATATATATATATATATATATTATATATATATGTATACACACACACACACACTAGGGCATTCAATATATTTTGCCCCACCCTTTTAACTTAGCTAAATAATAGGCCATGGGGCTGAAATGTCTTTTGGGTTGTAAGTTTGAACT
Source organism: Bathynomus jamesi (assembly GCA_023014485.1). Taxonomy (NCBI): domain Eukaryota; kingdom Metazoa; phylum Arthropoda; class Malacostraca; order Isopoda; family Cirolanidae; genus Bathynomus; species Bathynomus jamesi. Next base: position 570,855 of record JAJOZX010002763.1, on the reverse strand, counting down.
TTCTGTGTTTCACATAACCGGATTTTTCCAGTTTGAACCTCCCCTCCTTGTATAAAACCGATAGTTAACGCAGTTTCGAAAATGGCGTCTAACAGTGATGTGCGTCGTAAACAGAGCTGTTATCGAGTTCTTAACCGCAGAGAAGGAAAGAGTTGGAAATATTCACAAACGTCTACTGTACAAAACGTTTACGGAGATGCTGTTGTTGATCGAAGTACAGATGGACGCTGGTCTAAACGTGCGAGATCATCGGAGAGAGGGAGAGCCAGCCTCGATGATGAGCCACGCAGCGGTCGCCCTGCATCGGCTGTGACATCTCACACTGTGCAACGTGCTAACAGCATCATTCGATCAAATAGGCGCGTCACGTACAAGGAGCTATCACTGGAGCTAGGAATTAGTGAAGGAAGTGCGAATACGATAATTCAGCAACTGGGATACTCAAAAGTGTGTTCATGGTTTGTTCCTTGGCAACTGACTGATAAGATTACAAGGCCTAAAGAAAAGAAATTGCTTCTGAGTCGTTGGTTCGATTCGAGACAGAAGGGGATTATTTCCTTTCACAAATTGTGACTGGGGATGAGACTTGGGTACACCACTTTGAACCTGAAACAAAACGCCAATCCATGGAGTGGCATCACGCAGACTCCCACGCAAGAAAAAGTTCAAAATGGCTCCCTCTGCAGGAAAGGGTATGGCCACCATCTTCTGAGACATGAAAGGGATGATTCTTGTGGGCATTATGAAGAAAGGACAAACTATCAACTCAGAGGCATATATTCCTACCCTGCAGAGACTCCAGAGACGTATAAAGCGAGTTCGACCGGAAAAAAACTGGAAGACGTCCTTCTTTTGCAGGATAACGCAAGATCACACAACAGTTTGCAAACAAGATAAGCCATCACAAAAATGCGCTTGACTGTGTTACCCCACCCTCCATACAGCCCAGATCTGGCACCTTATGACTTCCATTTCTTTGGGCCAATGAAGGATGCTATTCGTGGAAGAAAGTTTCAGAGTGACGATGAGGTTGTTGAGGAGGTTAAGAGGTGGCTCGAGCGGAACCCACCGGACTTTTACTAGCAAGGAATAAAAGTCCTTGTTTCGAGGTGGAGGAAAGCCGTAGTAAAGGATGGAGACTATGTGGAAAAATAAAAACTTGTTAAAAAGGTATGTAACTACTTGTGTTTGTGTACAAAATTTCTGTAACTTAAAGGAAACTTGGAAAGAAAAACAGGTGGGGCAAAATATATTGAGTGGCCCTCGTATATATATATATATATATATATATATATATATATATATATAAATAAAATGACTTCTGACTTATGTTTGTGGTTGATTTCTACCCATTCTTCAACAGAATCTACTCCATTTATCTGATGCAAGTTAGAAGTTGGGGTAGGAGGAACCTGTATTATTATTATTATTAGTAGTAGTAGTAGTAGCAGTAGTAACAGTAGTTTAAAACTTATTTTCATTTCTACATAGTTTTCTATATAAGCATTCACTACACCGATTTTGTTATGTAGTATATCTGAAACACCCAAATGTATCCAACGGTTGTCTGGTGTATGAGCGTACAAACATGATTACTCTTTAATAAACACCAAAGGTAGTTCGTACAACGTGTACTAACTTACAAATATTAACCAACAACGACAGCACCATCATTACGACTAAATTACCATAAAACAATCAACGTATCAAATGAAAATTTTCACTTTAAACATATTATTCACTATCACCCAAATCACCTCATTTTATCTATCTACCTGAGGACCTATTCATCACTGAAGGAAAATAGCTTGGTTGTCAGGTACACAAGACTTTTTAAACAGCTTCCAAAGAATCTCAGAGCGCCACAGCAGGCAAAGTTAAAGTCTTCAAAAGAAGACTAGATCCTTGGCCCAGTACGGTACCAGATGAGCCCGGTGTACCTGTCTATGCGTGGCAGAAAGTGCAAGAGAACAATTCGCTCATTCACTAGGCCTAGAGGCAAGGTCCCCCAGCATTGTCTGTGTGTAAAAACAGACCAATGCACGGAGCTGCTACGAGGTTGCGAGGTATATATATATATATATATATATATATATATATATATAATATATATATATATATATATATATATATATATATATATATAAGCAATAAAGGAAAATCCAAATTACCTCTATAACTATGCGAAAAGGGAAACAAAAACAAGCGACGCTATCGGGCCCTTAAAGAAGAGAAATAATGAACAAACTGACGATCTAAAAGAAATATCTGAAACATTGAGAGCCCAGTATGAATCAGTTTTCAGTACCCCAAAAAGTGACAAAGCGATACCTGACATAGTTGCATTCTTTGAAAAGAAATTGCAAGGAGAGTATATAACAGCCATTGATTTTACCTCAGAAGATATAGCGAGAACCATAGGACAAATGAAACCGCATTCAGCTACAAGTCCGGACAATTGGAACGCATTATTGATTAAAAATTGTAAAAATGAAAGAGCTACACCTTGATACTGGATATGGAGAACATCCCGAGACACTGGCGAAATATCGAGCATCTTGAAAAGAGCAAACATTGCACGTATATATAAAGGAGGGGATGGATCTCAAGCAAAGAACCAGTGTCATTGACGTCCCGCCTAACCAAAGTATTTGAAAGAATAGTTAGAGAGAAAATCTACGATTTCTGGGAGATACTGGGAAGATTCATCGAAAATTAGCATGGATTCCGATCAGGTAGATCATGCCTATCACAACTAATAGAGCACTATAACAATATCCTAGATGCACTGGAAGATAATGACAACTACGATGTCATATACACGGATTTTGCTAAAGCTTTTGATAAATATAATCATGGTATAATAGCACATAAAATGAAATATATGGGAATAACAGGCAAAGTGGGAAAAGGATCTACAACTTTCTCAGGGAACGTCTACGGGTAGTCAAAATTCAAGGTATATCATCATCAGAATTGAAAGCACGCAGCTCAGTAACACAAGGTACAGTATTGGGCCCCACTCCTGTTCATTATCATGCTAACATATATAGACAGTGAAGTAAACAGCATAGTAACATCCTTTGCAGACGATACAAAGATCACCAGAAACATCAGCAAAGTAAATGAAGTAGAGGCCTTGCAGAGGGACACTAACAAAATATACAAATAGTCAGAAGACAACAACATGACATTTAACACTGTTAAATATGGTAGAAAAGAACTTAAACAGACTGCATATTATGCCCCAGATAGACAGAGAAATTCAGAGAAGCACGAAAGCGTTCGATCTGGGTAATAATGACCGATGATGTGAAATTCGAAACACAAAATAAGATAGCGATAAATAAAGCAAAAACGGTCACGGGACAGGTAGTAAGAACGTTCAAAAGAAGGGACAGACAGCAATGATTCCCCTGCTAAAAACACTGATTATAGCACAACTTGAATACTGCTCAGACTCAGGGCCGCCGCTTCCATTAGGCGAGGTTAGTAAATGCTAAGGGCGCCAAAGATCTGGGGGGCGCCAGCGCCTCCCGCCCTGTGCACGTCTGATAGTATAATGTAAGAACAACATGAAAAAAATAATGAAGGAATGAGAAGCATAGACAAATGATGAAAGGTTGTACGACGTATGTACACCAGTTTAGCTTGACTGATATTTACATAATTAACTTATTCATCTTATTGGGTCATTATAGAACTTTCACTATCACGACCTTTAACCCTTTAGGGACGGGAGTCGTAAATAAGCGATTTAAAAATGTTGCGCGCACAGACGGGAGTCGTCAATAAGCGACTCGGCTTATTTACGGCTTAATATGAGTTCCGGGAGTCGTCAATAAGCGACTCGGCTTATTACGGCTTAATATGAGTTCCGGGAGTCGTCAATAAGCGAATAACTGTTTTTATGTGACATATGCCCTTCTTGCTTGGAAAAACAGTAGATATGTCCTTTTTGCACGCATATTTTAGCACTTTTGAGCGTTCTGATTTGTTACTACATATGCCTCGCTTTACTCGCTGTTTTGATTGGTCATGACACTTTCTTGAACTGTGAAATGATTTTATAATTTTATAATAAATGTATGTATTAGCAAATTAAAATAGATCAGTGTAAGGCAAATAGTTTCTTCAATATGGTACCTTGATTATTTTGTGGGCAAACCCAATCGTGAAGTGGGAGGCGGTGGGGCGCCAGCTGCAGTCCTGCTAAGGGCGCCAAATAGGCTGGCGCCAGACCTGCTCAGACTTGACGTACCCATATAAAAAGGAAGAAACTAATAGACTAGAAGAAACTCAGAGACATTTCACCGCAAAGATTGATGACTGCAAAGAGCTCAGCTACTGGGAAAGACTACATAAACTAAATCTGTACTCCCTAGAAAGAAGAGAGAGGTATATCATAATCTACATAGGGAAAATGATCGAAAAACTGCTACCAAATCTCAAACTGAACACAATTACCATTCAAACAACACTGAAAAATAGGAAAGACATGATGTGCATTGTTCCCAAATTAAAGGCCTGACAAGGTACCTCTTCAACACTGAAGGAAAATAGCTTGGTTTTCAGGGGGCCAAGACTTTTTAACCTGCTTCCAAAGGATCTCAGAAACGTTACGGGGGTCAAAATTGAAGTCTTGAAGAGAAGACTAGATGCCTGGCTCAGGATGTTACCAGTTGAGCCCGGTGTACCTTGCTATGTACGGTGGAGAGCGCAAGAAAGCAACTCGCTCCTCCACCAAGCCAGGCCTAGAGGCTGGACCACCAGCTTGACCTTCGTGTGAAGAGAGACCATCACACGGAACATCAAAGATATATATATATATACAGGGCCGGATCTAGAAGTTGCGAGGCCCTAGGCAGATCTAGAAATTGCGAGGCCCTAGGCCTATATATATGAAAATATGGACTTAATTATCGGTACTATACCAGCAATATTAGAATCCCGCATAGACAGAACTATGCCAGCACTTAAAAATTAAACCAAACCAAAATAATCACGCATGGAAATTGTATAAGAAATATAAATAAACCATACAAATAAGTATAAATTATAATATGAATCAAGATTTGTATCGAAAATATAAGACAATGATTTCTAAGATTTATATAATATTATAGGTAATGACTTTCCATAGTATACAAACGTTTTTCATATGTGATGTATAAGAGATGTTGACATTTCATTTTTTATAATAGTGAGCGATCGACTTAGGCTAAATATTAATGCTTTAATATTTGGTTCAGATGCTCCTTGAATATTACAGCAATGCTTTTCTACTTTTCTTCGAGCTAAACTCTTCAATTAATTGAGAATAATCTAATGAATTTGTTATATCGTTTTCTATTGATAACATAGCTAATGATTGCAATCTCGCTTGAGACATGGTGGAACGCAAATATGTTTTAATAAGTTTGAGACGCAAGAAACTTCTTTCAGCCGAAGCAACAGTAACTGGGATGGTTAATACTATTCGAAGTGCAACATAAACATTAGGATAAATCTCACTTAGTTGTTTCTGCACTATATAAACAAGGGCATTTCCGAGATCTGTTTTCTCAGGTATAAACCTGCAAAGTACTTTAAGTTCTTCATAGAGTTCTAAATCATTAATATCACTTGAACAGAACGCGCAAAACGGCTTGAGCGAGGCCCCCTTTGGCACGAGGCCCTAGACGATCGTCTAGTTCGCCTATAGCTAAATCCGGGCCTGTATATATATATATATATATATATATATATATACAGTGGTGTAGTGCTGTGGGAACGCGTGGGAACGGCGTTCCCTTACTTTTTTTGGTAGACGGAACGGCGTTCCCTCACTATTTCAAATAAATCCGAACTTACAAATCTTTAACGTCATGAAATTTTAATTCCCACCCCTAGAAAAAATATGAGAAAGAATCATTAACTGTTTCATTTCTTTTAGCTTCGACTGAGGCAATGCTAGCCTATAAAGATCTGGTGAAACAGTCACCACGGCGTACCAGTTGTTAACTTTTTTTTAGTTAATCATTCCAGTTGTTAGCTATTTTTATTGATCGTACTGGATGTCATATATCTAATGACACTGGAAATACTGCATCTTCAACCTTGGAATATATCCTAATATCCAGTGCAATGACCTCAAAATATCCCTGAAATTGGTCAGATTTCAAAAGATTTCCAGGGGGCTTACAGTGCCCCCGGACCCCCAGCTATATGGGCTCGCCATTGTCCCCCCCGCATCTGAGTAACATTTTCAAAATGCGTTCCCTCACTTCTTTATTTAGCACTACACCACTGTATATACATATATAATAAACAGGAACACCAGAGAAAAATAAACATCCTTCAAGGTTTAATCAGTACCAACGTTTCGGAATGCACTAATTCCATCTTCAGGGCTATAAGAGTAAAAGGGCAATTTATATACAAAATACGAATTGCATGTGTAAGTTGCTTAATAACAATTTAAAGTAACAAGTTAAAATTATAAAAAGTAGCTAAGAAAATGTAAAAACATTAAAACTAAAAGGTATATAGATGAAATTAAAATAAAGTTACAATTATAAAAAGTAGCTAGGAACATATAAAAGCATTAAAACTAAAAGGTAAATAAATAAAATAAACAAGCACCTTAACTAAAACATAGCAGATCTACCGATGATTCATCAGAATTGAGGTCTGGTTTTAATTTATTAATGAACAAAGATTCCATAATTTTAAGCTTAAGGTCAAAGCTTCCGGCAGCAAGTATGGCGAAACTAGACTGTGAAATTGGGTGGTTATTGTTATGTGAATGGTTACTTATGAGAGAATTAGGTGGTTTGCCAAGAGGTAAATTTATACCGACCGATTTACCGAGATGTTCATAAATACAGGATTTTCGGTGTCTTTTTGTTTCACCTATTTTTGACCCATACAGTGGTCACATTTGTATTGGTAAACTATAGATGACTTAAGAAGTGTAGGAACAACATCCTTGTATTTACATAAGTGATAAATCGATTTAGACGGGGTGAATATAAATTTTATACATAGTTGTGGGTAGAATTCCTTGAGCAATTTTAAAAGTTTGTTTCTAATGTTAAAACTTGAAGTTCCCACATAAGGCAAAATGAAATACACGATATCTTTGGGAATTGTAATTACGTCCAGAGCTGGGCAATAAATACATTGAATGTATTTAAATACTAAATACTAAATACATGGGAGAAATGTATTTAAATACTAAATAATAAATACATTTTACGAATGTATTTAGATACTAAATACAAAATACATCAATTGTATTTAAATACATTTGTAAATACATTTTAAATACATATAAATTTTAACATATGCATTCACTAATTCATGTTTTGATAAATTTCTACTTTAGGGGACACGGTGAATTTCGAAATAAATACACCACTCGATAGATCAGACGATTTTAAAAGCTGTTTCATCAATGAATTTTCCATTGCAAATTGGATTGATTGCAACGAGTTAGTTACACAGGCCCACTTAAGGCAGAGCCGTTTTGTACGATTATTCGGTCAATTTCAAGATATTTTTTGATGTCTAAAAAAACACTTACCTTCAGATGAGTGTACAGATTCGTTGTAGCATTGCTTGCAGCAGAGACTTCGTGTTTACACAGCAAGCAGGTGCACTTTACCTTATTACCGTCTTTAGATTTAATTTTAAAGTATTTTCCATCAAACAGAGGGTGCACTAAATTGTTATCTGCAGATATATCACTGTTTGATTCACCGGATTTGCTTGTTGAAGCCATGACACGCACACGATAAAGAAATCAACCGCTTTCGACTAAGAGTGGCACACAACTGATTGAACTGACACGTTGAAACATGAACCATGCTGTACTACACTGTCGACGCGTCGTACTGTGCTAGTACAGAACGTGTATTAAACCAGTAAAAGTATTTACATTTTTATATTTGAGTATTTAAATACATTGTATTTAAATACTCATTAAAGTATTTAAATACGATATTTAAATACATGAAAAACAATGTATTTATAAATACAGTTCTAAATACACAAATGTATTTAAATATGTATTTAAATACAAATGTATTTAAATACTGCCCAGCTCTGATTACGTCTCTAGTTGTGGGGTTTATTAGTCTATTTAGGGTTCTGCCTATTGTAGTCTCCACCAATCTAGATGGGAAATTATTCTTGGTAGGGAGTTTTCGGATGAAATCTAGTTCATCGTGTAGTTTAAACTAATCTGAACAGATACTGAAAGCTCTATTTTCGTAGCTACTTTTTACAATTTTAACTTGTTACTTTAAACTGTTATTAAGCAAATTACTCTTGTAATTTGTATTTTGTATGTGAATTGGCCTTTTATTGTTTTAGCCCTGAAGATGGAATTAGTGCATTCCGAAACGTTGGTACTGATTAAACCTTGAAGGATGTTTATTTTTTCTCTGGTGTTCATGTTTATTATTAAATTGCGTTTTCCACGCCATCAATCAATAGCCGAAATATATATACTTACTTTTGTATACTTTTGTTTACTTTTGTTGAGTTTGAACGACGGTTCAGGATCGACCTGCGGTCGACCCCACTGCAACATCCCGCCTCATTTGCGGGATTTGGCTGGTCACGGACTTTGCACAGGAATCTGTCCAGCTGGTTCTTGAAGTTATTCAGGTCGGTGTGCTGGAGATTCCTCACTTCTTTTGGAAGGACATTGAAAAGCTTTGGGCCCCGTATTCTGAGTGTATTTTCCATCCTCGTTTTCATGGCCCCTTGTCCCACCACAGCTGGGACAGTACAAAATCTGCCTCTTCTCTCATTCCAATTTGTTTCTATTTCATTTCTAAGGTTAGGGACAGAGCCCTCAAGTATTTTCCATATGTATATTATTGTGTACCGCTCGCGCCTTCTTTCGAGAGAGTAGAGTTCAAGGGATTGTAGTCGAGACCATTAGTCTTCACCTTCCGTTTCCTCTATCTTAGACGTAAATGTCCTTTGTATAGCTTCAATGTTCGCAATGTCTCGTTTTCTGTGTGGGCTTGCGAGTACTGAGCAATACTCAGTTATTGTAGGACTAGACTCTTCCATAATTTGAGCATGATGTTTGATTTTCTGCTGCGGAAGCTCCTCCAGATGATTCCCATTATTTTTTTAGCCGTTGTGATTTTGATTTTATAGTGTTCTCTGAATTCTGCATCCGACGACATTATTACTCCAAGATCCCTGACTTGTGGATTTGGTGTTATATGTTTGGCTTGCATAGTTTTGTACCCTTTTTCCTGTAGTTCCTTGTTATTACCATATCTTAGAAGTCGGAATTTTTCTTCGTTGGACTTCATATTGTTGTCTTCTGCCCACTGGAATAATGTTTCAATGTCGTTTTGTAACTTTCTTATGTCATCTTCGTTCAATATTTCCTTACATATTTTTGTGTCATCTGTGAAGCATCATACAATACTGTCCTTAATATCTACATCAATATCTGCAATCATTATTATGAACAGCAAGGGAGCTAATACTGTCTCTTGCAGGACAGAGCTCACGACTTCTGAGACTTCCGATATAACTCCGTTTACCACCACTCTTTGCGTTCTTTGCGTCAAGAAATTAAATATCCACCTTCCTAGCTTTCCAGTAATTCCTGTATTCTTAAGTTTGTGTGCTATGATTCCATGGTCACATTTATCGAAGGCTTTAGCAAAGTCCGTATATATTACATCAATGTTTTGTCCTTGACAGAATGTTTCTAATATTTTCTCCTGGTGGTCTAGTAGCTGTGACAGGCATGATCTTCCCGCCCTAAAGCCACGTTGATTTGGGATGTACAAGTCTTTGTCTTGTAGGTAGTAGGTAGTTTTGCGCCTAATTATACGTTCAAAACACTTTATAAGGTGAGAGGTGAGAGCCACTGGCCGATAATTTTTGGGCATTGCTCTGTTACCACTTTTAAATTCAGGAGCAATGTTCGCGTTCTTTAAGGGAAGTGGAATTTGTCCTGTGTCGAGTATATATATATATATATATATATATATATATATATATATATATATATATACACTTACTTTATGTGAGTTCTAACGATGGTTCAAGGTCGACCTACGGACGACCCCTCTGCAGCACCCCGCCTCATTTATATATACATATATATACAGACACCAAAGAAAGAAGGAACTTAGTAAAGCAAAGAAAATAGAAATAGTAATACTTTATGAATGAAGTTTTCGCATACAGTAACCCATTCTTCAGTAGCCGTCAGAGGCGGCTTTTCAGAGGAGACATGGGAGGCCGGACCGCCTCTGTTTTTATCACTATAAACTATGAAAGAGGATTTTATTGATAGTATTAATTCTACACGATTGTGATATGCCGAAAGATGGTATCTAACACTTTGTAATCTATCCTACTTATATTGCATATATTATAGGCAATTTTGGCCCTCCCTACTGTACCTAACCATCAGCCGTCACTGGTAGGGGTTGATAAGGGTTGGGGATGTTAGAATTTGAATACACACGCATATGAACGTGTAACGACATAGAATGAGTCTTAACAAACAATCGTACGACGCTAGAAAATTAATTAAATAAATAAATAAAAATAAAAATGTAGACGGAAATGGAACGACTTGAGAATCTCCCCATCAAGACCCACTTAGTAATTTGTGAGTCATACAACTAATAGAGTTTCTGGTAGAATGTCAGCTTCATGCTCTTTTACAATGTATATTTGAGGATAAAAGGGAATCATTCTAGCCTAAATACCCAAAAACCGCACAACAGAGATCGCCCCTACAAACAGATGACACGTTTGTAGCGTCCTAAATTACATGAACAAACAGGAACTCCAAATAAAAGTTCACATACTTCACGCTCGTAGAACCATTTAGTTTTTATAATGCTAATATATGAATGATATTTTAACAGCCTATTTTCGCGATTCTTTCTGTTTTTCCCTAAACTCATCCACGTGTATAGCTATATGATATGATAAAAATTCTTTGGCAAACTTTTCAATGCGGACAACCTATCGCCGAGTGCACGTAAAATGCAAATTCATTCACTTTTCACACATCTCTGTTGCATTATTACCGGCTGTTACGTTTAGGGCATCACCAAAATCCTATTGACAGAATTTATAGATAAATATAGGAACAAAGAAATTGAGTAAATTGAATTTTTCATGGCTTATAATTAGCAGCTATTTTGTAAAATTATTGTATTATAGGTTACACAACATAATATATTTGCAGTGTTTTGATTATTATTTTGATCAGTAGTCGCCTGTATGGAATTTATTTGTTCCTATGTTCATATATAAATTCTGTCAATAGAATTTTGGGGATGCACTGTGTTCTCGCAATAGTCCACGAAAAACTGCCCTAAACGTAACAGCCGGTAATAATGCAACAGAGATGTGTAAAAAGTGAACGAATTTGCGTTTTACGTGCACTCAGCGATAGGTTGTCCGCATTGAAAAGTTTGCCAAAGAATTTTTATCATATCATATAGCTATACACGTGGATGAGTTTAGGGAAAAACAGAAAGAATCGCGAAAATAGGCTGTTAAAATATCATTCATATATTAGCATTATAAAAACTAAATGGTTCTACGAGCGTGAAGTATGTGAACTTTTATTTGGAGTTCCTGTTTGTTCATGTAATTTAGGACGCTACAAACGTGTCATCTGTTTGTCGGGGCGATCTCTGTTGCGCGGTTTTTGGGCATTTAGGCTAGAATGATTCCCTTTTATCTTCAAATATATGTTGTAAAAGAGCATGAAGCTGACATTCTACCAGACTCTGTATTAGTTGTATAACCCCTACCAGTGACAGCTGATGGTCACTGGTCAGGTACAGTAGGGAGGCCCAAAATTGCCAATAATATATGCAATATAAATACAGTAGAATAGATTACAAAGTGTTAGATACCATACTTTCGGCATGTCACAACCGTGTAGAATTAATACTATCAATAAAATCCTCTTTCATAGTTTATAGTGATAAAAACAGAGGTGGTCCGGCCTCCCATGTTTTCTCTGAAAACCCGTCTCTGACGGCTTTTGAAGAATGGGTTACTGTATGCGAAAATTTTATTCATAAATTATTACTATTTCTATTTTCTTTGCTTTGCTAAGTTCTTTCTTTCTTTGGTGTATGTATGTATGTATATTAGGGTGGTCCAAAAAGTTAAAGCATCGACTAAGTTCTCTCCACAAGGTTGGTTTTATGCCTCTTGGTGTGGACAGTATTTGTGCAAAGTTTCACGTTATTCGGTTAATATTTAGGGGTCCCCACTTGCCCCCTTTTTGAAAATTGGGAAAATATATAGACAACTGAATAACTAAATTTTTTTTTGGTTCTCAAAGAATATGAAAGAAAACAGTAAGACAATAGGACATGATAATGGGTGTATCTTCATTATTTCTTCTGCATCAGAGTCGCCTTGGATGGTATTGGTATCTGTTTTCGGTGGGCGGCTACGAGTTGTAGGAGGTACTGCTTCTGGTCCTCGTTTCGTGTCAAAGTGTCATTGTAGCGTTGTGCGAGAGCAATACCTCGCTCGGCAGCATCATTGACGACTTTCATCTTTAAGGCGCGATCTCTAAGTTCCCTGTAGTCTTGTCATTTGGCCATTCCCGTGGATCTTTTTGAAGTAACTGGCGCGCTTCCTCCTTACCTCCAACTTTCAAGGCATCAAAGAGGGTCAATGTCCTTTTCGTGACGAAGGATGCCACATCATTTTCAACACCAGCTTCCGCCATGTCGATTCGTCGGGGGCAGCCATTCTTTTGGGGATGTTGGAGGTGTTGAACCATTCTCCTTTTGGTATCAGGATCGATCCTATTATCGAAGAAGGCCAGTCTAATCAGATGCTCCGACAAGTACCACAGGTGGCATCTTAGAGCTGTCTTCGCCGCTTGTGCAGCTCCTCCGTGTGGATATTTTTCCAGAAGATGCAGCATTTTGAGATCATTGAGAGGAGCTTGTGTCCCCATTGGCGCTTCATGCCAGTACTTGACGTAAATCAGACTGACAAATAAAGCCAGCTGAGTCACGTTTCGTTCTTCGCGTGCTGTGAGCTTGAATTGATAGTGAAAGAGGTAGATTTTGAGCGCATAAATCGCCTTCGCCATCCATCTCGCGTGGTGCAGGGACCCGGAGCTCGGATAAAGAGTGACCACCAGTCTTTCCCCCAGGAAGAGCAAAGATAGTTCAAGGAACTCCTTGTAGTCGTCACGAGGTTGGCTTGCCTGAAGAGCGTTAGGTAAGTAAGTGAGCATCTCTTTTCTCATCTCTTGGAGTTGAGGGTTCTCGAACAAGCTGTCCGATGCTGAGACAAATGCTTCGTGGGAGAGAGATGGCCATTCCTTTTGAATTGAGCCAAATATTGAGGCAAAGACATCAGCAAGTACGACTTCAAGTATATGATGTCGACAACCGATCCAAACTAGCTCGTGACCCAATGCTTCTTCAATCCTGACACAGGCTCCGCGATGTAAACCCGTGTTGACGCAGTGGTATCGAAGACGAGACCTCTCACATGCTGTTCCACGTTCCATAATTTCATAGTTTGAAGGCATGCCTGGGCCTGTGCTTCTCCAGTTCCTTGTTTCATCTTGGGACACCAAGCAGCTTCTCCTGTCCATTGAATGTTATAAGGATTGCTATCCGATGCACATTCGTCTTCTTCCCTTCAATGCCGGGGAGAAGCTTTCCGTCCCAATGGAGAAGGACAGGGTCTTCTAGAGAGAATGATTCTAGGTCTTCTCGAGATGCCTGTTCTCGCCCACTTTCTCTGTAGCGATGAATAGAGCTCCGAGAGCACGTCAGCCCAGACAGATCATGCCCCGCGGCCTGTAATACAGCTCCAGTTACGAAAACAGCATTCCGGTCAGAAAGATTGGTGCGATCCATTGCTCCAATGACTTCTGGAGATTGGAAAATGTTCGTAACCTTGTTCTTGGGACACTTTGGTGCCGGAGCTTCAGACGAAGAAGGAATCGGAACCGATGGTCTATAGTCGTCGTCGTCTTGCGAAAAAAGGGAAGAAGAAGAAGAGGAAAGATCAATTGATGACACTCCTGCTTCTTCCAACTCTTTCTGTGTTGCTTCATGCCTTGCCTTCCTCTTGGCTTCCTTCTCCATTCTGGATCGCTTTCTGTCCTCTTGTGTAGTCGTTTCCTTATCAATGCCAGCCATGCTGCAAGAATTGACGTCCTTGCGCTGCATGGACAGGAAATTTCGGTCCTCAACGTTGACGATTGTGCTCATGGCATCACTGGTTGCGATGTCAAACAGTTCCTGGATGTCCGCTTTGAAGATGTCTTCATTCATTCTATCGCTGGCACGTTGCCTGGTCCTGTGCTTCTTGAGTGTTTTGTAGCGGTCTAAAAGCTTTGAAAGCTTACGGACACAGGAGTCGATCCGTTGAGTTGGGATCCGCGCTCGGGTCCAGACTTCAATCACCCTCTGGCATGCCTGGTTCAGACTGTCGGAGGTGGTTTGCTTTTGATTGATGTGGTGGTATTGCCCCAAGAGGAGGGCGTCAAGGCATGTAGGGAGCCTTGACGTGGATAAAGTTCCAGTTGCCATCCCTAGAAGCCAAACTTTTGGAATTGATCGAGTTTGTGCCATCGGACCTACGGAAGAAAAAGTACATTATATAATATATATATTCAGAGTGGGGCGACCTCTAACTATTCACCAATCACGCTGCAATTTTGCACAGACCATGTGGACACTACATGGACAAACACCACACTTGTGGAGACTATCTAAGACAATTTTGAAATTTCCCCCTATGGATTTGGACCACCCTAATGTATATGTATATATAAATGAGGCAGGGTGCTGCAGAGGGGTCGTCCGTAGGTCGACCCTAAACCATCGTTCGAGCTTCTCAACATAGTCTCCCTGTTTCTCAATACACTTAGTCCAGCGATCTACAAGCTTCCTAATGCCATCACAAAAGAATGTTTTTGGCTGTGTGCGCAGCCAGTCATGCACCGCCTCCTTCAGGTCATCATCGCCTTGGAATCGCTGACCTCTCAAAGCATCTTTTAGTGGTCCAAACAGGTAAAAATCCGAAGGTGCCAGGTCTGGACTGTAGGCCGGATGGTCGAGAACTTGCAAACATAATATATTTTTCTGTGTGTTTAAATTTTAAAATTATTTATGGGGGGTGCCAAAGGAAGGATCCGCCCCGGGTGCCAAATTGAAGTATATCATAATCTACATATGGAAAATGATGGAAACTGCTACCAAATCTCAAACTAAACCCAATTACCATTCAAACAACACTGGAAAATAGGAAAGACAGGATGTGCAGTGTTCCCAATTAAAGGCCCGACAAGGGACCTCTTCAAAACTGAAGGAAAATAGCTTGGTTGTCAGGGGGCCAAGACTTTTTAACTAGCTTCCAAAGGACCTCAGAAGCTTTACAGGGGTCAAAGTTGAAGTCTTTAAGAGAAGACCTGGCTCAGGATAGTACCAGATGAGCCCGGTGTACCTGGCTATGTACGGTGGAGAGCGCAAGAAAGCAACTCGCTCCTCCACCAAGCCAGGCCTAGAAGCTGGACGACCAGCTTGACTTTCGTGTGAAGAGAGACCATCACACGGAACATCAACGAGGTTAACGAGGAGGTATATATATATATATATATATATATATATATATATATATATATATATATACACACACACACGAGGGCAATTCAATAAGTATCCGCACATTTTATTTTCACAATTTTATTTTCACATCTGATAGATTATAAACACATCACTTCTCAACATAGTCTCCCTGTTTCTCAATACACTTAGTCCAGCGATCTACAAGCTAAGCAAATTGGAAATAAGAAAAATGCAGGACATTAAAAATTCAATGAACAGGTAATACTGCATTTTATTTTATACAAAAAACACAGGAAATCCAGTCTCAACGCTCAGCCTATTCTTCAAAGGTAAATAGAGAGGATTCACAGTCTCTGCTTTCGAGCCTTAATTTCTGCAAATTGAGCAATGACCTCATCAAAATTCACCTTCTTTGCATATTCATGTTCAATTGAAAGTAAAGCCAGATTTGTCAGTCTTGTCCGACTCATGGCCGAGCGAAAGAAATTTTTTATCAATTTCAATTTGGAAAAACTTCTTTCACATGAAGCAATAGACACACAGACAGTCAAAAAGAATCTCAAATACGGTGACAAGCTTGGCAAAGATTCACAAAAATCCCATTTCACAATAAACTCCAGAAACTGCAATGCTGTCCATTTCTTTGCCTCTTCAACACTGATTTTGGCAGCTTCCAAATGCCTCCGAAGTCGTCCAATTTCCACTTTCCACACTGATATCTTCATCAGAGAATTCATCGAAAATCTGAGTCAAATTTGGAATATACTTCCGAAATTCTTCTTCCGTTGCAACGACCAAAGTGTTTGGCTGAATAACAGCGAAGATTGATAGAATTTGATCATTGCCTTAGAACGAATCTCCAATTCTTGATGAAAGCGATCAAGACATTCAAACATAGCCCTTTTTACTTCCTCTGGCAATGTGAGACCATCATCCTTTGCCATCTCTCCTGGCATCCTTTTTCGGAGCTTTACTCTCCCTCTTCTCTCCATAGAAATATCCATTTCCTCACACTTTGTAGTTGCATAATGAATGGCCCTCTCCACAATGCATTTACCAGTATTATAACATCACGACGATGCATTTATAAACACTTAAACATCACTATGATACCACATTGTCAAAAATTACAGGACACTGGTATAAGTACCATGATATTGTTATAAACACCAGCACTTTATGCTTTATCATAATTATTTAATGAAACATACCTCATGTATGTGGAGTCACAGTGTCAAGTGAACAAGACTCGGAATGTCAGTTGCAGCCAGCTGGCTATGCTCAACAAACTGATGACTAAAACGTCAACAAACGTTCGCCTTTCGATGTAATTTTTATCAAATATATAATTTTCGTTTATAAATTTTGTATTGCCAATAAAAATAAAAATTTATTTTATAGTGGAAATTAACATTAAGCTGTTGTAATAGTTTGAACATTTTTACATTTTTTTTCTTACTTTGGCGAATTTTTCATTTGGTTTGAAAACTTGTACTGGTATTTCAACTCCCCCGATGGCACCCCCCTCCTGGCTGTCACCAGGGGCGGACCGCCCCCCCTCGCACCCCCTTTAGTACGCCACTGCCAGGGAGTACAGATGTAGTTTACGTAGTCTTTCCCAGTAGCTGAGCTCTTTGCAACCATCAATCTTTGCTGTGAAATGTCTCCGAGTAGTTTCTTCCTTTTTATACGGGTACGTCAAGACTGAGCGGTATTCAAGTTCTGCTATAATCAGAGTTTTTAGCAGGGGAATCATTACTGCCTGTCCCTTCTTTTGAACGTTCTTACTACCTGTCCCACGACTCTTTTTGCTTTATTTATCGCTATCTTATTTTGTGTTTCGAATTTCACATCATCGGTCCTTATTACCCAGATCGAACGCTCCGTGCTTCTCTGAATTTCTCCGTCTATCTGGGGCATAATATAGAGTCTAAGTTCCTCATTTCTATCATATCTCAAGAGCTGAAATTTCACGGTATTAAATGTCATGTTATTGTCTTCTGACCATTTGTATATTTTGTTCGTATCCCTCTGCAAGGCCTCCACTTCATTTACATCGCTGATTTTTCTGGGGATCTTTGTATCGTCTGCAAAGGATGTTGCTATACTGCTGGTGTTTACTTCACTGTCTAAATCTGTTAGCATGATAATGAACAGGAGTGGGGCCCAGTACTGTACCTTGTGGTACTGAGCTGCGTACTTCCAATTCTGATGGATATACCTTGAATTTTGACTACCCGTAGACGTTCCCTGAGGAAGTTGTAGATCCATTTTCTCACTTTGCTTGTTATTCCCATATATTTCATTTTATGTGCTATTATACCATGATCATATTTATCAAAAGCTTTAGCAAAATCCGTGTATATGACATCGTAGTTGTCATTACCTTCCAGTACATCTAGGATATTGTTATACAGTGGACCCCCCGCTTACCGATTGGTTCGTGTTACGATTAAATCGTGTTACGATCAAGCCTCATTGAGAATATATTGCCCGTGTAACGATTAATTTCCGTGTAACGATTTTTGAACGATCGCGCCAAATTCACGATGGAAGGAGCTTCTCCTTCCAAACAATAATTTTCTCCTCCAACTCCACGACTACCACCATCGATTTTCATCCATGTTACACTCCACCAACCTAAGGTAAATAATTTTTTTCTTTTTTTCTTTATTTAATTGTTTATTTAATTGTTTTTATTGTTTATTTACAGCAAAATAAGTTATAATACATTTTTGGTGTTAAAATATGTATTGTTAAAATATCCTTTTAAACATGGAAAATTAGGGTTTTTAAGTCTTGCAAGAGTGTATTTTCGAAAACTTTGCGCCAATTAGGCCATTTACATGTTATAATGGGTTCGTGTAACGATTTTTTCGTGTACTGATGGTTTATTTTGCACCAATTACGATCGTTAAACGGGGATCCACTGCAGTGCTCTATTAGTTGTGATAAGCATGATCTACCTGATCGGAATCCGTGCTGATTTTCGATGAATCTTCCCAGTATCTCCCAGAAATCGTAGATTTTCTCTCTAACTATACTTTCAAATACTTTGGTTAGGTGGGACGTCAATGACACTGGTTCTTTGCTTGAGATCTATCCTCCCCTTTATATAGAGGGGCAATGTTTGATCTTTTCAAGATGCTCGATATTTCGCCAGTGTCTCGGGATGTTCTCCATATCCACTATCAAAGTGTAACTATTTCATTTTTACAATTTTTAATCAATAATGCGTTCCAATTGTCCGAACTTGCAGCTGAATGCGGTTTATTTGTCTTATAGCTCTCGCTACGTTTTCTGAGGTAAAATCAAAGTCTGTCATACACTCTCCTTGCAATTTCTCTTCAAAGAATGCAATTATGTCAGGTATCGCTTTGTCACTTTTTGGGGTACTGAAAACTGATTCATACTGGGTTCTCAATGTTTCAGATATCTCTTTCAGATCGTCAGTTATTTCATTATTTCTCTTCTTTAAGGGCCCGATAGCGTCGCTTGTTTTTGTTTCCCTTTTAGCATAGCTATAGAAGTAATTTGGATTTTCCTTTATTGCTTATATATATATATATATATATATATATATATATATATATATATATATATATTATATATATATATATATATATACACCTCGCAACCTCGTAGCAGCTCCGTGCATTGGTCTGTCTTCACACACAGACAATGCTGGGGGACCTTGTCCCTAGGCCTAGTGAATGAGCGAATTGTTCTCTTGCACTCTCTGCCACGCATAGACAGGTACACCGGGCTTATCTGGTACCGTACTGGGCCAAGCGTCTAGTCTTCTTTTGAAGACTTTAACGTTGCCTGCTGTGGCGCTCTGAGATTCTTTGGAAGCTGTTTAAAAAGTTGTGTCCCTGATAACCAAGCTATTTCCTTCAGTGATGAATAGGTCCTCAGGTACATAGATAAAATGAGGTGATTTGGGTGATAGTGAATAATATGTTTAAAGTGAAAATTTTCATTTGATACGTTGATTGTTTTATGGTTGGTTAAAATTTGTAAGTTAGTACACATGGTACGAACTACCTTTGGTGTTTATTAAAGAGTAATCATGTTTGTAAGCTCATACACCAGACAACCGTTGGATACATTTGGGTGTTTCTGATATACTACATACCAACATCGGTGAAGTGAATGCTTACCTAGACAACTATGAAGAAATGAAAATAAGTTTTAAAATACTACTACTACTACTACTACTACTACTACTACTACTAATAATAATATAATAATAATAATAATAATACTGTACAGGTTCCTCTGGATCAATGAAAGAAAGCCACCCGAAGCCTTCTTTAGTTAGCTTTATAAGGCTAACAAAAATATAACGACCTAACCTAACCAATCATCAAGGGCGTACAGTTGACCTAACGATTGGTTAGGTTAGGTCGTGATATTTTCTTTAGTTAGCCTTATGAAGCTAATTAAAGAGGGCTGGGGGTGGCTTTCTTTCATTGATCCGTTCCTCCTACCCCCAACTTCTAACTTGCATCAGATAAATGGTGTAGATTCTGTTGAAGAATGGGTAGAAATCAACCACAGACAAAAGTAAGAAGTCATATATATATATATATATATATATATATATACACACGTGGGCCACTCAATATATTTTTCCCCACCTTTGGTTTTTCTTTTCAAGTTTCTTTGTAAGTTCCAGAAATTTTGTACACAAGTAGTTACATACCTTTTTTACAAGTTTTTATTTTTCCACATAGTTTCCATCCTTTTCTCCGGCTTTCCTCCACCTCGAAACAAGGGTGGGTTCCGCTCGAGTCACCTCTTAACCTCCTCAACAACCTCATCGTCACTCTGAAACTTTCTTTCACGAATAGCATCCTTCATTGGCCCAAACAAATGGAAGTCTGAAGGTGCCAGATCAGGGCTGTATGGAGGGTGGGGTAACATAGTCAAGCGCATTTTTGTGATTGCCTCTCTTGTTTGCAAACTGTTGTGTGGTCTTGCGTTATCGTGCAAAAGAAGGACGTCTTCCAGTTTTCTCTCCGGTCGAATTCGCTTTATAAGTCTCTGGAGTCTCTGTAGGGTAGCAATATATGCCTCTGAGTTGATTGTTTGTCCTTTCTTCATAATGTCCACAAGAATCACCCCTTTCATGTCCCAGAAGATGGTGGCCATAACCTTTCCTGCAGAGGGAGCCATTTTGGACTTTTTCTTGCGTGGGGAGTCTGCGTGATGCCACTCCATGGATTGGCTTTTTGTTTCAGGTTCAAAGTGATGTACCCAAGTCTCATCCCCAGTCACAATTCGTGAAAGGAAGTCATCCCCTTCTGTCTCGTATCGAACCAACGACTCAGAAGCAATTTCTTTTCTTTGGGCTTTGTGATCTTGTCAATCAGTTGGCGAGGAACAAACCGTGAACACACTTTTGAGTATCCCAGTTGCTGAATTATCGTATTCACACTTCCTTCACTAATTCCTAACTCCAGTGATAGCTCCTTGTATGTGACGCGCCTATTTGATCGAATGATGCTGTTAGCACGTTGCACAGTGTGAGATGTCACAGCCGATGCAGGGCGACCGTTTGTGGCTCATCATCGAGGCTGGCTCTCCCCCTCTCCGATAATCTCGCACGTTTGGACCAGCGTCCAACTGTGCTTCGATCAACAACAGCATCTCCAACTGTTTCCTTCTCTGCAGTTAAGAACTCGATAACAGCTCTCTGTTCACTGAGACGCTCTAACTGGCTCTGAGATGGCAAATGTCGCCAAGTATGTATTTTTGATATTTATTTAATACATCATAATACTAAATAATGTCTGCAATAGTAACTTAACGTCAGACAAATTCATTGTAAGTGAATAAATCAGTGACTGAAGCTGGTGATGCCATAAAATACAGAAGGGGATAAATGTTGGACAAAAGGATCAATTTCTTTGCGACCTCTAAATATGCTTCGAATGGCTCCAAATTTCACTTGTGAAATCCTCTGACATCGTGTAACAAGGGCAGCCTTGAGGAAGAACATATTCTAACAGTTTATATTTTTCTATATAAAATGGACCACCCTATATATATATATATATATATATATATATATATATATATATATATATATATATATAATAACGATAAACTAATAATAATAATAATGTTTATGCTGATAATGGAAGGTAAATAACAGGTGTGTGTTGATTAAACGCTTATATGTCAGTCTTTCTGCATAATAGTGTAGAATAAATTAATTTTAATTAGGAAAGGCAAAAGTTACCCCTATAATTGAAAATAAAATGTAGTTTATTTTAATTTTATTTAATATTTTATTTAATTTCACATAATACAAATATTAATTCAGAATTTGAATAGTAAATAGACTGTTATTAGCTTGATTTTTGTAGCACCTATCTTTAACCTGAAGAAAAAACGAATGTGTTTGTGTAACTATACGGTAAAAATTGCTCTCAGAACACAACACAAGCTGCTGTATGTTGTGACCCCGTACGTTCTCTCGTATAAGTCTATTAAAGTCCTTTTTCAAATATTTTTTTAAAGTTTTCTTCTGTTCAGTCTCTATTGTTTAAGGGTATAAGGTTCAAAATTGAATGTCAAGCTCTGTAGCCATAAGGCGACTCTGATATTTATTTTTTACCTGTAAAGTACGTATATATATATATATACTATATATACAGGGTGTTTCAGGAGGAAAGGTCAATACTTCGGGAGGTGATAGTATTGGTCATTGTGAAAAAAAGTTCATATGAACATGTGTCTAATTCTGAATGGTTACAGAGATAGAGCTGTTTGAATCTGATGCGCGCGCAGCTCTCTCTCCCCCGCGGTGGTCCCATTCAATGGCCACCAAGGTCTCCAGACCTCTCTCCGTTAGATTATTGTTTGTGGGGGTGGATGAAAAGTGAAGTTTACAAAAGAAAGGTGGATACACGAGACGAATTGCTCGCGCGCATTTTGGATGCTGCCCGCATAAAGGAACGTCAAGATCAACTCAGACGAACAACACGCGATCTTCGCACACGAGTTGCAAAGTGCATTGAGGTTGACGGTGGGATTTGGAAAATGTATTGTAAACTGTAACAAATTTGTCATTTCTGTGTCTGATACCATTCAAAATGCCACTGTCTGAACATTAATTGTTAGAAACAGTAATTGGTTTCTCTTTCTTGATTACCATTAACAATGCTTTTGTATTTGTAGATTCAAACAGCTCTATCTCCGTAACCATTCAGAATTAGACACATGTTCATATGAACTTTTTTTGTCACAATGACCGATACTATCACCTCCCGAAGTATTGACCTTTCCTCCTGAAACACCCTGTATATACACACACACACACACACACACACACACACACAGAATATCAGTCTGATGTGTGAGACTGCTGCTCCCCCTACAGCTAAAACTAGTGGGGCCACGAACACGACGGAACGCACCGGAACACGCCAGAACGCTGCGTAAAAACTGCTTTTTTTTTTACTCGATTGTTTGTTTGTTTGTTTGTTTTTGTCTGTTTTTGTTTGTCTTTGTTTTTCTCATGAAAGACCGTGAAGGAATATGCGCAGGATTTTTTTTATTACTTTTTTATTTTTTTCTCTTGAAAGACCATGAAAGACACCTTATAAAGGGGGTACCGTCATGAAGGACGGTGAAGGGAGAAATTTTCAAATTGATGTCTGTCTCCCCAAATGCGGCTATACTGTACTACTACTAGGGTTACCAATTTTTTAGATGAGCCCACACAATTCAACTATTGAATACCAATCAACGAATACAAAGCCAACTGACAAATACAGGGATCCGAGAGCGGTACAGAAGGCATACAGAAAGACATTACATGTGATATCGGAACAACGGGTATCGAAAAAGATAAAGAGAGGAAAATTCTTGGAGGATCACAAGGCAACGAAACTGGCACCACGATTTGAAAACGAATCGGAAACACAAGTATGTAAAAACGAAAAGGAAAAAATAAAAATAATCCTAGCCAACAAAGTTTTAGACCTGAAAGGACTCATGCAAGAAACCGCAGCAAACTTTGCATGCCTCACAGAAACCCATCTAAAGGTCTGCCAGGCGAGTTGTGAAAACTGTGAGTTCTGTATTGAAAAAAAAAGAAATACAAATTGACAACTATAACATCCTCCGAGCCGACAGAATAGTGAGACGTAAAGGAGGGTATGCTATTTACACACGCGAAAGGCATATGGCAGAAATGACTATAAGTACAATACTTCAAACAGCTACGTAGAATATGTAGCAGC
This sequence comes from Bathynomus jamesi, assembly GCA_023014485.1. Lineage (NCBI taxonomy): Eukaryota > Metazoa > Arthropoda > Malacostraca > Isopoda > Cirolanidae > Bathynomus > Bathynomus jamesi. The sequence goes on along the minus strand of JAJOZX010002763.1, from coordinate 546,986 downwards.
AAAAGTTGAAAAATTAAATATGGTACTAATTGTAATGTACAGACCCCCAAACACACCAACCTCAAAATTATCAGATTCCATTACAGAGGTAAGAAACTGGGTAAAAGATCTACATTCTCCAACCCCAAATATTTTTCTCTGTGGTGAATTTATAAATTTATGTTAATAAAATAAATAACAGAAAACACAAGAAAAAAACAACTGCCTAGATTTGGTATTCACAAACAACAGCAACCTAATTGATAACGTAGAAATATCCCCAACTATAATATTGGATCACAACATTATTGAAATAACAACCAATATAAAATCAACAGGAAAGGAAAGAACACGAATAACAGAAAGAAGCAAATTCGAATTTTTTAATTTTCACTTCAAAGCTATAAACTGGGAAGATGTTGCATCAGGCATGGAAGTAATAGATTAGAAAACCATCTTCAAGGCCAAAACAACGGAAGAGATGCTAATGACCTTAGAGGAGAAGACGCTGGAAATTGTGCAAAGACATGTCCCAAAAATACAAGAAAGAGGAAAGAGAAGCAGGTTCGAGAGAAAAAAGAGGTAATTGTTCCGAAAGAGAAAAAGAGTGACTGCAAAATTAAGTAACTGTAAAGATAACATCAGAAAAATGTTAAATGATAAACTGCAGAGTATGATTGCATCATACAGGAACTAATTAAGAAGCATACAGAAAAAGGAGAAGACGACGCTATAGAGGCGATAAAGGTAAACTCAAAGTACTTCTATAATTTTGCAAAAAGGAAGTCGAAAAACCACACGCCTATCGGACCTTTGAAAACCGAAGACAGTGCTTTATCTGATGATCTAACAGAAGTATCTGAAATATTAAGAGGTCAGTACGAATCATCTTTCAGTATCCCAAAAACTGACAAACTGATATGCGATAGAAACGCGTTCTTTGAAGAACTACAAAGGGAAAGTATAATGGACTTCGACTTTACGACAGATGATATTACACAAGCTCTAAGGGAAACTAAGAGCACACTCGGCGGCAGGACCAGACAAATGGAATGCCACACTGATCAAAAACTGCAAGAATGCAATCGCTGAGACCTTATATTGGATATGGAGACGATCACTAGACACGGGAGAAACACCGGACATCCTGAAGAGTGCGAACATAGTCCAATATATAAAGGAGGAGATCGATCTGAGGCCAAAAACTATAGACCAGTGTCGCTTACATCTCATCTCACTAAAATATTTGAAAGACTAGTTAGACAGAAAATCTGACTTTTTGGAAACTCAGAAAAAATTAAATGATAACCAACATGGGTTTCGGTCAGGCAGATCATGCCTATCACAACAAATGGAACATTACAACATTATTGGTGCACTTGAAAGTAATGAAAACTATGATGTAATATACACAGACTTTGCCAAAGCGTTCGACAAGTGTGACCATGGAATCATAATACTCGTACATAAGCTGAAGTATATGGGAATAACATGAAAAGTAGGGAAATGGATATATAATTTCCGTAGTGAGCGGCGGCAAGTCGTTACAGTACAAGAAGTATCTTCATCAGAATCAGAGGTCCTCAGCTCAGTACCACAAGGAACAGTATTAGCTCCACTACTCTTCATAATCATGCTAACTGAGATAGATGAGGACGTTACCAGAGACAGCACAGTAACATCTTTGCTGATGACACAAAGATCAGTAGAAAAATAAGAAACCCAGAAAATATAGGATCTCTATAAACAGACATGAACATAATCTGCAAGTGGACGGAAGACAACAATATGAAGTTTAACACTGAGAAATTTCAGCTTTTATGGTACGGAAAAAGGGAGGACCTAAAATCCATGGAATATTATACCCCAAATGATGGACAGGAAATTCAGAGAAATTCTAGAGCAAAAGATTTAAGGGTTGTAATGACTGATGATGCGAAATTTGAAACACAAAATAAGATAGCAGTAAACAGAGCAAAGAGAATAATGGGGCAGACATTGAGAGCCTTTAAATGAAGGGATAGGAATATAATGATTCCTCTATTGAAAACACTGATCATACCCAAATTGGAATACTGCTCGGTCCTAACATCCCCATATAAAAAAAAGACATCAGACAGTTAGAAGGGATTCAGAGAAGCTTCACAGCCAAGATCAAAGGATGCAAAGAACTAAATTACTGGAGAAAGGTTACATGTATATTCACTGCAAAGGAGGAGAGAGAGAGAGATACACCATTATTTACACTTTGAAAATAATGGAGAAACTAGTCCCTAATCTTATTCTGAACCCTGTAATTCCCCAAACAACAGTGGAAAGTAGAAAAGGAAGACCGTGTCGTGTTCCCAAATTAAATGCGAGACAGTGAACATCCTTAACTCTGAAAGAAATTAGTTTTGTTGTGAGAGGACCAAAACTGTTTAATCAGTTGCCCAAAGACCTAAGGAACACGAATGGTGTTGCAGTGGACATCTTCAAAAGAAGATTAGACGCCTGGCTCAGAACAATCCCCGATGAGCCTGGCGTGAGGTGGAGAGTACAAGAAATCAACTCACTATTATCTTGTTGCAGTACCCAATTGCGACCACCACCATGTTTAATCGTAGGAAGGATGTTTTTTCCCTGGAATGTAATATTTGATTTTTGGGTCATTCCATGTCAGTTCAACGGCGAAAAAAACGTTACCTTTGACCTTATGTAGGTCATTTGATGTCACAACCGATTTTTCTCCTTTCATCCAATTTTGGATACACATGTCTACCTTAACCTAAAATAAGATTTTTAGTGTTGATTAAATTAGTATAGACGCTACAGCCATTTCAGTGGACCATACCCACCTCCATTTTGACCAAGTACCTTTTTCCACCAAACATTGGAGCACCGTATCTTTGGAACTGTTTGAGCTAGAGTGTTGAGAAAAATACCATTAGATTTTTCTTACTGAGATATATAATGTCTGCTAATTTTAAAAAAATCGGTAATTATCTAACCTAACCTAACCCAGTTATTTGATCGAATAAGTATCCGGCCCTATTATAAATTTTTTTTTTTGTATATTTCAGAGAATTATATAATATGGGTAATTTAAATTACATAATTAATTAATTTATATGGACATTCAAAAGTGTGAAGAACTTCGAACCTGCTATCCTGTTTAAAGGTAAAGCTATGTACGTATATAAGTACCTTATACTAGGCTATAGGTACTACCCTATAGAATAAGTTCAGTTTTAAGAGTTAGACGAGTTTTAATAGAATTACTTAACTTTGTGTATTTATTCATTGTGTACAACAGTATGTACCCATGTGAAAATAATCTTATTTAAACCTTGGAGCAAGGATTTTTTTGGCATCTGTATTTATTCCAATCTGTAAATCAAACTGCACATTTTTTCTTGTTGTAGACCTCTGAAACAAGATCAGTAGGTCCCAAATTTTATTTGTGCCATCTAAGCAAAAATAGCTTTTAACAGGGTTGGATACAATGAATAATTATAATTGTATTTTTAATTAATTGATCCTAATTTCCATTAATTGTAATTGATTCAAAATAAAATAAAAATAAAGGTAATTGTAATTGATTTTTGAGCTATAACATGTAATTGATCAATTCATGTCAATTGTTAAAAATTATACCCCTAGATCTGGCAGTCATACAGCATCCAATGAAAATAAACCTTTGATAGTTTATTTAGTTATACTTAGATATAGATATATATTTTTATAGATATATATTTATTTTAGATATTTATTTAGATATATAGAATAGATAGTTATATTTTTGTAATTGTAATTGATTCAGAAAAAATTAATTGTAAATGATCTTGAAATTGTGAAGTACAATACTAACTGTAATTAATTTAAAGAAAAATAAAAAAAATTGTAATTGTTTCCATTTTGTGTAATTGAACCAAACCCTGGCTTTTAAGCTACATGTTTTTTTTTCTTTTAGATAAACATGGATTTCAGCAGTTTGAATATGGGCAGGTTCTGTTGTGACCCATTTAAAAAACACAAAGGAAAAGTGAAAAAAGGCATTCGTGCATTGACTAAAAATTTGATTGATCAAAATCCTGAATTGAAACTAACAAATAATCATAAAGCATGTGCAACCTGTCGAAATATACTAGCAAATCGTCCATCCCCAATGCCTGAATGTGAACCACTTGAAAAATCACCATCCACCTCATCAAGTGCCCCATCTGAGCTAGAAACCGTTGGAGATGTAGTTGAAATGCAGTATGAGCTTAGTAAATTCAATGCTTCATTGGCCACACTTGATGAGACCCCAATAAAACCATGTAAACTCTCTGACAGCGCTGGTTACGCAAAGAGAAAGTTGAGGAAAGTAGGGTTGTGAAAAGAAAGCTTGAACTTGCAACTAAACAACCAATTTCATGCAGTGACTCAGATGATACAGAACTGGAGATTCTTCAACAACTAAAAGAGAAATTTAATCAAGTGACAAGTCGAAGTGAAAAACTGACAATTCTTACTATCCTACCAAAAAGATGGACACAAGTAAAGATCAGAGAAGAATTTAAGTGCTCAGATTACATGGCTAGGCAAGCAAAGAGTTTGGTGAGGGAGAAGGGAGTGCTTTCAACTCCTAATCCGCGTTTGGGGAAACGCCTGAATAGTGAAACTGCTGCCAAAGTAATTGACTTCTATCATTCGCCAGATGTGAGTAGACAAATGCCAGGGTTGAAAGACTATGTTTCTGTAAAAGGAGCTGATGGTAGGCGGGAAAGAAAACAAAAATCGCTAATCTTATGCAACCTAAAAGAAGCATTTGAGCTTTTTAAAACAAACCATCCAACAATTAAAATAGGATTTTCAAAATTTGCAGAGCTTCGGCCAAAAGAATGTGTGTTGCCAGGTGCCAGTGGAACACATTCTGTCTGCATTTGCACTAAGCACCAGAATGTCAAACTCATGATGGCAGCAATAACCAGTGTTTTCCAGGTGGAGCAGTACCCTCCCGATAAGCCTAGCTCATCAACATGGGATGATGGGCTGGAGACAAATTATATTTGTCACTACAGGCATTGTCTAGCCCTCCTCCAATGTAATCCACCTCGGGAGATATGCTTCTTTGGGAAATGTGATCAATGCCCAAGAAAAGAGGCCTTCACAGACTTCTTAACTACAGCCTTCGACAGAAAAGGGCTTGATGAGATTGAATTCAGGCAATGGATTTCAACGGACAGATCAACGCTGCAAACACAAAAACTTTCTGCAGATGAATTCATCCAAAGTTTTCATGAAAAATAGAAGCTCTCCTGGAACATGATTTCTTTGCAAGAAGCCAGATGAAATTTTTACAAGAAAAGAAAGAACACTCCGCGAAGGTGAATTTCTCGTTATCGGTGACTTTGCGGAGAATTATGCTTTTATAGTTCAAGACGCGGTGCAATCATTCCATTGGAATAACTGCCAAGCTACAATACATCCTTTTGTAGTCTACTACCGACAAGACAATGAACTGATGCATAAAAGTTTTGTTGCAATTTCTGACTGCAACCAGCATGATCCGTTCACCTCTTCCAAACCCGTCTCATAAATTTTATTAAAGCATCCCATCAAATTACCAAAATCTTTTACTTCAGTGATGGTTGTGCTGCACAATATAAAAATCGCAAGAACTTTATAAACCTCTGCCATCATGAAGAAGATTTCGGAGTTGAGGCTGAATGGCATTTCTTTGCCACGAGTCACGGTAAAGGGCCATGTGATGGTATCGGCGGATCTGTAAAGAGGCTTGCGGCCAGGGCTAGCCTCCAAAGAATAGGAGGTGCCGAACCCATCCTTGATCCATTGGCCCTCTACAACTTTGCAGTCACAGCGCTTCCTTCAATCACTTTCACCTTCGTGACAACAGAAGAGTATGAATCCCACCGATTGATGTTGGAAAAACGCTTCAAAAATGCAAAAACCATTCCAGGTATGCCTACTTATACAATTAATCCATTCCTCACTCCAGAAATATAATTTTAAACTTTTTTTTGCGAATTTTTCTCATAGAAATTCGCCTCCAATCATCATGGAATTTCAAGGGTATAATTTAGTGGGAACTCTGAATAATGACCGTATTCTGAAATTATATCCCATTGCTAAAACCTATGTTATTTTCAGGAACCCAGAAGATCCATTGCATCAAGCCAATCAGCGATGGACTGGTAGAAGTCCGCTCGTATTCTTCCTCGACTATATTCAGATCGGAAAGAGTCACCATTCTTCAGAGAAGCAACATCCCATTGGCATCTATGAAAGGCTATTGTTTAGCAGTCTATGATTCCCACTGGTATCTCGCCTGCATCTTAGATGTCAAGCCAGAGAGCAATGAGGTCAACTTGACCTTCCTTCACCCCCATGGACCTGCACGCTCATTTGTATATCCTTCCCCACCTGATGAACTTCTAGTTGACGCCAGTGATGTGCTGATGATTGTGAGTCCAGTTACCACAAATGGCAGGACATACACTTTGACCCGGTCAGAAATGAAGAAGGCCACATCTATGCTTGAGCATTTAGTAGTGTAAAGGCCAACAGGTAATCTTTTTTGCCTCATCATGTGATTTTTTTTACCAGCCTGGTTTTTTTTTCATTGATAATATTAGGTACACATATTTCTGTAAGTTAGTTCAGTGTACTTAAATTTTTTACTATCATTGTTTATTAAAACCATTATGTTTATTGTACCATTTATTATCTATTAATTATATTTTGTATTTAGGTTAGTATCTTAGCATTCCTATTTAAATTTGAGTCTTATTAGGCAGGACTAAAGTCTCTATTATAGGTTTTTTTCTTACTGTTTGCTGTTGAATAATGATCTCAGTTTTTGTCTAAGGTCAAATCTTTGGTAGGATAAATAATTACCTTGAAAGGCGTATACAAATACTTTATTATTATTATAAATGTAACAATAATGGCTTCCATAAAATATATTGTAAATACCTAATAACTGCCTTTTTTAAATATAAAGTTATGTTGATGCCTCTTTTTTCATGGTTTCACCCAGCTAGACAAGAATCGGTTCTTATAACTCAATTGGTAAAAATAAAGGAATAGGTTATTTTAATATACATATTAAAAGGCAAATTGTTTAAAATAGCAGACATTATAGATCTCAGTGAGACAAATCTAATGGTACTTTCTCAACACTCTAGCTCAAACAGTTCCAAAGAAACGGCGCTCCAAAGTTTGGTGGAAAAAGGTACTTGGTCAAAATGGAGGTAGGTATGGTCCACTGAAATGGCTGTAGCGTCTATACTAACTTAATCAACACTAAAAATCTTGTTCTAGGTTAAGGTAGACATATGTACCCAAAATTGGGTGAAAGGAGAAAAAAATCATTGTGACATCAAAGGTCAAAAATAAGATCAACTTTTTTTTTACCACTGAGGTAAAATATGAATAGAAACAAAGTTGTAGATCTGCTTAAAAGCTTTAAAATAGTGTTTAAATGGTCTCTGTAAGTGCAATAGGAGAGATATTTCATGTTGAAATATGGTATGACCTTGGAAATTGACCTTGTTTTACAAAATTCGAATGGCCATATCTCCGGAACCATATGACCTAGAGTGTTGAAACAAGTGCCATTCTGTTTTGCTCACCGAGATCTATAAGTGTACCAATTTACAAAAACATCGGTGATGGTCACGGTTTTTCGACCCAAAATTCCGTTGAACTGACATGGAATGACCCTTTTGCCAAACATACCGTTGCTCATTGTTCCTGAATAAATCACTTTTCCTCTCGTCTATCCAGAGAACTTTTATCAGAAAATTCAAATCCATCATTTTGATTATCCTTGGTATACTTTAAACGAGCTCCTTTGTGCGGTTTTCGTTGCAGAGGTTTTCATCGTGTAACTCTTCCATGCAGACCATTCTTTCTTAATGTGCGACGAACAGTGGAGGGATGGAAATCGATCTTAAACAATGTTAATATTTGGCAAATATCATCTGCAGTCACTCGTGGTTTCGCAGCAACCATTCTTTCAATCCGTCTAGCTTTACGTTCTGAAAACTTGCAAGGTCGTCCACACCTTGGTAGAGTTTTGATTGCTACAAAACGTTTCCATTTCTTTATAACTAGCTGACCATATTTCCTTGAGACAAAAACGGGACATTGGGATGGCAAAAAAGGGACGGGGTTATGTAATATTCTGTATTCATGAAAAGTAAGTACATAAACCGGGACAAAATTGACATTTTTATTAAAACGACGGGACGGCCAGAAATATAAAACAAACGGTACTGTCCCGTTCAAACGGTACGTATGGTCAGCCTATTTATAACTGCAACAACTGTCGCAAATGGAATTCGAAGTTCTCCTATCTTCCTATAACTTTTTCCAGACTCGGTACAACAATAATAGATCTTTTAAGATTTGTAGATTTCTCTTTACTACGACGACCCATTGCTTATTAATGGCTTGGACAGTCATTCGTCTTCCATGAAGAATCACAGAGAAAATTCTAGAACTCAGCATTGGCAACAGTCTCTGGTCAGTAAAGAGCCAACTACTGATAAAAACTTTAAATTCTTCAAGCCTTCGGTGGGCACACGAAGTATTAAATAATTTTGCAAATAAATGTACAAAAACTTTTGTATTTTAACTTTTTTATTTTCCCAAGTTCTTTGATGTTTTGTAGTATATATGTTGGAGTTAAACTAATTTTTTTATTTGTTAATTTTTTTCCAAATGAACAGTAAACTTTTTATAACAATCCTATGCATGGTACGAAAGATGAGAATGAATATAACTTTAATGTTTCTTTGTGTGAATACTAATGAGCGCCATTATATATATGTATAACGGTGAACCAAAAGTAGGTGGACAGTAGGTTGAATACGGTTTGTGTTATATTATATTATAACTATGGTGTTCATTATAACTATGGTGTTTGTGTTATATTATATTAAATATTATAACTAAATTTATTTAAATTTTATTTTGTATTATAGTATACAAAAAATTAAATATGTATTCTCAAAATAACGTTATCATTTACTGTCCACCTACATTTGGTTCACCCTATATATATATATATTATATATATATATATATATATATAATATATATATATATATATATATATATATATATATATATATATATATATATATAATAATACAAGTCCGATAACTTTTACAAAATACTTAGACTTAATATGTATGGAACAAAGCGTCCTTCTGGATAATTAAATCCACTAAAGTCTGAATAAGTAATGGTAAGTAGCAAATACTAAAGTTTTTCTTTTTTATGATTTTGGCTCTCTTTTTCCTCTAAGTGGAGTGGGGGCGTTTCTGAGGGCGTTCGCCCTTGGTCCTTCTTTCCTGCATAAAAACCTTAATTATATATTATATATATATATATATATATATATATATATATATATGCAAATAACTGCAATGACCGCGCAGTATATAAATGAATAGAAACGACATAAGTATTAAGGAACGTTTCTGCACACGAGGAGGAGAGATAAGAAATAATGAAAAATGAGGCGAACCGCCTGGGAATCGAACCCAGGCCTTCCAATTGCCGGTCGGACGCTCTACCATAATGCTACCATTATGCTATATATATATATATACAGGGTGGGCGGAAAGAGCTCCCAATTTTGGATTGGTAAAAAAATACGTATATTATCCATTTATTTCAGAAGAAATAATATGAAAAGGTAGGCATACATGGTAGGTTTTCTCTAAAATTCAATGTGGGCTCCAACTCTTTCCACCAGCTTCTGGAGCCGCCCAGGAATGGCGTCCACTGACTTTAGCAGGAACTCCGGCGGGATGGAGGACATGACTTCCCGAATTCGGTCCTCCAGTTCTTCCAATGTCCTCGGTTTGGTGCGGTAGACTTCTTCCTTTACCCACCCCTAAAGAAAGAAGTCGCACGGTTACCGCTGAAAAACGGCAGAATCGGTTCAGTGTAACGGTGTGGTGTGGTATGACCTCAGATCAGGTTGTGGGCCCGTTCCTTCTGCGCAACACCATGAATGCTGAGCGGTACCTTGCTATGTTGCGAAACGAGGTCTGGCCGGTTGTCAGCACATGGGAGAACATCGACGATCTGATATTTATGCAAGATGGCGCCCCTCCGCACTTCGCTCTTGTTGTCCGTGAGTGGCTGGATGCCCACTTCCCTGGGCGTTGGATGGGTCGTCGTGGTCCACATCAATGGCCAGCCAGGAGCCCCGACTTGACACCGTGCGACTCTTTTTCTTTGGGGGTGGGTAAAGGAAGAAGTCTACCGCACCAAACCGAGGACATTGGAAGAACTGGAGGACCGAATTCGGGAAGTCATGTCCTCCATCCCGCCGGAGTTCCTGCTAAAGTCAGTGGACGCCATTCCTGGGCGGCTCCAGAAGCTGGTGGAAAGAGTTGGAGCCTACATTGAATTTTATAGAAAACCTACCATGTATGCCTACCTTTTCATATTATTTCTTCTGAAATAAATGGAAAATATACGTATTTTTTTACCAATCCAAAATAGGGAGCTACTTTCCGCCCACCCTATATATATATATATATGTTAACCCCCCTCCGTCTATGACCTTGGGCGGTTTCGAGGTTGACGGGGTTCTGGTTAGGTGGCAGCAACGGATTTGTTACCTTGGAGTAGCTGGTACCGTGTAGGGAATCGCAGTAGTTTCTCTTATACTACTCTCCTATTTCTTCTTGTTGGGGGTCAGTGGATTCTGTGAAGCTTACTAAATTCTCTAAGGGTTCCCCAATTCTTCTTGTAACGTATCGGGAAATTAGTTTTCTCTATTTAAGACTAAGTTCTCTGAAGAGAGCAAGGCTCGAAGGAGAAGACAAAAATATTCTCTTACTGTAGTTTACTGCTAAAATGTTACAGGTAATGCTCACCTCTATGTCAGATCAGACAAATCAGAATCAGAATCAGAATAAGAATAATAACTGGAGAAATTTTGCTGACATCATTATTATTTAATGTTGACCTGCTTTGTTTTTTATTCTCAATAGGCTGAATTATTTTGCAAAATATTTGAAGATAAGGTAAATATTTTAGCTGTAGCAATGTCTAGACAGATAAGCAAGATATTTGAAGATGAAACCATATTTTTATTTTAAACCGCATATTGACAGAGCTGATGTTATCATGAGTTAACAAAAAATTGAAATTGAAATATGAATTTTATTATGAATTACAATTCAACATGCATATGAGCTAAAATTAAATACTTAAAATTTAAAATTAAGTGTTAAGCAAGACATGACTTCATCTTTTACAACGAAGAGAGAAGGTACAAAGGAAATGAATAAAGTAATTTAGAAAGTAATTTAGAAAGTAATTTAGAAAGAAATAATTAATTCATTATTTAACAAAAATAAAATAGAAAGAAGAAAAGAAATTTATCCGAATTTGCGTTATATATACAGTTAGCGTTACGCGAGGTTGGACTCAATATGCAAAAATAAATATAAGAAAAAATGAATACTAGAATATATGAATATAAGAATTATTCATTGTTCATTTTTACACACACACACACACACACACACACACACACACACACATATATATATATATATATATATATGTTAAACACAGACCGTGCATGGAACAAAGAACTCTTCTGGGAAAATTAAATCCACTATAGTCCGAATAAGTAATGTAAATGACAAATACATAGTTTTTTTCCTTTTTCATGATTTTAGCCCGACGTGGGCAACGGGTCTCTCGCAAAGAGATCCCATAAATATAGCTTCCCTCACCAGCTATCTGCAAAGCAGACAGGATCCAGCTTTGGGCTAAAATCATGAAAAAGGAAAAAAACTATGGTATTTGTCATTTACCATTACTTATTCGGACTATAGTGGATTTAATTTTCCAGAAGAGTTCTTTGTTCCATGCACGGTCTGTGTTTAACATATATGTTCTCAGGGAACCATTCTGAGTTTGTGTATATATATATATATATATATATATATATATAATAGCAACAACCACAGGGAAAGGAAAAAAACACGATTTTGTGTTTCTTTTTCCTTTTCCCTGTGGTTGTTTTTGCTTATTAATAAGATCACGTGTTATTCTGTGATTTTACTGCATATATATATATATATTATATATATTATATATATATATTATAATATATATATATGTGTGTGTGTGTGTGTGTGTGTGTGTGTGTTACGCGTGATCGGTGAAATTGCGCATTTCATGAAAAACGCAATATTTTGCGTTTTTCATGAAATGTGCAGGGCGTATAAAGTAACTTTGTTCTGGTTTGCTGTAAAAATGCATCTTATTCGCTCATTCTTTGCCGATTTCATGAAAAACGCAAAGTGAAAATGGTCATGGAAAACGCACACCAAAATTGTGTATTTCATGAAAAATGCTTACTTTGTTATTTCATGAATTGGCAAACACCCTGCTCATTTCATGAAAAAACGCAAAATATTGCGTTTTTTATGAAATGCGCAATTTCACCGATCACGCGTAACATATATATATATATATATATATATATATAGATATATATAGATATATATATAATATATATATATATATATATATATGTAGTAACCGAGGATAGAACCAATATTATATTAATATATTAATAATAATTTTAACTATTTTTTTACTTAAATACTAATTTTAAATTCTTTGAGTATATTATTTACGCATGCAGTGCATGCCTTGCATTCATAAGAAGCCGCCCCTGAATTATATATATATATATATATATATATATATATATGTTACACACAGATCGTGCATGGAACAAAACTCTTCTGGGAAAATTAAATCCACTATAGTTCGAATAAGTAATAATAAATGACAAATACTATAGTTTTTCTTTTTTTCATGATGGAAAGAGGCCCCAAAATATAGCTTCCCTCACTAGCTATCTGACAAGCAGATAGGATCCAGTTTGGGACAGGATCGAGGGTTTAACGCAGCCTAGCCTACTATATTCAGAACTCAATATTACGCAAGAAACTCGGTGCATCTAGGGTTTAGGATCTAGGTATATAACCCTAGATCCTGTCCCAAAGCTGGATCCTATCTGCTTGGCAGATAGCTGGTGAGAGAAAACACAGTTGCATACAATATTTATTAACATGTCAAGACATTATTTTTTTATTAGTAAAGTAAACTCACAAATAATAGTGGAAACAGTTACGTACACTCTCATTGCTTTGTATAATACATCCAGTTCTTTTTAGAAATAATACCCAGTTTAATGTATGGGGTATGTTGTGCTTGATATGCTGTACAGAACCTTAAGATCATTTAGGGTTATTTTTGTTCCTACTTTACATTTGGGTGTAACGTTTTTAGAATTCTCATAAAAATTATAAAAATTCATAATTCATAATTCATAATTCTTAATCTTTGAAAATATACGAGAGTTGTTCAAAAAGTAAGTTTATAAGGTGCTTTGAATAAATTGTTTTATTACAAGTCAAGTATCATAATTATTACACGTATTTCAACAACTTATTCTTACTTTTCTACATAATCACCAAACAGATTCAAACATTTGTCGTAGTGTTCGACAAGCTTCCTGATGCCGATCGAGTAAAATGTAGGTCCTTAGTTTTTAACCAGTTTCGTATGGCCGCTTCTGCATCAGAATTGTTTTGAAATTGTTTACCTCCAAGGTGTTCCTTTAAGGCTGAAACAAATGGAAGTCGCTTGGTGCTAGGTCAGGACTATAGGTATAGGGGGGATGATCCATGACTTCCCAGAGGAACGATTCCAAAAGTTGGCGCGTTTAATTTGCAGTGTGAGGGCGTGAATTGTCTTGCAAGAACACCACACCTGCAGTAAGCAACCCGGGACGTTTTCTTCTGATAGCCATGCAGTCACTGTAAAGTTTCACAGTAAAAAGTGGCATTTATTGTTGTTGTTGTTGTTTAGCCGATCAGCCCACCCTGATCGAGCAAGCTGGCTGCACGCAGGTAACCGATCGCCCTCTCCGCAGTGGACCAGAGGTTCAGCGCACTAGTGATGTTGTGTTGTGTTCGTTGTTGTGCTAGAGCGGTACAGTCTATTATAATGTGTTCAATTGTTTGTGGTGTGTCCTGGCACAGGTGGCAGGTGTCGTCTGTGGAGTTGTCTAGTCTGTGTTTATATGTCCGTAAGTTGGGGTGATGTCCACATCGGAATCGTACTAAGTTAACTCGATCCGATCTGCTCGGGCTGATTTCTGACCTGTTAATGGGTGGCGGCTTCGCACCTAGGACCGCATTCGGACCGAGTCGTGTCAGGGCTTTGTGGGTTAGGTGTGTGTGTGTGTGTTTTCTATACTGTGTGATGTCGTGGGGCGTGGTATGGAATGGAGTATTTGGTTATAATGTCTCTCTGGTGTTACCTTAATGGTGCGAGGTGTCGGCGCATGATTGTACATGTAGTGGCGAGAGTGTTGTGGGTTAGTTGTCGCTGCTGCCATGAATTGTGTTCCCCTCATGTCTAAATGTTCCATAACTTTCAGTATTTTCGTTTCTGTGTGCAGGTGTTCTATTGGTGTTGTTTGAATGCATCCTGTAATGATACGAAGTGCATTGTTTTGTATTGTTTGTAAGGTGTTTATGTGTGTGTTTGAGATAATGGGTGCCCAGCATGGGCTAGCATAGTCCATAACTGAGCGAATATATTGTCTGTATATGAATGATGTTGTTTCGTGCTGGTGTCCAAAGTTTGTGCCTGTAAGTACCCTAAACGTGTTAAGTCTTGACGTACATTTGTTTTTAATGTCCTGAATGTGGTTTGCAAAAGATAATGATGTGTTGTATGTGACCCAAGTATTTTGGTCCTGTGAGTGTGTGGAATGTTGATGTTGTTTAGTGTAAGCTGTGGAGTTATCTGGTGTTCTTTTGTATTGCTTGTTAGCAAGGTGATGGTTGATTTTGTGGGCGCTACTTTGAGTCTATTGTGTGTGAGCCAGTCTTGTATACTGCTTATGTATGTTTGTAGGTTATTTGTAGAGGTGTCGATGTTGTTGTGGGTGGATGTTAGAGTGATGTCATCTGCATATGATGATAAGGTAAGTTTTTATGCTTAGCTATGGTTGTTGGAATGTCATGCATGTATAAGTTGAACAGTGTTGGTGAGAGAACAGAGCCTTGAGGGACCCTGTTCGGAAAAAGCTTGTTTTTGGATGACTTGCCATTAAATGTGACATGTGAGTATCTTCCTGAAAGATAGTTGCTCAGCCATCTTTTAGTGTTATTGTGCATGTTTATGTTGAGTATTTTGTTTATGAGAGGGAAGCGTGGGATAGCATCATATGCTTTACTAATGTCTAATGGCATTTATTGTTGTCCTTTTCGCATGAATTCAACATGCAAAACGCCTTGATGGTCCCAAACAATCGTTGCCATCACCTTACCAGCTGACGGTACAATCTTGAACTTTGTGGTTCGTGATGACCTCGGATGTTTCTATTCCATAGACGCCCATTTAGACTCTGGTGTGTGATGGTGTACCCAGGTCTCATCACCTGTCACAATGCGCTCAAGGAAATGTGAACCTTCGGCCGAATACCGCTGAAGAAAAGAAAGACTGCAGGCCATTCTCTGAGTGATTATCCGTTAACATTTTGGGTCCCCAACGCGCACAAACTTTGTTGAACCCATGCTTGTCATGAACAATAGGGTGTATCATGCTCATTGAAGCGCGAATTTCAAGATTGGCAGTATGTATTCCTATGTAAAATTAAATTTTAGGAGGGGTTTGTTTTCTTGAACTTTTACTAAAAATCACGTTTAAGTGTTCAAATTTCCACTTTTTCGTTTTCTGATTAGGTATAGAACAGCTGTGCAGGACATACTGTACACTGTAGTACAAATGTAACAGACCGGTTTCTTACCAAACAAAACCATTGTAACAGCTGTTATAAGCTACTAGAGTTTCACTGTGATAATTTTCTATGTTTCAGATACAAAGTTTGGTGAAGATTGTGTAGCCACCATGGCTAAGCAAGGACGAAAGACCAGAAAAAGTTCTGGTTCAAAGCTGAGTGTATCTGGTGGGTCCAGGCAAGCAGTTATTTCCCACAGAAGTTCCAACCTGGAGAGCTGTGTTTCAGAGAGGAATCCTCCCCAGGAAGAGAAGCTGCTTCTGGATGATGTGAAGAGAGCTCAGTACCCTCTGCAAGATTTGGCTAAGGACTTGGCATCACTGGTACTGGCACAGTGGCGCAAAAACAATGCCAAGTTCACTCCTCCTGTGATCATTCAAGAGAGATCCATTGCCAGGAAGATTCTTGTCAGGTGGAATGAAATGATTGACCTAGTGAATGGCAGAGTGAAGGCTGCAAAGAGAGAGAAGAGAATATCTGAACTTGATATATTGTTTGACATAACAACCTGCAGACATGATATCACTCTCTGTGGAACTGAAGCATCTGTCTGCTCTGGCTGTGCTGCTAGAGTTCATGTCAACTGTGACTGTCCTCTGCCTCAGAAGATTCCAAAGATAGAGCTAGAATGGCTCCATTACCAGAGGATCAAAACGTCAGAAGTTTCTGGCTTCCGGATGGCATCTGTTGATGTGACAGAAACAGTGAAGCAGGTGAAGGCTGCTAAGAGGAAGGAGGAAGACAGAAGGCAGCTGAGAAGAGAAACAGAAAAGGAAGAAGAAAAGGAGCTACTGCTTAGAGCTGATGATGGTGATGATGATGAAGATGAAGTGACTGCCTTGCAAGAGTCTCCAGGCAGAGCAGCTCCTACTGCTGACACAGATTTTTCCAGTACTGCACCAGGCACAAGCTCCAGTGTCAACACTGGCAAAGTCTCCACCTCTGCCAGGAGGAACTACATGGATATCTCAAGCACTGCTGCGGATGCAGTCAGGTTCAAGGTGGCAAACATTCCTGCAGCAGCCATTGCAACTGGTTTCTTGCAAGATCTCATCAAAGCTGGCCATCTATCTGCTGATAAGGCATATCTACTGTAGCTGTTGACAGGATGAAGATGTGGAGGGGCAAGGAGTCTAATAGGTGCCTCGGTGGGGCCCTGGAGAAAAGGACAGAGGGAGAGGAGATCAAGGGAATTTTCTTTGATGGAAAACAAGATAAGAAGACAAAGATCATGAGGTACATCTTCAAAAGAAGATTTGACGCCTGGCTCAGAACAATCCCCGATGAGCGGGCGTACCTGGATATATGAGGTGGTACAAGAAGCCAATTCACTACTTCACCAGGCCAACTCGAGAGGAGGGGCGACAAGCTTGACCTTCGTGAAATGAGGAATCATCGCACGGAACCTGTCCTTACACACCCCATTTAAAGAGATTCCTCTGCTGAGCGGTGCCCCCCATAGTACTGTGAGGTATTGAAAAACTCATGATCTTCACTTGCCCCACAAACACCTTTAAATGGGAGACCCAAGATGGGTGCACACACATTTCTACATTACTACAGTCTTTACAGCCACACCTACACTTTTCCTCCTAAGTGTATATATTGTAATGTATATGGTTGTAAATTTTGACTTGGTCACAATCGATATGGACCGTGACTTATTTTTCGTGACAAGGTACTAGTATTGATGGATACCGTAATGAAATTGACTGGATTCTCTGGATCTGATATATTTGCATGTCGGTTATAAATAGATATAGAGTGTAACATATTTGTGGATAGTAGTCTATTATGACGTGATCCTCTGGATCCAGAGATTCTATCTTTAGTTTTAAATCGATAATTAATTAGTTTTGCTAAATTGGTCGTTGCCAATGTACACAGTGTACAGGAAGTTGTTACATAAATTTCTTATGTTCTTGTGGTTCGGAACCCACGTAAAATTGTAGGTCCCCTCCGCCACCACGGAGGACATACACAATTACGAACACAGTTAGGTAGACCAGCCATGAGTGGATCCTAGGGTCTTTGTTGGTCTGAAACATTATAACATTATAACATTATTACCTTTGAAAGGTTGAAAGGTTGAAAGGTATATATATATATATATATATATATATATATATAGTATGCACTAGCAAAAGATCGGCGCTACGCGCCGATTTTGCTAGATCTGCGGTGTTGGACCTTCGACCCAAACCGAATTGTGGGCCTACGGCGTATTTTATTTTGAACATCAATAGCCCTTTATCTGGATATCGTTCCCATTCCTCTCACCTTGGGCCTCAGTAATTGGGGTGCCTGTGGCCCTCCAATTACTGGCGAACCAATTATTTGGTCAATAAAACTACAGAAAAGAACGCAGCCATGAAAATCTAAAACTTCACAAATCTTGATACGATGAACTCGGATGTGAAGCTCAAGATTTTCATGACTGCGTTCTTTTCTATAGTTTTATTGACCAAATAATTGAACCGACAGTAATTGGGGGATCGAAGGCCCCTAATTACTGGGGGTTCAATTATTTGGTCAATAAAACTATAGTCATGAAAATCTTGAGCTTCACAAATATTGACACAATGTGAAGCTCAGATTTTCATTGCTGCGTTCTTTTCTATAGTTTTATCGCGGTGCTGGGGGCCCTCGGGCCCAGTAATTGGTGGTGGGGGGGGGGGTCACATATATTTTCGTTCATTACTCATCACCCCCATCCACCATACGAAGTTTGGTCGAAATCGGTTCAGAAACGTAAAAGTTTTTTCTGCGGAGAGACAGGCAGACACAGTTTTGCTAAATTATAATAGTAATGATGCCCGATTAGGTTAATTAAATGGCCGGTTAGGCCAACTGAATGCCCGATTAGATTAATTGAATGCCCGGGTACGTTAATTGAATGCCCGGTTAGGTTAATTGTACACCCTTGACGATTGGTTAGGTTAAGTCATGATAGTTTCGTTAAAGCCAACGAAAATATCACGACTTAACCTAACCAATCGTCAAGGGCGTACAGATGACCTAACCTGGTATTCAATGAACCTAACCGGGTATTCAATAATTTTACCATAGGTTTCGTAATGATCTTGATGACGTCATTTAATGTTTTAAAATTAATTATTTAATTGCTATTTTCTTACTTACGGCGACAGGCATAATGATATTAGGATACCTAATAGAAATTTTAATATTTTAAAGTGGGGAAAATAAATAATTTTCTAAAAATGATCTCAACTATAAAAGCGCATCTAATCAGATAACTTAATTAACGTATTTCTATGACAACTAAAAATAGAATGATAAATCAATATCCTATCAAGTTGTTTGTGTATACGTAGAATTGTTTGTACAAAAGCCACAGTAATAAAACGCACAAAAGTCACGATAAATAATTTCGAGTGTGGCTCGTTTAACTTTAAACTCGTGTTTATTTAAATTGCCCGTTTTAATTATGTAATTTTTTGTATTGAATCGATAAAGAAATCTTTTGTGAATCGAAAAATGTTAAAATTATAACAAATATCAAAATATTTTGTATAAAAATCATTGAATTTTAAAAATGCATGTTTGTTTTTAGTTTTTTGCAAAAAGTTCTTTGAATTTTAAAATATATACTTTTTAAAATTGAATCGATAAATAAATCTTTTGTGAATCGAATGATATTAAATGTTTAGTAAATATTGACTTATTTTGTGCCAAAATTATGATTAAAAATGAAAAATTAAAAAAATGCGTGTACAGGCATTGGAAGAACTGTACCCCTAAAAGGGGGGAAGGAATTACGTTCGGGAATTTTTTTTTTAGCACGGGCACTGCACAATAAAAGACGCATCGAATGGTGAAAACCGCATTGTTCTACACCAATTGTAGCGACCTGTAGGTGTGCGCAAAAAACTGTTACTATATATATATATATATATATATATATATATATATATATATATATATATATATAAAGGCTTCATTTCTGAAATAGTATATTAGATATAGTAATAATGTAATTTTAATTTTATACAATTACAGGCATTGTGATGGCATCTGCAACTAAGAAACGTCGGTATAACGAAAACTACATACGGTACAGTATGGGTTCACATCTATTATAAAAAAATGGGATCGAGCTGCTTCAGTGTAGTATATACAAGAAGGTGTTCTCATTAGATTCACCAAAGCCAAGTTTCCTCAAGAGACACTTAAGTGGCTTCCATACTGGATTTTGTTAATAAGGACGTTCCCTTCTTCAAACGAAAAGAAGCGGGACTGAAGCGAGCACGTTTTGGTCGATCCGGGAGCATTAGTCAACAAAACGAGGTAGCATTACGCGCCTCATACATGGTATCGTTAAGAATAGCAAAGGAAAAACCTCACAGCATTGCCGAAAAATTGGTTATCCCTTGCTGCAAAGATATAGTTCGTTGCATAATCGGAGACTGCTAAGAATAAGGTAGCATTGTTGCCTCTTTCAAACGATACTGGCCAACGGAGAATCTTAGAGATGTCGGAGAACATCAAGCACCAAGTAGTTGCTGAAATACGTGAAGCACCCTTAAGCAAATTTTCAATTCAACTCGATGAATCCAGACGTGGCCAGCTGTGCCCAACTACTCGTCTTCGCTCGATATATAAATGGCGGAGATTTTAAAGAAGAATTCCTGTTTTGTCATGCTCTCGAATCTACTACTAGAGAAGACATTTTCCCTTAGAGGTCTCTAAATTTTTCAAAACCGAGGGACTGACTTGGGACAATGTGTATGCTTGCACAACGGATGGAGCACCTGCGATGCTTGGCAAGCATTCGGGATTTCTAGCAAAGTGAAGGAAGCGAGCCCCGATTCAAAGTATGATTGCATGATTCACCGATATGCTCTGGTATCTAAAACACTCCCATGAGAACTAAGATTAGTTCTTGATGATGTCGTTCATATGATGAATACTATCAAGTATAATGCCCTCAATACTTGCCTCTTCCACCTACTTTGCAAGGATTTTGGTGCAGATGAAGAAGTCATGCTATTTCACACCGAGGTACGCTGGCTGTCACGGGGAAATGTGGTATCAAGAGTTGAGTCATTGAAAACGAGCTGACTGAATTCTTCAAACGAGACGTCAAAATAGTCTTTAAATTTTGCTAAAAAATTGTCAGATAAGCAGTGGCTCATGAAGTTAGCCTACTTAAATGACATATTCTTACGTCTAACGTTGAACAAATCGCTTCAAGGTCAGCACACCACCGTGATTGATTTCATGGACAAACTTGCAGCATTCAATATGAAACTGAAACTGTGGGAAGCAAAAGTGAAAGACAAAAACCTTTGTATGTTTGAGCATCTTAGCGATGCGCTTGAGAATAATGAGGAAAAAAAATGATAAAATTCATATAACTCAGCTAGTGTTGGCGCATATTTCCTCTCTGCTGCTGGAGTTCCAGTCATATTTTCCAGACTTGAACGAACTGGATTTAAAATTGATAAGAAATCCATTCATCGTTGACGTGCACTTGCTCATAGAAGACTTGCAGGATCAATTTATTGAGTTGGTGAATGACTCTACAGCCCAAAATGCATTTAAAACTCTTCCGTTGACTAAGTTCTGGTCTAAAATGAGCGAGTCTTATCCTGCTGTAGCTAATGTGGTGGTGAAGTCATTGCTAATGTTTCCCAGTACTTATCTATATGAACAAGGATTTTCAGCCTTGGTAAATATAAAAACTAAATATCGTTCTCGACTAAACGTGGAACATGATCTTCGAGTTTCCTTGTTAAGCACTACACCTGAAACTGAGAAACTAGTTTCCACACATCAGGCACATCCCTCACACTAAAATTCAAGAATTATAACTACCCTCATTTTATTTACATATGTAGTTTGTTGTTTATTCACTTAATAAAGCATTTATTATTGATATTTCTATATCTTATGTGAATTCTTACTAATGGGGGTACTAGCTGATTGTCTGATGAATCAGAGGGTACGAAGTGATAAAAAGTTTGAGAACCCCTGCCTTAGTCCCTCTAAATTCCTTCACTCCTCCTCGTCTCTTCGCTTGGAAGTTGAGTCTCGACAACTAGGTGAGGAGGTGCGGCATCGTCATCTCTTGATTCTTCTAACGTTAGCAGATCTTTACGACAGGCGAAATTGACGATCTGGCGGTTTGCTGGGTTTAAAGTGATGCCCTTCGCCTTCATGATGTACTTGAAATCATCCCTGATCGTCACACGTACCCTGTAGGTTTCTGGACCACTCGATACAAAAAGTCCGCGTAAGCTCTGTTCATACTCGTCCCTGATCGTTCACTAGGAAACTTGCCTATAGAAGACATATATTCACTTTCCTTCGCCATAAACAGAACACTGTCGGTATCGGCGTATAGGACCCTTCGACCTAGAGAATGCATTAGGCCCCAAAGCTTGATACGTTCCCGACTTATAGTAGTACTTTTCATTAAAGCCTCTATGGCGGTTACGCCCGTCTTTATCTTTGGGAAATGGACCTTTAGGTTGAAAAGGACCAATTTTAATAATCAATCTTTTTGGTTCA
Source organism: Bathynomus jamesi (assembly GCA_023014485.1). NCBI lineage: Eukaryota > Metazoa > Arthropoda > Malacostraca > Isopoda > Cirolanidae > Bathynomus > Bathynomus jamesi. Next base: position 524,617 of record JAJOZX010002763.1, on the reverse strand, counting down.
GGGGTAAGAATTTCAGGAAAATTAGCTCTGTCTGATGACTGAATAATTTCTTCTCCGACGCTAATGTGTTTTTGTGTTAAAGGTACAGGTTGTAAAGGAGTAACAGATGAATCTGGCTCTAGTTCCGGTAATAGCTGTTCTTCCAGAATGGCAACGCCTTCAGGTTGAATATTGCAGTCGTTGCTACTACTGCTACCACAAATTACTGTTGATACTTCTGAGACTGTGTCAGGCTTATTTGAATAAGTAGAAAGCGTGTTTGTTTTAAAATATGTTGATAATTTACACACTTTTTGCAACACTTTTTTTTCATTCTTCTTTTTCTCTTTTTCTCTTTCGAAATTCCGCACCACTCAGTTTTTTAGACATTGTCTGCAATAATAGAGTGACGAATATTTTATCAGAAGCTAATTCTCGAAAAAAATACAGAATTTACAGTGAGTAACAAAAAAGTTTATGTAAATTTTACTGCAAAATTTCTATTGTTTTAAAGTATAATAAAAAATATTAAAAATTTAATTAAATTGCTACTTTAGCCGCGCATTGTTAATAGCAAACGTACGTGCTATAAGTTGCATCACTCGATTGAAATTTATATAATACAATATTACATTATGCTATTACATAGTTTGTGATAACGTTTAAATGAAATTAATTTACTTATACAAATTTAACTTACTTATGAAAATTAGGCAATTAATTGTAACAAATACCAACAGTAATAATGCGCTTACCTTAAAAGTAAATCACTTTACAAATATTTTTCACTTATAGCTTATAAAAGTTTATAATGAAGTGATTATTTTATTAAAACTTAGATTACAATCAGCAATTTAAGCGCACGAAAAGCACAAGCTATCACAGCTACAAACAAATTACATATACTAACTCAGTGGAGTAGCTACGGAGCGGAGTTAGCAACTAACGCCGCCCCTTCTCAGCGAGTAGAGCACGTGCACTTCTGCAGTTTATTCTACTCAGTGTAATGAGGCGAAATAGGGTATATAATTCCAAGCAATAATCGTCTTTACAGTAGTAATTTTTAAGTGCTAATTTATACATTTCACGTGAGTAATTTTTCTGCTTCAACAGACATTTGTTGTCTGACAAGCCAAGTCGTTATATTGTTGAGTCATAACAAGACAGACTACAAGATTCAATGTTAGTAAATTTGCAGCATAGGTAAACATTCAATGTTGGCAAATTTTGCGCCCCCTATTTTTACGGCGCCTGGAGCAAACTGCTCCAATTGCTCCACAGTAGCTACGCCCCTGCGTCCGTAAGCAGTTATGGAGCTAAACACATTAGTGTTTGTGACGCAGGAGGTGTCTGTAGCCAACTCGGTCCTATTGTAAAGTATTAAGTACGTATTACCTACGTGCACAATTTCAAGGACCTCTTTATCATAAGCTTTTTGCGTAATTCCATACTTCATCGTAAATTTGAAGTAAATGCACGTTTCCCTTATCTGTGTTCTGTGCAGACTTGCCCCAAAGACTGTTCAAACAAGGCGTTGCACTAAAGCGCTTGCCAGGTTTCACGAAATATGCTCCCGCTCAAGCTGCCTACCCTCATGATCACGGTAACGCTGAATAGCGCGCTATTTCGTCTCGATCTCAACTTCCCGTGGAAATACCGGCTCTTCAACTTTATCTTTCAGGAAGGTGTTGATATAAGGAGTGAAGAGGTTATAACACTTCTGGAGCCTCTACAGTCTACACCTTATAAATCTTTAATATTATGTACCCATGACAAACGGCTAGTTCTACGGCTTGTAAAAAGCACCGGACCTTCCTCTGGTTAACTGTATGATTGTACACACCACTGTTCTCTGCGCACTTTACGCACAGGGGAAACATAAGCTTGTGATTTATGACAAATCACGAGGAGGAAGTACATCAACTAAGCATAGCCCAAAATAGATTTGTTTAAATTATTTGAGAATTATTCGATGGTGGGTAAGCCAGGTCCCATGCGCTTTTCAGGGGTACCTTCGGGATATGGGTTATTCTTCATCACTCACGGATGTAAAGAGCAGAAGTCAAAGTAATGAATCTTTACACCCTCCATAGGTGGAAAGTATAGTTTGAAAGGGTTTATACACCCTCCAAACAAACTGTCCCAACATTTGAGAGGTCCACCACCATTGAACGTTTGATAGCCCTTATTTCATCACGGTACTGTTCGTTGGTATCCATCCACTCATCATAAACGTGCTCCTATAATATCTTGTGAGTGAACTATGAACTTATAAGCTGCTCTCGAGTACGGGTCCAGTCCAGACTATCAGCGAAAGATTTACCCTTGTAGTCACTTGTAATACCACACTCAGGACGTGGGCATCCATGCCAAGGACATCCGTGAAAGGAGTACACTGTCTTCTGACCGGTGCGGGGTCCTCATTCAATCCATCCGGCCAGAAAACTCTGCCAGAAGATCTTAACCGCCACTTCTCCCGTATTGGGCGCGTGTTTTATGTGTATGCCTGTCTGTTGTTATAAGTGTGTGAGCCAGTAAGGAGCTCTATACCCGTAACTGCGTGGTTTGTTTCGTGGGATGATGGCGAGTGTATCTTTTGGCATGAAGCTGTTCTTGAATTACAGTAAAGCAAAGAGAGGCAATTGTGGTTGCAGCATGTAGTGGATCGCATATTTCTAAAGGTTTGGAAACATACTCTAAGCACACTCACATTAGTTCACACAATAACGTTCGTATTCATTCACTATATTGTGCGGATTTTCATCAGTGAAGCTGTTGTATACCTATCAAAATCTTCTCGTTCACTCACACTCATACCGTCAAAGTTAAAGTAATGCTTGGAGGTGGTAGTCGGTCACAAGGCGCGAACAACAGTGTGTCTTTGAATGAACATTATCCCTTATTTGCATTTTGTATGACCTCTTGTCAAGGGGTCCCCGTGAATATTGCTGATGTCTCATGATTAAGCAGATACACTGTGTATCAACTTTGCGGCGTTATGCGCTAGAACATACCAGGACATATTTTGAACTCATCGGCTAGTCTGACTATTTAATCGACAAACAACTTCACGGGTGATTTCATAGTCCATCTTAAAAATACTGGTTTACCACATTTTGCGACACTCGTCACACTCACATTCGAACATTCGTCGCAGAGGTTTAGTTTGCGAGTAAATGAGGTATAACTTCTTTCGTCTCAGGGTTAGTATAGGTCTCTATGTCGTAGTATACAGTTATCACGATTTATTTTTAGGTTTGGCATCTTTCATGAAACAGGCACATGTTTCACCCCATCCGCCTTATACTTCGCATTACACGTGCGCAATGAATTTCATCACACTATGCTTGAATGTATCGCTCTCACCCCATCGTATGAAACATTCCACATCCGCATATTTGTAACTTTTGCACGTACCATTCGTTTTATTGAGATTAAAACAATCATTATTGAAAAACATCTTTCTGCAATCATTATAATCTCTTTTCACAGCTTCTACCAAATGGCTTACGCAGCTAAGGATTTTACAGAGGCGCACACCATATGACAAATCCTTGCAATCCTTTAGCACAGTGGTCCAAATTTTACTAACTGTCGGAACCCTTACAGACTTGTTTTACTTCGCGGAACCCCAACTCCACACACACACACACACACACACACACACATATATATATATATATATATATATATATATATATATATATATATTAGACTAGAAAAGTAGGTTACAGATTTAGTGATGAACACAAAACAAATTTTACACTGAAAACACTTAAGTAAATAAAGCCTATCAGAAATTAACTTGACAGTGCACCACGCCAAGGCTATAGTTATACTGATTGGTTCACATTTAATTAAGAAACAAGTGCACATCAATCAACTAGCAACTAGAAAATTTTAATTTTAGCGAAAACATATTGCTCAAAATTAATTACAGTTAAGTTCTCACGAGTAAAATATATATATATATTAAAATTTGTCATAAATAATATGACAAATTTCAAATACTATGAAGAATTTATATGATATTTATTTTAAAACAGTACTAATAGAACCAGTCTTTTATAAAATCATAAAATTAAATTCTGCCAAATTACACTTTTGCAGTAGCCGAGTAGCGAAAATTTATTTACATATACTTAGCAGATTTTAATTTTAACGAACAATATTTAGTGATCCCAAATCCACGATGGGCCATTCAAGTCAGAATAAGAATCTAAAACTATTATTGAACCGTATCTAGCCAAATGGTTTTGGTTACATACTTAGAACACTGATCATCTAAAATTACAGCCATAAAACCGCAACCACGACCGATGTTGTGTGTGTCTGTAAATTTTTTAGGAGTTGAAGTTAAAGGTACGGTGTAGCGTCATGGCCCTCAACATGGAACACAAAATTTATAGTATGGCGTCACACTCATATATATATATATCTATATATATATATACACACACACACAGTGGCGTTCAAAAGGTCTGCGTCCACCTTATATCACCTAATTTATTGTGAATTGTACAAATATATGGTAATTACAACAAAATTTGATTTTTTTTATTGTTACATTATTTGCTTCTAAATGTAATTACTGTAAATTAGTAAAGAAATAATAATTTAATGGCATAATCTTATTAATAATCGATATGACATCCTTTTGCTATGCCGAGTAGTATAGCCGCAAAATGGAGAGTGCAAGAATGTTGCAAGTGATGACGTAATGTTGCAAGGGGGTGGGGGTGTTGCAAAGTGGGGGGAGGGGTTGTTGCAAAGGGGGAGGGGGTTGTTGCAAAGGGGGGTGGGGTGGGGGAAACTTGGAGGCGGCGTTATCCCCCAAGAGAAAGAAGGAGAGAAAGGAGGAGGAGAGGTGTTCACCTGGCAGGAGCCAAGTGCACATTAAGACTTCAACCGAGTAGGCGTTGTTTTATAGGCTCCTAATCAGCCAGTTGGCGTAAATGGCTTGAGTTGCCAGATACCGCGATACCATTGTATACATTATTATAGACTCCTAATCAGCCAGTTGGCTGTAAATGGCTTGAGTTGCCAGATACCGCGATACCATTGTATACATTATTATATACGCCTAATCAGCCAGTTGGCTGTAAATGGCTTGAGTTGCCAGATACCACTTTTACCCATTATTATGGTGAGTTGTCTCCAATTAAAAGATTTCGTTCCATCAGATACCGTTGTATGCATTATTATATTTGAATACCGGTAGTAGAAGGCATAACAATTAAGTAAAACAACATTGCATCATTCTGTTTATTATAAATATATAGAAAATAAATATACATTTGAGGAATATGCATATAACAGTACAGGAAATATATACACACAATTATGGATATATATAAAATAAAATATACATTTCAAATAAATATACACTTCAATAGAAATATATACATAACAGTACAGGAGAAATATCACGCAAAATATATATATAAACACAAATCAATAGAAATATGCGTATAATCAGTACAGGAGAAATGTCAAGCAAAATATAATACAATTCACTTTTTTTTCAAAATACTAAACTCGGTCTTATCGAGTTTACAATTACATCATTATTGCTCTGCATTACGCAGTATATGCGGCTTAATAATATTCACCGCTTAAAGTATAGGGAAACCTGTATTCGATATGAAGGGCTTTCATATCGTTCAGTACTATTTTTGTTCCCACTTTACAACCGTTTGGTAAGTCATCTTTAAATACGTCTAGAATACAATCAAAAGCACGCACAAAGAGTTCATCGTTAGCTACATTATTAAATACAAGTTTATAAACAAGCTTTCCAATCGAGGGTTTATTTCTACCGACTCGAGCTTTTCATCGTGAACTCACTCAACATAGCGGCAATTGAAATAATCTTCTAAATCGTTACGACAAATGCGCGTTATATAAAGAAACAGTTCTTCAGGGTGAACGGTGTAGGTGAGCTCAGCCTTGTACGGATCAATTGCTTTGTACCAAAGTTCATGGTATTTCAAAGAGTCTAAACTTTTAAATAAACGTCCAGCTCTAGACCATTCTCACCAGTCCTACACTCGAAAACCCATCGAGCAGAGCGGTGTAGGCGTATTCAAGTACTGTATCAAAATAAAGCATGTCCGTAACACGCGCGTCTAATATAGGTTTCAGCTTACGGAATCCGACGATTTCAAACATTCTGTCGAGGATGAAAACGGTTTCGCGTAGGAATAAGAGCGTTATTATCAGAAGCATTCTTCCACATCAGCCGTATATCAATGCACGGCCGATCGTTATTTATACACAACGTACATACAACGGCGTATGAGGGTGCGTCACTAATCTGCTCTCTTCTTGTACCTACGTTAGCAGGTATTTTATAACGATCTTCACTCCACTTCTCAACTATCACAAAGATTCTATTCATCTCCTCGATACTTAAATAAACCCGTTTGTTTGTCGGTCTACATTCCGTTTCCAGTACATAGCTAATGGTACCGGAATTACGCCTGAACACGCGCAACGATTTCGTCACGGACACATCGTACGAGGCGTTGAGAATGCTGCTCAAAGGAAGTTCCATCGTATTCGAGGAGCGCACGTCCACTCGGCTCAAGCTCTGAGATAACTATGAGCCGTGTGAGGCACGCAGGTAGGCAGGAATGGTTCGACGGGCGGCTGACTCGTTGATACGTGAACGGGCTTGTTCCGCGAGTCGAATTGTTGTACCGGTACAAGAATATCACTACCAGCCTACGCACCAGACAGTTTGGATAAGAACTAGGAACATTTTATGTTTTACTAAACATCTCCACACTCCGGCGCACTATTTGAGAGGAACATATGTTCATATTTTTCCTTTCTGCCCATCAAACGATACTCGTCTCTAAACTCTGTTAAAAATTCACGCAGGGCACTAGCCACAACCTCACTACGAACCTCATCATGATATACGTTAATATAGTGATAAAAATACTTAAGATTGTCCATGATCACGAGATTCACATTTTCAGTCGAAGGGTATGAGTAATCGACATGGTGTAGCATGACGTAATACCGCTTGTCACACCACCCATCAGCAAGACTCATTATCGATACCTGCTGCTTCTCTTCTGCACGCGTTGTTTCTTTTACTTCACGGTGTATGTGAGACTTTATAAAGTTTAGCTCTGCAGTATACTTCAGCACATCGTCTGTGCAACGAAAGCCTTCAACGGTCTCACCAGAACATCCGTAGAGTATTTGTACATCTTGGAACTTCGCACAATCCAATGTGTTTTTAAAAGAGGCATAGGAGGGATGAATAGGAAGTTTTTCGGTATCCACCACATCCTGGCACTTTACTGAATACCATTTCGTAAACGTTGTACAAGCAATATTAAAGGTAGCCATTTGAATACACGTCTGATCTGAATACACGTCTGATCTCTCGGGCTTACTGCGGTCGATTGACCACGCAGTGATTCCCAGATAGTAGCATGACTCACGGTCTTACAGTGGGCGGAGCTTAGAACTTTCACCTACACACACACAACACACACACACACACACACACACACACACACACACACAAAGGAGAAAGTGAAACGCTATTTGAAACATGATTTATTTAATAAACGAGATATTCAAGTTATATATATTTACAATACGATTTAATAAACGAGATATTCAAGTTATATATATATATATATATATATATATAATAATATATACAGGGTGCGGCAAAAGTAACGCCCTTTTAATAATTGTATCTTTATAGTTTTATACAGTATAATTTTTTAGTTTTATATTGTATCATTTTGTTTCTTTTATTTTTACAGAAATTCTGAATAAATATGGCCTTGCGATTGACGAGAGAACAAAGAGTGAAAGCAGTTAAACATTATTACCAAAACAATAACAATGGAGCTAAAGCCGCTCGTTTGTTATCAGAAGAATTTAACATTCGACAAGTGCAGAGCCGCAATATCACAAGTCTAATTAGGAAATTTGAAAGAACCGGAAGCGTAAGTGATGCCACAAGATCAGGGAGGCCAGTTTCAGCAACAACCTTAGAAAAGTCCGATGAATTAAGAGAATCATTGTTGCACACTCCTCAAAAATCCAGTAGACGTCTTTCTACAGAGTTGGGTATCAGTGACAGAAGTGTCCGTAGACTCTTAAAGAAGAACAAGATGAAGCCTTACATCCCTCGCGTGTTACAGAGCTTGCATGATGGAGATGCAGATAGACGATTAGAGTTTTGCGAAAATTTCCTGAATAAAGTCAATGAAGATGAGATCTTTCTTGATAAGATATGGTGGTCAGATGAGGCAACATTCAAATTGAACGGGCATATCAATCGCCATAATTGTGTGTACTGGAGCGATGTTAACCCACATGTTATCTTGGAAAAAGACGTTAACCTACCAGGAGTGACAGTTTGGGCAGCCATCTCTTCCATGGGAATAATAGGCCCGATATTCTTTGATAGTACTGTTAATCAAGATAATTATTTACAAATGCTGCAAACTGAATTCTGGCCGAGAGTTAGAAATCAGAATGGAATTTACTTTCAACAGGATGGTGCGCCACCCCACTATGGGTTACTCGTTAGGGAATGGTTAATTTAAATTTCGAAGGGAGGTGGATAGGACGACGTGGAGCAATTGAGTGGCCAGCACGATCGCCAGACCTAACACCCCCTGACTTTTTCTTGTGGGGTGTACTGAAAGATCTTGTTTACAAGGTCAAACCGAAAACATTTCCTGAATTAAGACAAACAATTCGTGAAAAATTTACTACAATTAACGTAGAAATGTGTCAAAAGGTTTGTAGAAGTGTTGCTGGTAGGGTTCAGTGTTGTATTGAACACCAAGGGGAGCATTTTGAACACGATCATTAGGTTAGTAAATACTATGTATGTAGAGTACATTTTTTTAAGGTGTATTGAGCCAACCACAAAATTAATTAAATTCCAGTTATTTTTTTAGTTTTTACTGAGAAAGTACTTATTATTTTTCTTAAAATGCTGTATTTTTCTTAAAAACCTTATTATTTCTCTTAAAATGCTGTAATTGATTTATTTCCTTCAATAAAAGAGAATAAACTAAAAAGGGCGTTATTTTTGCCGCACCCGGTATATATATATATATATATATATATATAAACGTAAAGAACGACGCTTGTATAGGAGATATTCCGCGCAAGACGAGAGAGAGAAAACGGAACAAATGAAAAAATGAAGTACCACCTGGGAATCGAACCCGGGATCTTCCGATTGCCGGTCAGACGCGATACCATTACACCATGGACTCCACTCTTCCAAATGTCGTAATTCTTCTACATACTCGCAGAAACCAATGCCCCAAGGGGCACCTCCCGCATGCCGTAACATTATATACATTCAACTGCAAAGAACACGCAGTATAAATAACGTAAAGAACGACGCTTGTATAGGAGATATTCCGCGCAAGACGAGAGAGAGAAAACGGAACAAATGAAAAAATGAAGTACCACCTGGGAATCGAACCCGGGATCTTCCGATTGCCGGTCAGACGCGATACCATTACACCATGGACTCCACTCTTCCAAATGTCGTAATTCTTCTACATACTCGCAGAAACCAATGCCCCAAGGGGGCACCTCCCGCATGCCGTAACATTATATACATTCAACTGCAAAGAACACGCAGTATAAATAACGTAAAGAACGACGCTTGTATAGGAGATATTCCGCGCAAGACGAGAGAGAAAACGGAACAAATGAAAAAATGAAGTACCACCTGGGAATCGAACCCGGGATCTTCCGATTGCCGGTCAGACGCGATACCATTACACCATGGACTCCACTCTTCCAAATGTCGTAATTCTTCTACATACTCGCAGAAACCAATGCCCCAAGGGGGCACCTCCCGCATGCCGTAACATTATATACATTCAACTGCAAAGAACACGCAGTATAAATAACGTAAAGAACGACGCTTGTATAGGAGATATTCCGCGCAAGACGAGAGAGAGAAAACGGAACAAATGAAAAAATGAAGTACCACCTGGGAATCGAACCCGGGATCTTCCGATTGCCGGTCAGACGCGATACCATTACACCATGGACTCCACTCTTCCAAATTTGGAAGATATTAGTGGATATATTAGCGGAAGGTGCTGCTGATGGGGGCCCTGTTGCGTAGGAGGTTGATGGTTGGGGCTCTATTATTGTAGACTTAACAGAACGGGGGGCGGCGGATGAATAAGGGGATATATTAGGTGCTGCTGGGGGTGTTGTTGCGTAAGAGGTTGAGGGTTGGGGATCTATTACCGCTGCAACAGACGCGTATTTCGGTCGCTTTATACCTGACGTGGGTATCTCATACCTCCGCTTTGGACGTGTTACAGGTATCGCTGGTGAGGGTTCAGGGGAGGAGATCACAACTACACTGTCGTCGAGGTCATCCGTAATGATGGGCTGCTCTACCTCATCGTCATTCACGGTTCTGTGGGAGAAGAAATATAAGGATCAGCACTCAAAATTTGTAATATTTTGTAAATGACTCACTTAGGAGTGTGACGTGTTAGAAATGGACTCTGTAGAAAAATTCAGATTCACGAGCCCATCCACATGTATTATATCTGGACCTACAGGATGTGGTAAAACTGTGTTTATGCTTAAAATCATTAAAGAAAAGGGGGAGATGTTCTCGAAATTTGTGCATAAAGTTATATGGTGCTATTCGACGTATCAATCAGTGTTCAACGAGTACCAAGATGATATTTTGTTCCACAAAGGCGTATATGACGTTAATTCGTTAAAGGGAAATGAACATACAATCATTGTAATTGACGATCTCATGTTGGAGATGGATAAAACGTTTGCCGAAACATTTACAGTACAGTATTCTCCCACCATCTTAACATAAGCGTGTTCTTCATCAATCAGAATCTATTTTTCAAAAATAGATACATGCGCGATGTGTCGTTAAATACGCAATATCTAGTCTTATTCGCGCAACGTAGAGATGTATCACAAATTGGGGTATTAGCCAATCAAATGTTCCCGAATCAGCGTAAGGAGTTTTTGGAAGTTTATAAAGAAGCTACAAGCACGCGTTACGGATATTTGCTTTGCGACCTTCATCCGCGAAACACGTTTAGAGTGCTTCTGCGAACGAATATATTTCCAAACGAGCCTGAAACGGTGTATATTCCAGAATGACAAAGAACTAAAGAAATACCGTGAATTAATAAAAATCTATCATCGACTGCCCCGGGCAATGCAGCAGATGTTTATTAAAAATATCGATGCCGACTTTTTAAAATTCATCTGTGAAATCTGTCTTAACGTTATAAATTGCAATGTATCAATGAAAACCCATCAGAAGGCTCGCCTACGCCGCTACAAGAACATAATACGTGCACTCGCTCATAAAAGCCAAACTGTAGCGAAGAAAAAACGAATTATTGTACAAACAGGAGGGTCATTTCTCCCCATCTTATTTTCAGTTTTGGGTCCTTTACTGACTAGATTAATATAATGAAGAAAGTGGTAGTGATTCCCCACGAGGTGTACGCCTCACTGCAAAGGAATCCAGACACGTATCTAGATCCCCGTAAAAGCAGACTTAAAAGAATGGAAAGCGAATGTTGTTAGCCCTATTAAACAGTGAAAAAACACCTGATGAGAAAAGAATCTTATACCAAGAAGCTCGAAGCTCTGCAGAAATTTCTTCACGAGTACGAAAATTATAAGAGCCCTACAGAGATTCCTGTGGTTATTAGGCACAGCACGGGGGACGATGGAGACATAGGATCTGTCCCCTGACGACACAGCTGACCAACCAAAAAGATTAGCCACACAACATATCGAACATGTATTAAAAAATACCCTCCCACTTACATTGAGGAGTAAAGGCTTAAGTCTTTATAATCTATTGAATGAGGATCCCGCCGTACAATGGACCGATACAGGGGAGATCATTGTGGAAGGATCAAAGGTACAGGGATCGAATATCGTAGACATTGTCCATGATCTGGTGAGAAAGTGGGATAGGCCATCACCATCAGGATGGAAGCATATTAAAGCAAGACTACAACAAAAAATGTCCCTAAAACGTTGATAGGAAATCTGAACAGGTTAAAAGACTTGGAACATGCAACGCCTGTGACACAATTGAAGGCGCCGTCACCCCCTGCGGTAACACCTTTGAAGAGGAGCAAGAAGAGGTTAAACCAACCCTACCCACGTGCCTCTAAAATACGCAAATGGCTAACGTATTAACTAAACGCTATTATGACATTTCTACCCCGTCCTCTTACGGCGGCGTAGATAGACTGTACAGAAGTGTTTACGGAGTAGGAAAAAAAGATGTTGAAAGATTTTTGAGGGAGCAGGACGCTTATACGCTTCATAAGCCTGTGAGAAAAAGGTTTAAAACAGCCAAGACAACGGCTTCCTCGATTGATTCTATTTAGCAAGCAGATTTAACAGACATGCAAAGATATTCTGTGTATAACAATGGTTACCGCTACATTCTATTCATAATAGACGTATTATCTAGATATCTGTGGCTAGTTCCTCTGAAAAATAAATCACCTGAAACAGTTGCTAAAGCCACCAAAACGCTAATGTTAAAAGAAAACAGGGTTCCTGGCTATTTTTGTACGGATATGGGGAAGGAGTTTATAGGCCGTGCTTTTCAGAACATGTTGACAGAGTTTAATATCAGCTATTACACAACCAATTCTATACATAAGGCTTCTTTAGCTGAAAGAGTTCAGCGCACCATAAAGGAACGCATGCATCGTTATTTTACACATAAAAACACATACAGATTTCTAGACATTCTGGAATCATTGGCATCATCCTACAACCGCTCACACCATCGCACGATTGGGGCAACACCTAACGACGTTTTAGAAAGAGGTACGCTCCCGAGAAGAGATGGATCACCACTACCACCACCACACTCTGCGCGCTTCAAAATCAATGATTATGTAAGGCTGTCGCGTTCGGGGAATAAATTCGCAAAGGGTTTTGAGCAAGGATGGACACGCGAGATTTTTAAAGTTAGGGCTGTGAGACCTAAAGGTGAGATAATGATGTATTACATTGAAGATTTGAATGGGGAAGAAATCTCAGGAGGCTTTTACCGCGAGGAATTGCAGAAAGTTGCGTTTAATTTATAAAAAAATGTGCTTAAAATTGAGAAAATTTTAGGAAGCAAAGGTTCAGGAAAGAGAAAAATGTACCTGGTGAAATGGCTAGGGTACCCAGAAAGCTTCAACACCTATATAAAAGCTGATGCAATAATGAAGCTTAAATAGTATGCAACATGGCTCCTAACCATTTCTACGTCACACTCCCGTCCTCCTCGTCCCTGTCTGTACACCCTAACAACACACTAGCCAACTTTGTAACAGAACTCCATGGGCACATTGAATTGGGTCGTGATTCGTATGAGGTGGGGATATGCGAAATTCAGCTGGACACCGTCTTTTTAAATATTGAACATAAAGAAACCGTTTTTACGATTCTTAGAGACATTGACGAGTGTGAAAAAGCTGGGGTAGCTAAGCTATGGATGAAACTATGCGCATCGCTCGGACTAAGATTGCACGGTATTACAGTACAGAAGTAAGACTAGGGCCGGGTCAATATGGTTCGGCCGAGGATGTTGTGAGAGGCTTAAACGTAAGTTTAAGAAACTCAAACCTTACGAATGATTTAGTGTATGAAATCGTAAACAACCCTGCACATACACTAATCCTAAAATCAAAGACTAACAGACGTCTTAAAGAACATAGAAAGTTCAAAATTCTAACCAACGGCCGATATAGCGCAGCCTTCCAAAGAGACACATTTCACGAGACACAGTATAACTTGTCCAGATTAATGTATCAATTGAAGATGGAGAAATTGGCTGAAAGGTCCCCAGACATGTGCTATATTTACAGTAATATAGTGGAGCACCAGTTTGTTGGGGATACCCAGGCACGCCTGCTGCGCATTGCTCACATCCCCAACCATAGAGGAAGGAGTTTGAGTATTACATATGACAGACCCCATTATGTGAATGTCGCAACTAATTTAATAACCAATATCACAATATATATAAGAACGATTGAGGGCGAAAACTTCCCATTCAGTAACGGGAGCTTAACAGTGAAGCTACACTTTCGACGCACTGAGTTATAATGGATAGAAAGCCTTTCACCGTCTATCGAGGGATGCGATACCAGCGCGGTAGTGGACTTGGATCCATTTTTTCATCCATACTACGTACGGCTGTTCCTTTGCTGAAGAGGGGTGCCAGATATCTTGGAAGGAAAGCGCTACAATCAGGCCTTAACACTGCAGAAGACATATTGGCCTGGGCTAAACCTAAAGAAGCTCTAAAAAAACATTTAAAGCGTACACGGAACGAAATCATCAAAGATGCAAAGAGAAAAATGCGTGGTGGCGGGAAGAAGAAGAGGGCTCCCCGGAAGAAGAAGGGGTCACGTGGTATTAAACGTAAAAGGCTATCAAAAAAGAAATGCTGTAAGCGAATGAAACCTATGGTTGACCACTTTTTTGACTGATATAAGCTAAGGATATTGATCTCATGAATCATAGTTTGTTTACCACTTGTCGAGAGAGGAATCACTATTTCGCCATGGCACGCTTCATCCACCCATGTAGTTCACAATGCTGTAAATCGGAGCTGTCCTTTTTTGAGCTCCCGCCAACCCAAGTTTCTATTGAGCACAGTGACTTTATTACAATTAACCCTTTAAACACAATTAGTTCCCCGAGTGCACCTATAGAATTCGTGATACCCAGCTCAGGTCCTTACTTTTTTTATCCAAGCTGTGTGCACATGCACGCTAAGCTACGTATAGCCCATTCTGATGGAACGGTCTGCGATGACAAATATGCTGTATACCCTGAAACAAACTTTCTGCACGCCATATTCAACCAGTGTGACGTATATTTAAATCAGACCAACATATCGGCAGGCACGGGGTACTATCATCTACGAGCCTATTTGGAAAATGTCCTCAACTTTTCCAAAGAAGCGAAGGCTACCTTTTTAAGTGCGGAGGGATATTATCAAACTAAAGATGAAAATAGTATAAAGGACAAATTTAAAAATTCTAAAAAGAAAATATACGAGTGTTTTGGACGGTTGCACACAGATTTCACTTTCCAGGAGAAGTTGCTTGTGAACGGGGTGGATATGAAAATAAAGCTCACCCGCACGAGTCCTGAGATCTGCTTAAATCTGGATGTGAATCAAGAAGAGGGTGCAAAGTCCGTTGTGGTTCACATTATGGACACATACCTCCGCGTACGGCGAGTGAAATTAAGTTCACCAAAACAACTAGAAATTGAGAAAAATTTACTAAACGCTACAGTGAAATATCCTATTAACAGAGTGCAGATCAAACTATATACGGTTCCTGCAGGGTTGGCATCGAAGCAGATAGAAAACATTGCCCTGGGAAATCTTCCTAAAAGGATATTAATCGGCATGCAGGACCACGCTTCGGTGAATGGAAAATATAAAAAGAGTGCCTTTAAATTCGAGAATTTCGGACTTAAAAATATAACTCTATACGTTAATGGTACTGCTTTGGGTGGAACAATGGGTACGGACTATTCATCAGACGCTGTGTTACCTCTTTGTGCCAGAGCCTATAGTAATCTGACCCATATTGCAGGTGATTGTGATGAACTTGGTAATGGGGTAACGCAGGAAGAATTCATTGATCAATTTAACCTTTACCCGTTTGACATTACACCTGACTTATCTGCTAGCGTAAATACCCATTTAACCCCACAGCAGAGCGGAAACATCTCAGTGCGGCTGGAATTCGCCAAGCCTATAGACGCTCCTATTAGTGTACTAGTATATCTCGAATCGCAAGCCCTAATAGAAGTAGATAGATTTAGAAGCGTTATCACTGACTTTTAAAATGGATGCTAATACACTTCAGAAAGTAATGGAGCGAGTCACACGTTCCAAATTTATCGGCGTGTTTGCGAAGAATGAAACATTGAGTTTGCCAAGTACGCGAGAATGCGGTAGTCTTATTGTGAACACAGACATCATCGGTAATGAAGGGATTCACTGGATCGCTGTCTATTTTAAAATAGACAGCGCCTGTACTATTTTGATTCACTCGGTACTCAACCCTGGAGTGATCCTATTATTGTAAAATTTCTCGCTCAGTTACATATTCCCGAAGTTGTGTGGACCCCATTTCGCATGCAAGGATATTTTACTAATGTTTGCGGAATGTACTGCGTCTCATTTCTCATGCATATGTCAAATGATAAAGAATTTATAAATTTTTTAAATTTATTTGACCCGTGTCACACTCGCCGAAACGATGAAATGGTATGCAGACAGATAAAAAACCGTTTTCCAGTTGTACGTACTCGTTGTATATTATAATGTTTTGTTCGTATATTTGTAACGATATATTCTGTAGCTGTTTATTGTACTGATTTCTTTCATTAATAAATTTATGAAAATATATTGTGTCTTCTTATCCCAAAAAGATCGAAAAACACTTACATTATTTCGGTGTGACATTGTTGACTGATCAGTATATCCTCCCTATTCCGAGATTCTTCAAAATATTGTATAACACGTGTCAAATCCTCATCGGACCTTAAAGGAATAATGCTTTTAAAACATATACAGAGTATACAGACAGATCCCCATTATGTGAAGATATCTTTGTTCGAGGAATGAATGCCATAAAAATTTCGATTTTAGCATAATGGGGATAACCAAATAACATTGATTGACATTTTTGGCGAGTATCTATTTGACGAGATACTACACCCCATCCATATAAAAATTCTAATTATAGACACTTACATTTCTATGGTAGTCCCTTGCGTCGGATTGTAAAGAGCGTCACTGCAAATATCTTCTACGGTTTGCGTTGAAAATAATTCGCCACGGTCAATCGCATTGAAAAGACTAATTGCGGTTAATGCTGCAGTATCACGTTCTTCATACAATTCCGGGGAGACGTACAGGTCCATGGTGGAGGATGTGTGATATTGTTGACTGCTCAGTATACCCCCCGTATTCCGAGATTCTTCAAAAGATTGTATAACACGTGTCAAATCCTCATCGGACCTTAAAGGAATAATGCTTTTAAAACATATACAGAGTATACAGACAGATCCCCATTATGTGAAGATATCTTTGGTTCGAGGAATGAATGCCATAAAAATTTCGATTTTAGCATAATGGGGATAACCAAATAACATTGATTGACATTTTTGGCGAGTATCTATTTGACGAGATACTACACCCCATCCATATATAAATTCTAATTATAGACACTTACATTTCTATGGTAGTCCCTTGCGTCGGATTGTAAGGAGCGTCACTGCACATGTCTTCTACGGTTTGCGTTGTAAATAATTCGTCACGGTCAACCGCATTAAAAAGGCTAATTGTCGTTAATGCTGCAGTATCACTCACTTCATACAAGTCTGGGGAGACGTACAGGTCCATGGTGGAGGGAATGATTATTCACTGACGCGAAAATAGCTACTGTTACTCCCAACTGAAAAATATCCATTTTATATGCACAATCGCCAAGCTCCGCCCAAAAGACCAGATGTTCGTCGTGATTGGCTGCCGATGTAGCTGGGTGGAGCTATGACGTGTACCAATCCGCTATAACGGGACCGGACGAGTAACATATATATATATATTTTCACCAATAGATTTAATGCTCTTATTCTCCTTTGAAAATTATTTGGTGATTCGTATAGAACGTTTGATACTGATTCCAAATATGGTTTCAGAATGTTTCTATCACCCATAGTTTTCGAGAAAATATTTACTCAGAATTTCCCGCATCATTAGTCACTAATGTAATCGAGAGGTTATAAAGAAATATATCCTAATTATATTTTAAAAGAACATTCGGTTTCAACGTTAAACTGTGGGTCTAAGGTGGGGTGAAAACCTTTCCAATTGCGCTAGGGGACAATTATTTGGTGTTTCATTTTGGCACTGAGTCAGGTTTCAGAATTTTCTAATGTTAAACTGTGGGTCTAAGGTGGGGTGAAAACCTTTCCAATTGCGCTAGGGGACAATTATTTGGTGTTTCATTTTGGCACTGAGTCAGGTTTCAGAATTTTCTAATGTTAAACTGTGGGTCTAAGGTGGGGTGAAAACCTTTCCAATTGCGCTAGGGACAATTATTTGGTGTTTCATTTTGGCACTGAGTCAAGTTTCAGAATTTTCTAATGTAATATCAGCTATTACACAACCAATTCTATACATAAGGCTTCTTTAGCTGAAAGAGTTCAGATATATGTATATATATATATATATATATATATATATATATATATATATATATGTATCATAAGCTGCTTAAAAGACTGTATATATAATTATAGTAAACGAAATAAACTAGTTAACCATAAAATTAATTATTTTCTATTATGAAGTTTTCGAAGGTAAACTATGTTATTTGTTTCGAAAAGTTTAAGTTCAATGAAGTTAATGTTAAATTTGCTTCTAAACTAAAATTAAATGTTATAAAATAAATAATATATATATAATATATATATTTACCTAACATAAGATGTTTAAAAGAATGTATATATATATATATATATATAATAATATATATCTAGCAATCCGATCATTGCAAAAAACTGGAAAGGTATGCAATTAATAAAGGTGTATTTAAACAGAATTTAATTGGAATAACTATCGTTATATTGTGTTACACAATGGATGATTAATATTTCTGGAATACATGGCGCTATCTGATGGTGCGATCTGGCACATCAGCACCCGCTTACATGGCTTGATGTGGCAACTCTGCATCTGCATACATGGTGCGATCTGACAACTCAGCAACTGAACACATTGCGCTATCTGGCAATTCAGCCAGAATAGAGGCTTATAAAAGACCGCGAAGTTGGTGAAAGACTCATTCCAGCTCGGCTCCCAGCCGAGCAAGGACCTCTGGTCCTTCTCTTTCAGGCCCTTTGGTAAAACCCCTTAGTGGCCTCTTAGGTTAGGAAAACGAAAATAACTTGGGGAGAACTCCTCTCTCTCTCCTTCAGGTGTCTCTCTCTCCTTCAGGCGTCTCTCTCTCCTTCAGGCGTCTCTCAGCAACTGAACACATTGCGCTATCTGGCAATTCAGCCAGAATAGAGGCTTATAAAAGACCGCGAAGTTGGTGAAAGACTCATTCCAGCTCGGCTCCCAGCCGAACAAGGACCTCTGGTCCTTCTCTTTCAGGCCCTTTGGTAAAACCCCTTAGTGGCCTCTTAGGTTAGGAAAACGAAAATAACTTGGGGGAGAACTCCTCTCTCTCTCCTTCAGGTGTCTCTCTCTCCTTCAGGCGTCTCTCTCTCCTTCAGGCGTCTCTCTCTCCTTCAGGTGTACCCCTCCCCCTTGGCTCAGTCAACTGGCTGATTCAGCCAACTGGCTGATTCTGGCTGATTAGGAGCCTATAAAACAACGCCTACTCGGCTGAAGTCTTAATGTGCACTTGGCTCCTGCCAGGTGAACACCTCTCCTCCTTTCTCTCCTCCTTTCTCTCTGGCCCTTTGGGGGGAATAGCTTGGGGGAGGCCCCCAAGTTGCATGCCCCTTGCAACCTAGATTGGCAACAAAGGCCAGTACTCTTTCTTTTTTTTTTTTCCTTTTTTTTTTGCAACCCCCCCACCCCCACTCATTTGCAACAACCCCCACCTCCCTTTGCAACAACCCCCACTCCCCTTTGCACCATTACATAATAACCTGCAACATTCTTGCACTCTCCCCTTTTGCGGCTATACTACTATGCCGTTCCAGCATTTTTCTACATTCTCCTAGAGAGAATCAAGAGAAGTTATATTCTTTTTAGCTTTCAAACTCTTCAAATGGTCCCAAAGATACTCTATTGGATTGAGGTCAGGATTTTGCGAAGGAAACTTCATAATTTGTAGAACACCTTCATCTTTTTTCTTGTTAAGATAGTTCATACAAAGGTTAGAAGTGTGCTTTGGGTCGTTATCCTGCTGAAAAATGAATCCTTGATCACAAAGCCTCAATCCTAATGGTATTGCATGTCTCACTAGTATGGAGTGGTACTTCTCTTTTGTGAGAGTCTAAGTGTTTCTGTGAAGATCTCCAACTCCAGAATAACTGAAACAACCCCAAACTTGAATGTTGCCTTCACCATGTTTTATAAATGTTTTATGCAGGGATCTATCAGTTTTTTATTGGTTTTACGTCTAACATAAACTCTTCTATGAGACCCCAAAAGTTCCACTTTTGATTCATCAGTAAAAAGAACTTTTTTTCCAGTCGTCTACAGTAAAATTTCGATATTCTCTTGCCCACTCCAATCTTTTAGCCTTATTTTGTTTCCTCAGTAGTGGTTTGGTGAATCTGTGTTTGGTGAATCTGTGTGGCTTTTCTGTCACGCAGTGATGTAACTTTGATGTAATGATCCTCAGAATCAGTAGTCACTTTAGGTCTGCCAGATCTTGTCTTTGAAGAGCACGATCCAGATTCTTTATATCTGCTTATAGTTCTTTGGACGGCCCCTTTTGAAACATTAATTTTTGCCGAGATCTGGCGTTAGGACATTCCCTCTCTTAAAAGGGTTATTAATCCTCAAAATAGTGTATTCATACAGTGATTTTAACAACTGTCTATTATAACTGATAAAACCAATTAGTCAATGACATTGTAGCAATTTGATTAAAAACTAATTAATCCTTTTCTCTATTCTCTCTTTACAGGCCGTAAGTGAAATGTCTAAGGAACTAACTTTATCCCAGAGAGGACAAATAATAACATTTGGCTATGGTCTGTCACCAATACCTGGTTAAAATCGGTGTTATTATACTGCAAAGAAAAAACGTAACAGGACCAAAAAGGGCCATTTTCATTACTGTGTCCTTTCTTATGAAACAGACATGGGGCTGAGGCCTGGCCTCGGCCTCGGACCTCAAAAGTAGCCTTGGCCTCGAGGCCAGCTGAAAAGTGGAAAGGTCTCGTGACTTTCGTGAGGCCTTAGAGAATCCTGATTTGTTTTGTTCTGTAATTTTCAACCCCCAGTAGCTTTGACGTGGAGATTCTTCAGGTGGGCGCGCTTGGGGTGGCTATTCTTCAGGTGAGGACCATGACCTGACAGATGACCGTATGTGGCGGCATACTTTGATAAATATTATTCAGACAGGTGAATAGTCAGGCGGCAGTCTTTGATAAATACTCTTCAATTAGGTGACCAACGGATTAGTGACAGGTCGTTAGGTAATAGGTACCGTATATATAGGTGACAGGACGTTAGGTATATAAATATCATATATGTCGCGGTATATAAATATTCAGTCAGTCAGCAGTAGACCAATTGACTTAATGTAGCAAAACTAGTGTGGGAAAGCAATCTATCGGTTGGTCATAGGTTGAATTGAGCTCATATAATTGTTTGTGTTGTTTATATGAATAAACTATTGTACTGTATCTATTTCTATATCAAAAAATAGGCCAAACTAAGGAAGAATACCACCTGGTATACTGATAAATATAATTAGCTACGAGTGTCGATAATTTTGTTTTTCGCCTGTCGTGAATTGTAACATATAAACTTCTAAATAATACGATTTGAAATGAATATATAATATCGGATGCAAACAATAATTTTGCTAATATCGGCATTATAACTGAGATGTAAATTGTTATATTGTTTGCAAATAATTTTTTCGGTCTTTCTCATTTACTTCAATAATATAGTGGAGCAGCCAAAATTAAAAAATCGACTTTGAACGGCGTTTTTTGTTAATAGCTGGCACCCATGCTAAATCAATGTACCTGTGGGTGAGGAATAAAATGCAGGTGGATGCCACTCTCGCTTTTGGCTTCGAAGGTCATTTCCGAGGTCAAACTGTGCAAAAAATTATATTTTCTAATTTTAATTTAAAAAAAATATTCTGAGCCAATTGGTTTGACCAAATGTTTCATTTTTCCACACTTAGTGATAAAGAAGTATGATGACACGCTTATTCCATCCGAATTACCAACTCAAGGTCAAATTCAAGTTAATCACGACCGAAATTATGCAAAAAATTTGTGATTTTTCATTTTAAATGGCAAAAAAAAAACATTGAGCAAGTCTGTTTGTCAAAACAATTTATTTTAACATGATTAGTGCCTAATAAGTTTGATGGCTTGAATTAAGTACTCACAGTAACAGAATTATCACAACTAAATCACAAAGCAGTAAATATAGCCCCATAACTGTACAGTTTACAAACTAGTAACATCTACAAGTTCACGTTTCTTGATGAACAACACCGAAATGCTGCACTGACAGTTACAATTGTATGGATTGCAATCACTTAAGAACAGAGTTATTAGTTCCTGACAACATATTCCAGCTTCTCTCGATTTCAGCCCGGAAGAGAGACATAGATCTACTGTCCAGCTGGGTTACAGCAACCGCTGTCGTCACAAACACAAGCTGTCGTACACTTCATCCTTTTTCTGAAGCAGTTGCATCTAGCTGACTTGCACTTTTTCTTTCATCCACAAGCAACAAACTCCAGGCAGGCTTCAGGGATTGGAGGAAGTCTTGTCCACACTGGTAGGAGGCTCCCATCTTCCAACTTCCAGGCTGAAGCGTCCACCGGATCTTCAACATCTACGTGCTCTTTGTCAGCCTGGAGCCATATTTTGGCCTGACAGTTTGCTGCGCGGCGTCGAGCTCCAGAGCATCCTTTGTCGGTGGGAGCATTTCCAGAGTCTTCTTGGCCTTCCCAAAAAGGTGAATTCTGGCGTCATCAACTATGTGTTGTTCCGAGGTGCCACACAAATGACACAAGTTTCTCAACATCTGCGATATTCCCATCTCGACCAGTGGCGTGCAGCAGGAGTGGGTGGTCACTGAACACCTTCCAACACTTTTTTTTTATGACCACTTAAGGACGAGACTGTGTCACACCCGGTCAAAGCGTGGAAGCTGACCAGGTTGTCCCTGACTCGGGGCGACAAACTCTTGAATACATCGTGCACGGGGTAGCATTTTCGGCTCTTGGCCGTTTCGCACAGCATCCACACTTCAACGACCTTGGTGCAAACGAAGTGAATCAGCAGCACCATTACATCAGTATCTCTGCACACTACCAGTATTCGTTCATAGCCCTGGGACGCTGCATCACATGAGTGAAGGATGAGCCTGGTGTCCGCCTCTTCATGGTTGCTATGCAATGGAACGTCATGTCGTCTGGTTGACCGTACTTCAGTGGCTTCAGAGAAGCCACCCCCTGTCACCAGTTGACATCTTTCTTGAAGATCTCTGCCCTTCTCAGTGATGACGTTAGACAGAAACAAGGCTAGGTCAGCCTTGTTTGTATCCAGGGCCATGAAGTTTTTCCACACTTCAGGCAGTGGAACTTGTGGGACATCAATGACTTTTCGAATCGGTTTCTTCTTGTTTGCATGCTTTGTCCTGGTAACTGCTTTGATCGAGCCTTCCCCTGCTTACCGATCAAAAATGACATCAACTCTTGTTGTGTGTTCATTGAAATAACTCGACACGGCCTTGAAGAACACTTCAGCATAGTCGCCGAATGTCCGACAGCCGCAAGGCTTGCCAAGAGCTTGGATGAGTGCATGATCATCTACAGTATCATCACACGGTCTTCAGGTCAGAGGTTGGAACTTCTGAGCTTATGGTCTGCTGAGCCATCAGGATATTCATCAGCTCAGAATTCGATGTCGAATTCATCTCTCGTCCTGCCCTCGCCAGACTAAATGGGACTGGGGACAGTTCATGCTTCAAGACGTTGACCATCTCCACCATGCGACCTGCGGTCGCAGCATTCAGGAGCCGCTGTAGTAGCTTTCTGTCAGCTTTGATGGTCTTCTGCATGTTCTTCTTGGTGGAAACTGTAGCTTTGTACACATCAGCGAAGGTTTTCGACCGATGTTTCTTCATCGTTTCATGGAAGCCTACGGATTTAAGTTGCGTGGCAGACGTTTCATTACTAATATCGCTAAGAACTTCTTTACGTTTAAAGTAATTGATAAATGGAATAATCTTCCCGCGTCAGTCGTTAACTCTACCAGCGTTAATATGTTTAAGAACCGTTTAGATAGGCATTTTAAAAATATTAACGTTGTTTAAAATAAAAAAAACAATTAGTAACAGGAGCTCTGGGGGTGGTGGTCGAGGATGAGTCTGTTGACGATTAATGCCAGCTTGTAACATGCCAGCGTGTTGTCGTGATCACTTTTATTCTTTACTTTCTTCATTATTTACTCTACTTTCTGCTCTCTATTGCATTTATCTTTACACTCTCTTTACTCATTTCCACAATACTTTACAATTATATTCATGGTTTAAGTAGTTTGAGGGGATGCGAGTAGGAAATTTTACTATAATATTTTACGTCGGAGAGGGGCACAAACAATTAATTTAATTTTAAGGTTACATGGCCCCAACTTTACGCTTATCGCGCTGCCGAAGGACTGACTCTTTTTGGGGGTAGTCCGCTCTGTGGGCCTCTGTTCAGGATTGCCAACTCTTCCCATTTTAAACAATTTCAAACAAACATACTTTTTCGTAATTTCACAATTATTAGTAAATGATTTATATTAAACATTATAATCTATAATAAACAAAAATTAATATTCTTAACTAGGCATTACTACACTCGCATCACCCCCTTGAAAATAAGTTTTTCATTAGGAAAACTTATTAATATCGTTTAACAAATTTAATAATTTATTCAACAGTTATATATTTTTCAATTTTTTTTCTTCTTTTTTTTTTCTTTAACAAATTCAAAGTTCAGATAGACAAGAAATAATTAGAATGACAAATTCCATACACATATTTTGTATCATATTATAAAAATCGAAAACTTTATAATTTTCACATTTGTATAAAATAACATTTCACACTAATAATTAAATTACAACCTGTAACTAATCTACACATGCCAAAAAAAAAATAACGGAAAATTTTCTTACATTGGTTACACAAATTTCAAGTTCACAATCTATTCCAGCGATTTCTCATCAAAGATCGCTTTACATTTGAAACAATTATTTGTATAGTTATACAGTTACTATCAGGGCAACCTAGAAAAAATATAAAAAAGTTTACATAAAATACTGACCAAGAGCGCACATACTATTTCAAGAAAAACACAACAAATATGGGCAATAATCGCACCCTTTCACTTATAATTTCATTACATAATAATCAGTACATTAATTTGCTGGACGTTGTTTAGATCACAATCCGCACGCTGACAACGGACTTCTTCAATTTACAATCGCAGCTCTCCTGCTCACTTCGCTAGAATGCAAGGGATTGCATCAATCAACATGCAACAGGGCAGCACGCTATAATGGTTCTGCTCTCTCTCCAAATGGCGGAAAAAAAAAACAAGAGAGACGTCCAATTCTAAAAGGATCAGGGGGGGGAGATATACTGAAAGCGGGACCACGCGCCGGAATTGGACGGAATTTGCAATTCTAGAAGTCGATGAAGAAACTCGCCTTGTCTCATCTCCACTTTTGTCGGTGAACGCTGCTCTTCCTACGTCCAGCTGAAAGACTCTTCTACTGGCAACAATCAAACGATCACTCCGCCGTAGGCCGTTTCCCAACGAACCTACTGTATGTCTGTATGTCTGGATGGAACTCGGATTCAACTTGGTTGCCTCCAAACCGAGCCTTTTGAAATTTTGAAAAAAAAAGTTTATTCGAAACGTGTTTCTGTACTGCTTATCATTTATTTAATATTTAATTTACCGAATTTTCTCGACAGTTCACTTCGAAACAATAACTACACATTTGCTCTGGCCAAATTCACGGAAAAAAAAAATACACATCTCAAAATTTCGCAAAAATTTAATCACTTCTAGCTACCAATAAGGTCACTTATGGCAGTTACAGCGGAGAAGATAAAAAAAAGGTCATAAAACGTACGAAACAAAATTGTACAGTATAAATATAAAAGCGCCCATACATAGTAACTGTTAGTATAATTTAAGAACTATTATTGTTCAAACTACCGTCAGAAATCACATCGATACTTTTAAATACAAAAGACAAAAATGAACCCCAGAAACTTCATGTTATCACTTCTCTGACAATCATGAACCCTCTTGCCCTTTGAGGGGGAGCACACTAAGACGCCACAAAAACTACTGGCTATCTAGAAGGCTCCATTTCCGAGGGAACACTCGAGCCAACGTTTTAAATGCATTAGTACCCGACTGAAGGTTTAAACAATAACAATTTTCCAAAACAGTTATTAAAAAGTTTAAAAAATTAAAAATTACTACCGAAAATTACTTTAATACAGTAATTCCAACTTGAAACGTTAAATTTCATATGAATTGAACTCGCAATTCGCAAATTACATCTGAGATACAACTCTCTCCTTCAACAGGAACCCCAGTATGGTTTGCAAATCACAAAAATCCCAGTAATTTATCGTTTCCAAGTGAAACTACAAATTTGCATCGTTATACTAAATAAGAATAGATCATATGCACTCAAAAATACACGCAACCTACTGTAAACAAAAACAAAACATTGCATAATTGAGAGCGGTCGCTTTGTTTGTAAGCGAACCTCTATACAAATATCCCTATCCGAATGAAACTGCATTATATCCTGACATAATTTTGTAATTTTTTCTATGCAAACGCTCGAACTAAAAAAAGGACATTTTTCATTTCTAATACCTAAATTAAAATATCAAATCAAATATATCCTTTTTGCAATACAATCTAAATTCCAAATAAAAATTTAACCATTTTCATTGAACTGGTTTAAAGAAATAAATAAAAATCGGCCTACCTATAAAAATAAAATTGAACGCATTTATAAAACGTAAAGAAACTATATGAAAATTTTCTACACCAATTTCTCTAATTCAAAAATAATTATAATAATATCCAGCTTTCGTAAAATATGTGTACCGTAACTCACATTGGCCGCCAAAATAAAAATAAAATTTACTGCCGCACTTTTAGGCCTATAATTAATAAATTCAATGTTACGCGTGGAAAGAACAATTTAGAATTTAATGCATAACATTTGTGCTTATTAAAAATAAATCCTATGATTATTTAAGTTAAACCAATTACAATTTTGTTAAATAACTAAGAATTTAATACTCAGACATATACCATAGTGACGGTCAATATATGAACAATATTTAACGATAGGCCTACAACAAATCTTTCTTTAGTACAATACAATAGCCATTTTACAAAATATGTCGGAATTGTCGTGAAAATGAACGAAAGGAACGGAGAGAAAAAAAAAAAGATAATCAGCCTACCTACCAAATTTTATGAGTATATAAATATATATAATTATATAACTAATATATAGGTATAAGTTAATATGTAAGTGTATAATTATTGAGAATATAAAAAAATCCAAAGAAAAACATGAATTTATAGAAAATTTCACGACACACAGTCTCTATTTCAGTTAAACCAATTAATTAAGCTTATTTTGAAGTCTAACACAATCCTATACGGCCAGCCTATAATCTGACAATTTATTATGTTTAAGATTATTTTTCGACTGTCCCTTAAAATGTAACTTAATCCTATTTAGCGCGAAGCGAAGCGAAGCAAAAAGCCCGTAAACCTATACAAACAATAAAATAAGCCTATTATTATATACAACCAATCGACATATAATCAAAAATCTACCAATGAAACCCAGAAAATTTTTCATGTACATGAAGTGTCTTACAATACTATATATGTATATACACCTAGAAATGCGTTACAAATTTTCGCTCAAACATTTTTAAAAGGACCGTATAAAATGTGTATCACACTGTATTTAAACTAACATAATTCACTTACGTACAAATTCAGTAAAAAAATTTTTTTTCTATATTAATCGTTATTATTATATTATTATCACAATTACTACTAATTCCAAAAGTTTAAACACAAAAAAGACACAAACGTAGGTAGGTTTGAGGACAGGAGAAAATGTGAACGAAATAAAGTGAAAAGAACGAGTCATCGGCTGCAACGAACGATTTGAAATATATCTCTCCGACGGGCTGAACGAAAGCTAACGAATTAGGAAACAAACGACTCTGAAATTTAATGTTAGACTCAAATGTTTTGACCAACGGAAAACCGACTCTGTAACGACTAAAAGAAGTTTTGAGTCTCTAGACTCAATCTCAAACAACAAATTTTGACGCGCGAAAGTTTTTGAAGCGACGCGACTCAGAATAATTTGGAATGTAAGGGGCGCCATTTTGAATTTACATTTACAATGAATTTTTGCTTAATTTGATAATTACTCTAAAACGGGTAGCGAAACAGAATATCCACTAATTTTCTTTATACAGAGAACGTGAAAACGATCGTGATTAGTCGAAAGAACACACGCACAAATTTTAAATTCCTATTTATCAGAGACGAAAAAATAATGCATAAGCCTAACGGAGTGCATGGGTTCGTATTATTAAATTGATAACAATTTAATAAGGTTAGCTGCCACCAAAAATGTCGTCATCACTTTTATTCTTTACTTTCTTCATTATTTACTCTACTTTCTGCTCTCTATTGCATTTATCTTTACACTCTCTTTACTCATTTCCACAATACTTTACAATTATATTCATGGTAGCCACGCCGAGACTATGGAAGCCGTTACAACACAAAGGGGGAAGGGGGGGTTCATTAACACTATTTAAACGCTTGTTAACACTTTATTTAATTCCGAAAATGGTTTAAGTAGTTTGAGGGGATGCGAGTAGGAAATTTTACTATAATATTTTACGTCGGAGAGGGGCACAAACAATTAATTTAATTTTAAGGTTACATGGCCCCAACTTTACGCTTATCGCGCTGCCGAAGGACTGACTCTTTTTGGGGGTAGTCCGCTCTGTGGGCCTCTGTTCAGGATTGCCAACTCTTCCCATTTTAAACAATTTCGAACAAACATACTTTTTCGTAATTTCACAATTATTAGTAAATGATTTATATTAAACATTATAATCTTAATTAAACAAAAATTAATATTCTTAACTAGGCATTACTACAGTGTGATGCCAGCAATAAAATTTAAAAAAAAAAATTAGACTAACACGAACGTAGATGTAGCTCGTAGAGTAAACTAACCCACTTTTTGTTATACTCTACCTACTTTTTTTTTAATCCTCTCCTTACTTGCATGTCTGTAACTCTCTTTACTTGCATGTCTGTAGTTTGCATGGTATGACAGTGAGTTAAGACTGTGTTTGCATGGTTTGTAAGCGTTCTTATTTTACTACTTTTCATCTTTCACCCCTCTCCTATTCTCTTCGACTATTTTTCCGACTTGTCGGCAGTGGCCGGCGGATGATGATGGGGAGTCTTTCTTTCTCTTTTTCTGAATGACTGTTAACCCACGAATGATAGGTTTTGCTACTTACTTAACCCCTTATTCTCCTCTTTTAACCCCCTCCTCTTTCCTTTCTCTCGGGCTAACCTTAGAGTGGATCTTAGGGTCTTTGTTAGCCTTAGCTTCTGTAGATCTGTTCTGTAGATCTGTTCAATCAGTCTCTCCTTCATGAAGCCGACTACATGCTGCTTTCCTCGATCCTGAGCTGTCAGCAGGTTCTCCACAACATCTGTGGGTGCAGTGTCTTTGGTTGCCAGTGAAACAAGTGGGATGTTAGTGGCGGCATCTGTATCTCTTGCTTCACTCACGTGAACTCTGAAGACGTCAAACTGCTTCAACTGCTGAACTAGCTTCATGACATCATGAGCGTCACGCCTAGTGCGAGAAGGCAGACTGTCAACCCGAGTGAAGGTGGCATCCCCATCATCATCGTGAAGATTGAAGAGGCATCTTGTGTCTTGAG
Organism: Bathynomus jamesi; assembly: GCA_023014485.1. Taxonomy (NCBI): domain Eukaryota; kingdom Metazoa; phylum Arthropoda; class Malacostraca; order Isopoda; family Cirolanidae; genus Bathynomus; species Bathynomus jamesi. The sequence continues at coordinate 494,811 of JAJOZX010002763.1, read as the reverse complement.
AGATGCGTGACCGCTCTGACCATGTGATGCAGAACCTGTCTCTTGCTTGGTCATTCTTTGTGATGCCGATGATACCATTGTGCGTCTTGCATGAACGATTTATCCATTCGGTTGCCTGATCAGCTGGAACTTGGTTGAAGCGCTTCGCCGTCCTCTTGACGACAAAGTTCCCATTACAGAACTCTGCATGAACTTCTGGTGCTGACTTCTCAAGACCTCTAATATCAGCCAAGTAGACCGGCCCCCAACGTGCATAGTTTGTGTGGTCATAGATAGTTAGCCAAGGCAGCATTGCAGCAAAGGCTTCTATGTGGAGACTCCACATGCCATCTCTCTGAGCTCTGATGAAGGCCAGTAGGATCTCTACCATTTCCATGTAGGATGACCTCAGCATGAAGTTGGGATTTTCAGAGTGCTGGTCATTGAATTCCTCCATGAGACTGTGGAATTTCTCATCTGCCAAAACGTCCGAGAAGTTGTCAACAGCATTGCGCATCTCATCTATGTCAGCTCTGTCTTTGAAAAGCGAAGCAATATTGAGGGCAAGCTGTTTGACGTTCTCATCTCCGTTGCCAGTTGCAGCCAGCCATGACTCAAACATCTGCTACTTGATGCGCCACAGTGCCTCATACGTCAGCTGGTGTCCTCTCACAGCTTGGTAGTAGGCCTTGCCGTCCAGTATTGTCTCAGCGGTGTTAGCCGCGTACACACCTGCCTCTGTCCATAAGTCATCAAGTCCCACACTTTCTATGTGTTGACCAATGGCTTTCAGAAAGTTGAAGCAGATATGGAGGCCTCCCATGAGCAAGACCACGTTGGCAAATTTCGAGTTTGCCCAGACTAGTTCCTTACTCCTGCTGTACAGAGGCTGATCAGCAGTGATGATGGTGTACTTCAGGCTGACATACTAAAAAATGGCCATGAAGCGAGTGATGATGGTGGTCATGGTATCATTGTCATCTGCTGGTGCCTGCAGGATTGGCAACATCCTGGCGGTCGTTACTGGTGGATCCGCATTGCTGACGGATTGAGTGAATGCTCCCCAGCTTGGAACGGACATCGCTTCATCATGGATGCGTGACACCACCTAGGCCAAATCCTTGGCACGTGCCCGGTCCCTCTCAGGCTCATGTGACAAGTCGTCTAGTCAGTGTCGTAGCCAGGGGAGGGTAGCCTGGTCCAGCCTTTGGAACTCCTGTAGGTTATCAGGTTTGATAGATTTCGATCTCTTGTACTTGCCACCCTTTTGGCCATGACTCTGCTGTGGAAGGGGGCCTCTCTGCCATACCATCAGTTGAGTGCTGTGGAAGGTGTTCTTCCCGTCTAAGGTTGACTCCAAGACATCTATGTTGTCACAAGAGCAGTGAATCATTCTCTCTTTGACGATGGTGTCAGGGATGTAGACACATCCATTCTCAGCATACCTCTCCAGGATGTTCTGAACGATGGTGGTGTCTATCCTTCTTACAGTGTCAATACCAATAGTGTGATTTGCCGCGTGGAACAGAGCTAGGAGCAATCGTAGAAACAGGTACAGACTATCGGGTATGACGCGATCAACATGTTCCTGATCAAGACCTTGCCATATCTCGGAGTGTCCAGGAGTTTCAAGATCTTGTCGAACCTTCAGAGCCACGTGTACCATATCTTGGAATATGCTGCTAGTGGCACAAATGCGGACATCAGCATCTTCATCTTCAGTAGACTCTGACTCACAGGTGACAGGACCTTGTTCACAAGATTTAGCCAGTGCTTTGGAGATGATGAAATCTGAGCTCTCTCCACGGTAAATCAGCAGCGGGCCCCTTGACAATGGGCATACATAGCTGGCGTTTGATCCAAGCAGCCTTTGAACATCTTCGTAGAACGTTGTTCTCCTGGAGTATTTCACGGTGATGCTGGTGTCACTACACATACTCTCGTATCTGTCCCAGACGTCTTCCATCAGTCCAATGTCATATACGTGACCACGAGACAGGCCTACTGTGAAGTCTTTGCACAGCTTCGTCATGCACTCATTTTCAGGCCCTTGCTGCTCCTCTGACACCGCTTGTTTTCTAGTACGTCTCTCAAATGTCACCAAACATGCCAGATGATAGCAGCCTTCAACTGCAATCACACCACTCACCGCTGATAACGATATGCTCATGATAGGGTCGTGTTTGGCACGCTGGATCAAGTCATCTGACTTCTCAATTGTCTCCACCCTGTGCAGTTTTTTTGTGGTCTTCTTTTGGCAAAACATGCAGAGGATCCAGTCAATCATTGGTGTTGAACGTCTACGCTTTGGGGGAAAAGCCTGAGAGCCTGCACTTTTTGTGGTCGCCGATTCGTCCATGGTCTGCTGCTGACTTCTCAGCCTTTTGAGTTTGCCTTCAAAGGTGAATAAAGAGTAACATGATTTATGCCACTTGAGTTCCAATGCATTGAAATCATCCTTGGAATGACTTTCCAATCTTTGTAAAACATTAAGCTAGTAGGTATCGCCCAGGTTCTTTCTCTCCTCGCCCAGTCATAGTTCTTGCTTTTCCTTCTGCTGATGCTGTGCGCAGGTCACCAGCGCTGCTTTGGCAGAAGAAGCAACAATCCTCACTGACATCCTGACGCTTCCTCTTGCGCTTGATGACAGCTACAGGGTCCATTGCTGATGAGCTCCCTATCTGCAAAGACAGGTGGGAATGGCAGTATGTAGTAGCCACAGATATATTGAAACAATTCGAAACATACCTATCCTTTAGCAGTATTATTATTATTATTATTATTATTTACCAGCTGACACTGTCTGCACTCTTTTAATTGCATATACCAAACCAATGTCTGGCCAGCCAGTGCATTGAAAATTCAACATGTGAAAGTATGCTATTACTTGTACTATGGTAGTAGTAGGCACATGCGCACCTTACCCAGCATGCTAAATGTAGTTTTAATGAAAAGAAAGACATCCAGAGTCATAGTTACATTCAATTATTATCCATAAAATCACAAAAATATGCTTTATGTGTTAATGATACACCTTTAAACACGTTGTTACATAGAGCCACCACTGAAATGCAAAAATTCGGATTTTTTCAGAATTTGACTTTTGTAACCTTGTATGGGACCTTCAAACCCAAAAATGAAAGTGGTATCCACCCACATCTTGTTTGGTATCCTCAATACTACTTATCTAAGGTGGGTGCCTGCTATTAACAAAAAACACCGTTAAGTTTTTTCTAGAGGACTTTTCAATTTTTGGCCGGGCCACTAATATAAAGTATTATACATATAACTTTAAAAATGTCTGATAATGGATAATATCAGGTGCAAATATAGTCTTGAATCAAATTACATATAAACATGTTGAAATATCAGGTGCAAATATATTTTTAATATTATCGTTATTATATTAGTATCGTATATATAATTATATAGTAATGGCATGATATAAACTTCATACCTATAGGCCTACCGGACATCAGAAACATCTTTCACATACAGTACAGGCTACAATTACATTAATGATCTTTGGTAGATTTTAAGACCACAATTTCTTATTGTCAAGATACATAAAAATGCAAAACTTAAAAAAAATAATGCGTCTCCAAATGTAGCTTTGTTTGCAATGCTCACTAGAGTCGCTAATAATTGTAGCCATTCGGAAATTATACGATCAACGCTCAATGAGTTAGTACAATTTAAATATTTTGCTAGATCATCTTCGCATCATAACTTTCCATGTTATCATAAATACTTGAAATATTGCGGGTACATTAAAATGAGAAATAAGAACTGCAATGAAATGAGAAATAAAAAGTTGTTGGGCTAATGTATTAGGGTGTGTCAATTTTAGGGAGAAAAGTGAAATCTTTAGATTTTCAAAGACTACTAGTGACCAAATGATGCATTTTTATGTGCTAAATCGAAATATGGCTTTAAAATCCAGATTTGACCACTCCTAGCTACTTATATTGAAGTTGAAGTTTACGAGAAATCAGCAATTTTTGCAAGTATTTTTTTTTTGTAAGTTATATAACATTTTACATACATTACATACAATTAAAGACATTTTGATTGTATTTCAATATTAAAACTTAGAAATATAGATAGGTTTCTTGAACTTTGCCAAGGCCACCTGGCCACTGATGTACGCCTCCCTCCTCTCTTGTGAGTAAACATGTTGTGCCGCTTCAGTTGTCATCCTTACACACCTCTCTACTGACTGGTGTGTGTGAGGGCCATGCAGGAACTTCCATTAGTCTATCCAGAAACTCCTTGATTGCAGCAGTGGTGAGGGAGCAGGTCAGAGGAAGCTCAGTCACGCCAGAGTTCCAGTCAATAAGCTCCGAGAGTTTGGTGGCATCTGGGTTGATGTCAGGAGTCTTCCTGGGTCTGACAGTGCAGTCTCCTACCTGTGTGTCCTCATCTCCTTCACCTCTGATTTCCAGTATCCTCTTCACTGCCTCCCTCCTCTCCTCCTCCACCTCACTGCACAGCATGGCCTGGAGCACAGCCTCAGAGTGTGCATACCAGGCTGATCTCTTCACTGTAGGCATCACTATTCCTAACACCTCCTTCTTCTGACTTCTGAGCAGCTCCAGCTGGTACAGTACATGCCTGGGACCCTCCACCCAGCTGTGATTTAACTTGATATTGAACCAGTTTGGCATGTAGACTCCCACTATGAATTCCACAATTATCCTCAGATTCTTCAGGTTCCTACCCTTCAGCCCATGTTTGGAAATCCACACTCTGCAGAACCTTAGAGCCGTGGTGACCCACCTACTGTGACAGACTGGCCCAATCTCCAGGAGAGCTAGACTCTTAGGTACTTCTCCTGATCTGATGGCAGTGATGATTCTGTAGCCATATGATTGGTCTGTGCTGAGGTCCTTGACTACCTCCTGACTGAGATGGGGTAGAGGAGGACCAACAGTGATCCTCGTGAAGTTTGGATTGATCTCCAGCTCAGTGGCAGTGTCTAACATCTTCCCTAGGGGCCCAGACCACTTGTTGTCGCTCAATGTCTTGCCATCCAGTGCAGTCACCAGATGTCTGAGACTCAGCTCCCCAGTGTGCAAGTCAGCTTGGCCTCCACATAATGCATTACTCCTCCCTCCCAACCAGTATTCACATTAGTACTGTCACCTTCTATGACCAAAAGGGTCTGGTCTGCTCCTCTCTTTCTCTTAGCCAGTTCACCAGATGATCAGCAATGACCTCAGCATGACTTCTCTCCTCTGCAGCTTCCTCTGGTACAAAATGCCACAAATATTTCCCACCTGGTTCATTGCACACTGTGTAGTGTTCTTCCTTAATGAGGCCAGGAAACTGCCTGTCACTGCCCTCAGCTTCCATCATCACTTTGGTGTCATCTCTTTTCCCATCAAAGAAGATACAGGTGATGCCATTTTCCCTAATCTCTTCATCAAACTTCCTGACCAGCTCCTTAGTCAGTCTCTCCTGAGCCCTCCTCACCTTGTTGTGGTCAATCACCAGTGCTGTGTCAAACTCTGTGATAAGACCAGCATCAATCCAGGCAGCAGTGGCAATCGCTGCAGTCTCTCTCAGCCCATTGTGATGTCTCAAGCTAGCCAGAGCTATGTTGGTGATATCTGCAGTGTTGTATTTCTTCTTCTTAGCCACAGGCAAGGAAGAAGTTGTCGCAGCCTCTGGTATGAAGTCTTCGTCCTCCTCTCTCCTCCCGGCCTCCTCCAGTATATCTCCAGTCTCCTCCAACTCCATCTCCAGCAGTGACTCCTCCCTCAACTCCTCTTCTTTCTTGGCTGACTCCTCTGCCTTCCTCCTCCTCTTCTCCTCAGCCTTCCTTCTCTGCTCCTGTCTCTGCAGCACTGCTTCCTGTCTCCTGGTCTCAGGGTGATCAGCTAGACCCATCTGGTGTGCCCCCACACTTCCCACCTTTTCTCTCTGACCTTTAATGAAGGCTAGCTCCTGCACTGGTATCTTCTGCTCGCTCCTGCAGCTGCAGTTAATGTGAACCTCACTGTTGCAGACAGGGTTGCACCCAAGCTCACTGCAGCTCCTGATCACACAGTGACAGGTCAGGATGTCCACCAATTTGTCCAGTTTCATCATGAACCTATCTTTGACCTCTAGCTTCACATTGCCAATGGACACCTTCACTGCCTCATCCCACAGTGCCTTTACTTTAGCCCTGATCCTGACCTCAGTGTTGATTACAGGTCTTATGAATAGAGCGTTGGCCTTTCTCCACTGAGCCAGTAGCCCTGGAACAATGCCGTTATTAATCAGGTCATTAACTGGGTAATTCCTCCTGTCTTCCTCACTCATCTCTCTCCTCAACAAACCATACCTCAGCAGATCTCTGGCTGTGGGCAGCAGCTCAGCAGGGGAAGTTCCCTCCCAGTCCCCACCAAATGACTTGGGTGACAACTTGATTTGCTTCGGGTTCTGAGTTCTTTCTGACTCATCCTGTGGACCTGTGAACAAAAGAAATGTCATTGAAGTTTGGATAGGCCTACTGATTATGATTACATAAAATTAAGTTAATTGAAATTCTTAATATCTTCCTATAAGCTCAGATAAAAGGTTGTGTTGTTATAGGTACAAGACTTAATTATTCAAAGTAATGACAATTTCATATATCTATCATATCAAAATATACAGAAAGTTTGGGTCACACATAACATTTCGAATAATTTGAATTACGCAATATTTACATTAAGAAGTAATCAAAATTGTCAAAAAGGAAGGAAAATACATGCATTCACAATCAAAACTCCAGCATTTGTGACTATGTGAAACTTAGAAACCATACTGCACACCAAAAATAACCAAAGTTGACCACACATCAATGGCACATTGATATACGATGCTACAGTCATATTTAGGTTATATTTCAAACCTTTATGGTCAAATATAAGTAGGTAAATGGCTTTTTTAAACAACACTAAAGATATTTCTAAGTTTGCTAGATAATTGTTGACTTTACTAAAACTGACACACCCTACTAATGTATAGTGTCCAGGAAATCTTGTTCTGGTAACTGTGTCTGACTGTGTGACCCGGCAAGTGTAAACACACAGCCTGTCGGTGTTGTGGCGTGGCCGCGTGTGATAGATGAACGTGCTTAATGCTTAATAATTCCCTTTTATTAGGTAAGTGAAGTGAGCTATGTCTTTGTTTATTAATTTTGAGTAGAATCTTGCTTTTCCTTATGGATTTCAAAAACAGAAGAGATACAGGCTAGTGTGAGGCCTAGGCTAGGTTAGATTGTTGAGCCTTCCCAAAGCATGGAGGAGCTTATTTGTAAAAGATTTCGAAGTGAGCATCTGCACCCAGAGGTGCAAATACCGCATTCGTTATTTGCATCCGAATATGACACCTCTGGGTGCAAATGCCTTCAACCTAACAATCTTAAGGCCTCGTGAGGCCTCCTCTAAAAAGGCCTCGGCCTCGGCCTCGAGGCCTTTGAAAAATGTACGTCCTCGGCCTCGGCCTCGAGGCCTCATCGTCCCCATGCTTGTTATGAAATAAAAGCTACATTACTTACACATGTAGTAGTAGTAGGATATATGAAATATCATTTCTTGTAAAAGAAAATACCTTAATATAGCGGACATACATTCTCAGAGTTGTATTATTTTCTAGAAATTGTCTAAAACTGAAGTGGACGCAGACTTTTGAACGCCACTGTGTGTGTATATATATATATTTTATTTGTTTTTTCAGGTTAGGCTAGGTTAAGTTAGGTAACTGTACTCTATATTCATAGTAGCATTGGGGCAGTGGCATCCCCCACCCCACTTGGCACTTCCCCCCTTTTGGTACTTCCATCCCCCTCAGTGGCACTCCCTCATCTCTCCCCCGATCCCCCATCCCCACTACCCCTTGACATTTTTTCACCCATACTACTAATTGGTTGGTTGATTCGTTTAACGTCCTTCATCCAACAGCGGGTGCTGGGATGGACGGTATCGTGGCACACCGGGCAAACTAAGTTCCCTTTAGGAGGGAAACTGGGTCAAGCTAAATGCATTACGCGTAGCGGGTTCGTCACTGTCCCCTTCCACATTTCTTCCTGGCTGGGTGAAAATAAAAAATTTATTGGCTTTCAGCGTACATGGTCTACATTTCAACTACTAAATCATTTGTATGTTATTGGTGCGAGCGATTGTGGTTGGCATTATTTCTCTCACACAGAAATATGGCGAGATGTTGATCCATCCTAATTCCACCCATGCACGAATTCCAGCACAGACAAAGCAGTCTGAAACAGACCACGCACCCATGTCTCCTTCCTACTCTTGTAAATTACTATATACAGTGGGTCCAAAAAGTTTGTACCCAATGGGAAATACACTGAAATTCGTAACACGATGAAAAACATATTTATTTATTTATGAAGTCTTCTCATAAACGTTGAAAATATTCCCAATTCAGTTGAAAGCACGGTAACGTAACGTAATTCCTATCGAGTAGACTTTTTTGTCGGCTTGTACAATAATGTCTATATAATATAACCCTTCAGCGTCCTCTTCAAAATTGGTATTGAACGTGTTCGGGGTAGGCGGGGGGAGAAGGTGGAATAACTCAATCAGTTCTCCATTAAACACTAAGTCGTGATTTAGAAAAAAAATCAATGTTGTTTTGCTCTAAATGTTAAATGCAATTTTATTGACACAAGGAAGCAACGAATGTTTATTAAGGAAAAAAACACACTGAAATTTATTTAACAGTTAATAATTCCTAAAAGCTCTTCATTTACATAAGTAATTATATTACAACGCACGTCATTGATTTTGTGCTGTTTTCTGTATAGTGTTTTGCGGAAATACATATACATAGAGCATGCGTGCTCGCGTACGCAACTGGGCATAAGTGAGGTCGAGTGTGTGATAACTCACAGATATAGTGGAATATTTTTTGTGGGGTAACACTTTAGTACCTCGAAACATTAAAAACATTTTATATAAAATCTAGAAACATTTTTGGTGTCGGAAAAACAAAATACGTTGGTCCTGATTAGGTTTGGTTAGGTGAAGTTTGGTTAGATTAACGAGTACATTATTATTTAATGACTTAACAGAGAACGCTGTTTCAGCATTCATTTCCTTCATTTGCGTCCAAACACTATCACACCTTTCTGGGTTCGATGACACTAAGGTTAGGTGAGGCTAAATTAGGTTTCGTTAATTAGGTTTTTAAACATATAGACCTCAAAAATTGATACCTCGCTTATGCGGAGATACGCACATGTGTGCGTGTGTGTGTGTGTGTGTGTGTGTGTGTGTGTGTGTGTGTGACAACTCTAAATTGTACATTGCCCCACCCTTTCCTATAACAGTGACAGCGTTTTAGGTGTTCACAGTGAATAAAAAAGTCTCAAAAAAGGTTAATTCTCTAAAATAAGAATAAAATAAGCGACTAACGGGAGGCCAGTTTGTGAACTGGGCATGGGCATGGTCTCCCAATCGTTAAGAGCAACCCATAAACTACAATAATGGCCTCTAAATTGGCAGCGATGCATGTTTAAACTACGAGCGGGTACACACTCAAAACACTTACTGAATCATTACAGTCACTATGACTCCTGCGTGAATGCCGCCTTGCGTTGGTTTGAAGTGTGGAGGTGATAATGGGTCCAGAGCGGGGTATGGATTGTTCGGAATGTTCTATTTGCATAATATATATTATATACTAGCGGAGCGACCCGGCGTTGCCGGGTGGAAGTTAAACGTTATCTCTCTCTCTCTCTCTCTCTCTCTCTCTCTCTCTCTCTCTCTATATATATATATATATATATATATATATGCCCGGTTAGGTTAATTGAATGCCAGGTTAGGTCAACTGAGTGCCCGGTTAGGTTAATTGAATGCCCGGTTGTTAGGTTAATTGTACGTTCTTGACGACTGGTTAGGTTAAGTCTTGATATTTTCGTTAGTCGTGACATTTTCGTTATTCTTGAGACAAAAGTAAAGAAAAAAGACCATATAAACATAGGTCGAGAAACCCGTAGGTTTCGAGCTATAGCACGTGACAGAAAAAATGAAACTCCTAAAGATTTTTTACAGTTTATGCAAATTCACAGTGTGATACGTTTGTTTCATTAAAGTAAATGTTCGAAATTCTGTCCTACTTCTTGAATGCATGCCTCAGCACGTCGCACCAGTGATTGTCTGATACACTCAAAAATTCCTGGAGTATTGCGCATCATTTCGCAATTGTCTCGAACTCGTTGACACAATTCATCACATGCTCAGACTTCTGTAACATAAACCAAGCTTTTTAAATGACCCCATAAGTATCAATTAATCAAGAGGATTTAAATCTGGTGACCGAGGTAGCCACGGAATAGGACCACTGCGCCCTTTCCATCTGTTGGGTTACACCTATCAGGATTAGGAGTTTCATTTTTCTGTCGCGTGCTATAGCTCGAAACCTACGTGTTTCGCGTCCTATGTTTATGTTTTTGTTTTACTACTGTCTCGAGAATATATCCTGCGATTTATGAAGTATATTTATGAATCACCGTATGCAGTATATATATTTGTGACGGTCGAACTGCCTGCCTGCGAACTTTCTTTCTTTGTTCCTTATGGCCGCCCAAACCACTGGCCAGATTTGGATGAGATTTGGGGGATAGGAGGTAACTGAGGTCTGGGAAGAAGATAGGCTATGTGGCGTTGGCCTCCGAGGTCATCTGAGTCCATTGGAGGCCTCTGTATCCCGGATTGGTTGAAAGATGTCCCGGCAAATGTCCCGGTTCGCCCTACCCTAAGACCGGCTCTGAGCACACCTAACCTTTTAAAAGTTGTTTTAGAAAGACAGTAAAATTTCCTTGGTTACTTTTCCAGGGTCAAGGTACTTTCTTCAACCTTTTTCCGTACCCGACTCTGGCGAGGAGGGAGCGGAGGTTGGGAAGAGAGCCTTATGCTTTTCTAACCAGTTTTCTACTACTGCTGGAATAGTTGAAAAATGAACTAGTTTAATAACAGGCACCTCCTGTTCCGCAACGAGTTTTCTGTCAGCAATGGTTGTCGGAGGAGGAAGAGCATTGTCTGTTCTATTATTTTGCTACTAATAATATTCCTGTGTGAAAGCTTTAGAAATTTCATAGTGTGAGCATCATATAAGAGTTTTGAGTATTCTTATTTTCATTTGCTTTTTTCTTGGGATAGCTTAGAGTAGATTTTAGTCTTTGTTAGCCTGTAACTGTACTTTGGTAACCTTGGTTTAGCTTCCGCCCGAATTTTCATTCTGACGAAGGTCAAGCTTGTCACTCCACCTTAGACCTACAGTTTAACGTGGAATCCGAACCACGCCCCATTTCCTCACACTATGAAATTTATCCAGGGTACCCATTTATCTACCAACCAATTTTTTTTTATTGTGTGGAAGGATGAACAGCTGGGTTTGCTGCGCCCGCCTGCCGTCACCGGGTCTCGATCCCTGGGCCGATGGATTCGTAGTCAGCGACACGAACCACTACACCACCGAGGCGCATATATATATATATATATATATATATATATATATATATTTCCTGTCAACCTTTCAGATGTTCCGTGCGATGAGTCCTCATTTCACGGAGGTCAGGCTTATTGCCACTCCTCTTGAGTTAGCCTGGCAAAGTAAAGAGTTGGTTTCTTGCGCTCTCCACTTCACATGGCCAGGTACTCCCGGCTCATCTGGAGTTGTTCTGAGCCAGGCGTCTATTCTTCTTTTGAAGATATTCACCGCGACACCACTCGTGTTCCTTAGTTCCTTGGGCAGCTGGTCGAACAATTTTGGTCCTCCCACAACAAAACTACGAGTATTTTCCTACAGGGTTAAGGATGTTCCCTGTCTAGCCTTTAATTTGGGAACACGACACATTCTTCCTTTCTTACTTTCCATTGTTGTTTGAGTGGTTATAGGGTTCAAAGTAAGATTAGGGACTAATTCCCCCATTATTTTTTAAGTGTTAATAATAGTGGACGTCTCTCTTCTCTTCCAGCGAATATAAATTTAATTCACGTAACCTTTCCCAGTAATTTGGTTCTTTGCATCCATTGAGCTTTGCTGTGAAGTTTCCCTGAATCCCTTCTAGTTGATTAATGTCTTCTTTTTCATAGGGGGATGTTAAGACCGAGGAATACTCCGACTTGAGTATGATCAGTGTTTTCAACAGAGGAATCATTATATTTCTATCCAATCTTTTAAAAGTTCTCAGTATCTGTCCAGTTGTTCTTTTTGCTCTGTTTACTGCTATCTTATTTTGGGTTTCATACTTCGCGTCATCAGTCATTACAATTCCTAAATCTTTTGCTTTAGAGTTTCTCTGAATTTTCTACCCATTTGGAGTATAGTATTCCATGGATTTTACGTCCTCCCTTCTTCCGTACCTTAATAGTTGAAATGTCACTGTGTTAAATTTTCGAGTATTGCCTTCAGACCACTCGTAGATTCTGTTCATGTCTGTTTGTAGAGCTCCTATATCCTCTGGGTTTCTTATTTTTCTACTAATTTTTGTGCCATCGGCAAAGGATGTTACTGTGGTGTGCTGTCACTGGTAACTTCTTCATCTATATCAGTTAGCATGATGATGAAGAGCAACGGGTGGAATCAAAGACTTTTCGTCTCAACAATTCTCCGCCTCTTACTGAATATCTTCAATCTCTCTCTCTCTTTTCGCTGTAATGTTGCCTCATTCTCCTTACTATCGCGATTATAACGGACACTGCTCTTCTGAACTCTCTAACTGCATGCCTCCTCCTTTAATTAAGGAGAGCAGGCAGCACCAGACTTTCTACACATTCTCATTCCTTTTCTATCCAACACTCTAACACAAAAGTTAATCGGTATTTTCAATCTTTCATCTACTCAACCGGTGAACTCTGGAACAATTTTCCTCAATCCATCTTTCCCCCTGTCTATGACCTCCGATCTTTCAAACGCAGAGTGTCTAGGCATCTCGAAAACACTGGACCTTGATTTTGGCTCTTCTTCTTCTATCGGGGAGGCGATTTTGCGGACATTCGACCTTGACCCCTCCTTCCTACATAGAAAAATAAATAATACTGTTCCTTGTGGTACTGAGCTAAGGACCTCTGACTCTGATGAAGACATTCCTTGAACTGTAACAACTTGCTGTAACGACTTACTAAGGAAATTATATACCCATTTTCCTTCTTTTCCTGTTATTCCCATATATTTCAATATACTGTATATTCAATTCCATGGTCACACTTGTCGAGTGCCTTGGCAAAGTCTGTGTATATCCCATCATAGTTTTTATTGTTTTCGAGTGCATCAATAATGTTGTTATAGCGCTCCATTAGTTGTGATGGGCACGATCTTCCTGACCGGAATCCATGTTGGTTATCATTTGATTTTTTTCGAGTTTCCAAAAAGTTATAAATTTTTCTCTAACTATTCTTTCATATATTTAGGTGAGATGAGATGTAAGTGACACTGGCCTATAATTTTAATCCGCGGGTCGATCTCCTCCTTTTTATATTGGAACTATGTTAGCTTTCTTCAGGATGCTCTGTATTTCTCCCGTGTCGAGTGATCGTCTCCATATCCAGTATTGAGGTTTAGCGATTTCATTCTTGTAGTTTTTGATTAGTGTGGCATTCCATTTGTCCGGACCTGCTGCCAAGTGTGTTTTTAGTGTCCCTATAGCTTGTGTGATATCATTTGTTGTGAAGTCAAAGTTCGTTATACTTTAATTTTGTAATTCTTCTTTGTAGTGCTTCTTTAAACAACTTGTTATCCGAAACAAATGGAACCTGGAGATGGTCGGATATCCAAAAAAGTTGGATACGTGGATGGACTGTTTTTAAACAAGTGTTACTGTTTATTCAACAGCTTCTTGCTTGTTCATTCTTTAATTTTGTTAGAATTACCCACTGATGTTATAATGTACAGTATATTGTTTTTTATTTAATTTTGGTTAGAATTACAGTGTAAAGTTCACTAGCCACCCGACAACAAGCGATCTGAGTATACAAAGACAGCAGATACAGCCCCTGGTAACCGACCCATGAACTACGAAGGTCGGATAACAGAAATTGAACCAATCTTTGCTTATATTGGAAAAATCAGATAACTGGATAAGTTGGTTATCTGGAAGTTGGATAACAAGTTGTTTAATATATATATATATATATATATATATATATATATATATATATATATATACACACACACCCAGCTACAGATTGACTGTTTGGAAAACGTTTTCTAATTATAAATTCTATACCCTCTGGCAATCTCAAACTACGAGTAAATACATCTGCGCTGTTTACCTTTCTCCTAATTCTACTGACGATCCAAAATTCTTTGACTACCTCACTTCCAAAGTGGAATACATTCTTTCCCGCTCTCCCGTTGCTGAAATCTCCATTTTAGGAGATTTCAATGTTCACCACCACCTTTGGCTTTCCTCTCATTTCACTGGCATCCCTGGTGAACTAGCTTACAACTTTTCTATCCTAAATGACCTACAACAGATTGTACAGCACCCTACTCGTATCCCCGATCGTCTTGGAGATAGGTCCAACATTCTGGATTTATTTTTTACCTCTCATCCTTCTTACTCTGTGAAACTTTTCTCTCCGTTGGGCTCCTCCGATCACAATTTTATATCTGTTTCCTGTCCTGTCGCTCCAATTCGACCTTTGGATTCTCCCAAAAGGAGACGCCTTTGGCGCTTCGGCACCACTGATTGGGAGGCCATTAGGTAGTACTTCTGTGATTTCTCATGGAATGATTACTGCTTCCATGGCCGGGGCCCTGCTGGGTGTGCAGAGCGCATCAGGTGATTCTCTCGGGCATGGAGGCGTACATTCCATATTCTATTCCTACTACTAATGCAAAAAGACCTTGGTTCAACTTTACTTGGTCTAATGTTATCTGCAACAGAAAGGAGTCTTTCAGAAGGTACCATCGCCATCCAACTCCTGACTCTCACTCAGCTTATATTTCTGCCCGGAATCATGCAAAATCTGTTCTTCGACTCGCCAAAAATTCCTTCATCCGACAAAAATGTGAAAATCTATCCCATTCTAATTCTTCTCGTTCTTTCTTGCATCTAGCTAAGAACCTCTTCAACAACTTTACTTCCTCTTCTTTCCCTCCTCTTTTCCATTCCGACGGCACAGTTGCCGTCTCTTCTCCTGACAAAGCTGAACTCTTCGCTCAAACTTTCGCTTACACTTCAATCCTGGACGATTCCGGTGCTGTTCCTCCATTTCCTCCCTACTCTGACTTTATTATGTCTGAAATTAAAATTTCTTCTAAAGATGTTTTTCCTGCCCTATCTGGGCTCAACAATAGGAAGGCGTATGTTCCTGATGGTGTTCCTCCTGTTGTTCTTAAGAACTGTGCTTCTGTGCTGACACCCTGCCTAGGCAAACTCTTTCGTCTTTGTGTCTCATCTGGTACTTTTCCTTCCTGGTGGAACTTCACTTTCATTCAGCCTCCCCCAGAGAAGGATGACCGCTCTCAACCCTCTAACTATCGTCCAATTGCTTTCATTTCTTGCCTTTCCAAAGTGTTTGAATCTATTCTTAATAGGAAGATTCTTAAACACATTTCTTCTCACAATCTTCTTTCAGATCGTCAGTATGGATTCCGCAAGGGACGCTCTACTGGCGATCTTCTTGCATATCTCTCTGACTCCTGGTCATCCTCCATCGGGATTTCGGTGAAACTTTTGCTATTGCGCTAGACGTATCAAAAGCTTTTGATAGAGTCTGGCACAAATCTTTAATTTCCAAACTACCCTCCTTCTGCTTCTCTCCTTCTCTCTGTGCCTTCATCTCTAATTTCCTTTCTGGCCGAACTATAGTTGCAGTTGTAGATGGCCACTGTTCTCCTAAAGCTATTAATAGTGGTGTTCCTCAAGGTTCTGTCCTGTCACCCACTCTTTTCTTTTTATTATTTATCAATTATCTTTTATTTATTCATGATTCGCGTAGGACAGCTATGGGACACCTGACCTCTGATCTTTCTGCTATCTCTGACTGGGGCAGAGAAAACCTTGTGGCTTTAAATGCCTCAAAAACCCACTTACTCCATCTGTCTACTCGTCACAATCTTCCACACGACTATCCCCTTACCTTTAACAACACACAACTCAATCCTTCCTCTTCTTTTAACATTCTTGGCGTTTTTTTTCTCGTGATCTTTCCTGGAAAGATCACATATACTCTTTTTCTAAAACAGCTTCTAAGAGGTTAGATGTGCTGACCGCCTCCGCGGTTTCTTCACCCCCCACTCAGTTACTGTCTCTCTACAGGAGTCTTGTTCGCCCATGTATGGAGTATGCTTTTCACGTGTGGGGTGGCTCAACCCACACAGCCGTACTTGACTGGGTTAATCAAGGCTTTTCGTCTCATCAATTCCCTGCCTCTTACTGATTGTCTTCAGTTACTCTCTCTCTCTCTTCGCCGCACTGTTGCCTCACTCTCTCTTTACTATCTCTATCATAACGGACATTGCTTTTCTGAACTCTCTAACTGCATGCCTCCTCCTTTAAGGAGAGCACGCAGTACCAGACTTTCTACACATTCTCATTCCTATTCTGTCCACCTATACAATGCAAGGGTTAATCGGTATTTTCAGTCTTTCATCTACTCAACCAGTCAACTCTGGAACAATCTTCTTCAATCCATCTTTCCTCCTGTCTATGACCTCCGATCTTTCAAACGCAGAGTGTCTAGGCATCTCGAAAACCCCGGGCCTTGATATTGGCTCTCTTTTTCTTCTATGGGAGGGCCGCTTTTTCGGGCATTTGCCCTTGGCCCTTCCTTCCTGCAAAAAAAAAAAAAAATAGGAACACCAAAGAGAAAATTTCATCCTCAGGAATCTAAATACATGAAATTATAATTATACATTTAAAATAAATTCACAATTTAGAAGTATTAAAAACATTAAAGAACATTAACGTTTCATTAATTTTACAAACAAATTCGGTTGACTAAATTTAAATTATAAAAGGATAAAAAAATAAAAATAAAATAAAAACTTTGTAAACGTAAACTATTAAAATTATAAAGATGAAGCAATTACCTTAAAAACAAAGTAAATTTATAGAAGTCTGGTCATAGTTTTTTAATTTCAGATCAGTCACTACTAGGGTTTCTTTCCCGGGAAACCGGGATCCCGGCTGTTTTTATTGGATTTGAAAATCCCGGAATTGGACAAATATCCCGGGAAATTCCGGAATTTTAAAATGACTTAATTTATTTTTTATTGATTTATTTTTTATTGATTTATTTTTTTTTCTTTTGTTATTAGAAGGCTCTTGGGTAGAATTAAAGAAAACTGCATAATATTTACCACATTTTATTCTACTTTTCCGCTTTCTTAAATGAACACCTACTAGCATTAGCAACTTAGAGCAATCTAAAAGTGGGCCCGTATGCCGTCTTAGTGATAGAAGTATCGATTGTTTATGTTTTTTAAGAAGCTATTTTAAAAATGTCGATTGGCTCTTTAAATATTTTTAGATAAATATTTTAAGATAAAATATTTTAAGATAAAAGGATGAAATTATTTTTTCTAATGAAGTTTATTTTATTTTTATTTTTTTGTATTGGCTAAATATTTTAAGATAAAATATGTTGAGATAAAAGGTATAAATTATTTTTTTTAATGAAGTTTCTTTTTCTTTTTCTTTTTTTATTTGCAAATGCACTTAATTATAATTAAAGGAATATAATATTTTAGCTTTTTATTTGTCCCCTGGAGATGAATAGCATGATAAATATTATGTTTAATAAATAATAAATAGCTACCACTGATTGGTAAACTCAATTCAAGTATTACAATGCAAAGGTGGTCATCTAGGCATAAATAATTGGTTATCCCAATTCTAAAAGGGTATTTTATCACTGAACAATAAAAAAATTACCGTTCTCTTAAATATACAACCATTTCCTGGATTTCCCGGGATCCCGGGAATTGGCTTCATTTTTCCGGGAATTCCCGGGATTTCCCGGGATGAAGAAAGCTGCATATAAGGAGAAACCCTAGTCACTACTCGACAAACTGGCCTTACTATATCTGATCGACTTGGCCTTCTATCGACGACGAGTATATTGTGGGTAAGATTAAGTTAGATTAGGTTAAATTAGGTTAGGTTAAGATAAGTTAGGTTACGCTAGGTTAGGTTAGATTAGGTTAGGTTAGGTTAGGTTAGGTATAACCCATTTCGTCTCGTCGTCGAAATGGGTATGCGACTGAGAGATTGGTTCTTTGGGAATGTGAGTATGGTCACGTACGCGAGAGTTGGGTGATCTGCCGATTCGTTGGTGGTTTGTTCTAACTGATTTTCACGCGTGTTCAAAAATATGTGATTTTAAGTGTCTCTTTGTCTTATCGATACACACCCCATACAGTGGTTACACTTCTATTGGTATATAGTGAGGAACGAAGTGTAGGGATGTTGCCTTCGTATTTAAAAATAAGAATTAACCGGTTTCATTGGTTTTAACGCGACTCTGAATGTTATCTGTGGGTAGAATTCTTTGCATAATTTTATGAGCATATGTCGAGTGTTGTAACTTAATATTTGCATATACTCTATGTTAAAGAGAGATATAAAGTTTCTTCGGGAAATGTAGTAACATTTATGGCTTTGAGGTCAATCAGTTTATTCAAAGTTCTCGCAATAGTGGTATCTATTAAATTAAATGGAAGATTATTTTTCAGCATTATATTTATGATAAACTCCAGCTGCGTTTGTAACCTTAAATAATTGACAAATTCGGAAACGAAATAATTAAAAATTATAAAAAAATTTAATTTTCTCTCTGGTACTCCTGTTTATATATATATATATATATATATATATATATATATATATATATATATATATTACACACAGACCGTGCATGGAACAAGGAACTCCTCTAGGAAAATTAAATCCAGTATAGTCCGAATAAGTAATGGTAAATGACAAATACTATAGTTTTTTCTTTTTCATGATGCTAGCCCGACGTGGGCAACGGGTCACTCGCAAAGAGGTCCCGAAAATATAGCTTCCCTCACCAGCTATCTGCAAAGCAGATACGATCCAGCTTTGGGACAGGATCTAGGGTTTAAAGCAGCCTAGCCCAGCTATATTTAGAACCTCAATATAAGCAAAAACCTCGCTACCTTCACGTGAGATTGAATACATCAAAGAAAAAGGGGTAACTATTATATTTTTAGCCAAAAAACAAAACTTAAACCTCAACTGGCAGAACTGAGCGTCCACTTTTAAGGCACATAACATGTCCGTTTCACGATGGGAATGAACTCAGAATGGTTCCTTGAGGTTTTTTATGATACACACAGACCGTGCACGGAACAAGGAACTCTTCTAGGAAAATTAAATCCACTATAGTCCGAATAAGTAATGGTAAATGACAAGTACTATAGCGAGGGAAGCTATATTTTTGGGACCTCTTTGCGAGTATATATATATATATATATATATATATATATATATATATATACGACGTTATCTATGATTAGAATTCTTTGCATAATTATAAGCATATTTCGCGTGTTGCAAAAGTTCCCTAAAATACAACCTAGTGGGGAACTAGTGGGTGTGGCGAGTGTTATCTAACCTTCTTCGATTCCCCCTTAGTGTGTATATGAAATTTGGTGAAGAGTACCCCCATATATATATATATAGATAGATAGACATTGTGTAAGCCTGCGTGAATTACCTGTTCAAACGATAAAGGTAAAAGAGTACCTGTTTTCATTACGACGTTCGAAGTCTTAAATTATAAATGAGGAAAATGTTCGCATCTGTGAACCTCAAAAGAGAAATTCAAAATCAGGAAAAATTAAATACAAAAAAAAAATCAAGGCGAACGAGTAGTAGCAAGCAAATCAAGAACTGTAATTACTTACCGTAAAAAATGTAACGACTCCCTACACACGCACATACACAAACACACACACACACACACACACACACATATATATATATATATATATATATATATATATATATTATACACGAGCTTTTGTCAATAAATACGTAGAATCATCATTAGTGTTTTTAATTAAATTAAACTCTTCTGCAAATTTAATGACTGGACCTCGTCCATATATATATATTATATATATATATTATATATGTGTGTGTGTGTGTGTGTGTGAAATTACAGTGAAAAGAAGCAACAGTAACATTAGAGTTTGCATTTTTAAAACTGTAATAATGATTGATCGTTCCGCCGTCAGCAAACGATGGCGTTGTTTAAAATGAATAATTTTTTCGGTCTATGAGGAAGAAAATTATCCTGGGAGACACATTTTTCTACAGGATATACTGTATAGACTGTGCGTATGTACGTACGTATGTGTGTTTGTGTGTGTGTAGGCATTTGCGTGGCATTGGCACTACCCCCGGAAACGTTTCTCAGAAAGAGAGTCAAAAGATCATCATTTCCAGATGGGTTTTTTCTTTCCTTCTCAAAAATGAATCAGAAATTATTTTTGTATTTTTTCATTTATTTTATGTTTACTTTGAAATTTATTTCACGTCACTTCAGGAAAGAACATAAAAATAACTAATCATTAATCATATATATATATATATTGTAAGAATGGCATTTTTCTTGTTTTTCTTTTTTATAAGTTTTCGATGTGGTATTAATTTTCTTTAACGAAATAACTAAATATGTGAATTGACACTTGGATTTCTTTCAAATTATTCACGTTTAAGGCATTCGACACTTGATTCATCTTTATTTGGTTCGAGTGCTCTCTTCTCCTTTTTTCTTGTCTCCGTCGAAGACGGAAGGCGTTGATGGTTGATAAAGAACAAAGAACAGCCACCTGATCTCTCTATCTCTCTCTCATTTATATATATATATATATATTCATTCATAGGTTCGCTCCTAAAGAGCTTAATTTTCAGAAGTAAGAACAAAGGCTGCCTGGAGAAGCATATACATTCGTCAACGTTTCGGGAGAATGTCCCATTTTCAGGGCTAAAAGTTTAAAATTTATTTATTTTTTTAAAATTTCAAATTCTTAACCCTGAAGATGGGAGATTCTCCCAAAACGTTGTACATGCTTCTTCAGGCAATATATATATATATATATATATATATATATATATATATATATATATGTTATGGGAAGCCGAATGAAATCAAATTGCATAATATCTCATCATACTAATCATTTAAAAGGTCGATGGCGATCTCAGGAAATTTGTACTTCATGTATTATATATATATATATATATATAATATATATATATATATTAATAGGAGAGAGAGAGAGAGAGAGAAGAAGAAGAAATTACTATATATATATATATATATATCGTTTCTGTTATCCTTCCCAATATGTTTCCACTGCAGGCCCGTAGCCAGGGGGTGAGACGAGGGTGGCGCCCCCCCCCCTCCATTAACTACACAGAGCAGCGAGTTATGCCAAAGTACACTGTATTACTGTATTTTTAGCTGTTAGGAGTGACCATCCCTGACAATATGAGGAAAAATGGTCTCTAGCTATTACCTGTTTCCTCAAAGGCTATTATTTATGCATGAAAAAATTATTTCACGAAAGTAACACGTGAATAATATTTATGATGAAAATAACCACGAAGGAAAAAGGTCTAATGACGAATTGTTCCTGAGGATGTCATTAGACGAAAGCGTTTGAGCACCATTCTGTGTTTCCTTTATCCTTCGTGGTTATTTTCAGCATTATTTATGTATGTATACTTTAGTAAAGTAAGCATGAATAACCTGACATTTATTTATTATTTCAACAAATTTACTCATTGAGTTATGAAACCATGATAGCTATTATTAATATAATGATAGTGAGTAATATCTCATAAATATCAAAGATAGGAATGGTTTCCTCATCTATGGATCTTTCCCATATATACTCTCCTAATGAGTTCCGTTGAATGAAACTCCTCTCCCCCCCTATCTCCATGGAAAATCCTGGATACGGGCCTGTACTGACCTTGCCATTGAAAATGTGAGGAATGGTTTTGTGGCAGAAGTAAATGTGTTAAGTGTGATTAACCCTTCTGTAACTATAATTTTAAAAAAAATCACAAAAAATGTTCTTGAATTGTTCTTTACAATTTTTTGTTTTGCATTTTCTTTAAACATGTTCTTTACGAGCTTTTGGCGTTCTTTATGAATTTATAAAATGTTATTAAAAAGGTTCTTCAACACGTTGTTCAGTTTACGTGTTCTTTAAAATGTTCTTAAATGTAGCCTTAAATGTTCTTTAAAATAGTCTTAAATTTTTTTTTACAATCGGTGTTCTTCGTCATGGCCGATGCGATTCCGGGGGTGAAAGCAATCGAGTATTTGATAAGTTAACTCGTGTTTAAGGGATTTTAATAATGTTTAAATGGTGTTTTAAAGTTTATAGAGTCCGTATTTGGGACTTCTGTTTTGTGACTTATTCTTGCTTTGAGGGTCCAACCTTCTTGGGAAGGGGATAAGGCAGTACTTACATTGACTGCATTAAATTCAGTACTGAAGATATTTCAGACATCCTTCACTCCAAAGATAATGTTTACAGATTTATTATCATTATTATCATTATTATCATTATTATCATTATTATTATTATTATTATAAAGTAGTTACAGATATAAGAGCTGGCCCATTACTTAAAAGCAAAAATGTATGAGCATTTTTAGTGGATAACATGAAGCAGTTAATTTGAGATTAAAAAATACAACTTTTTGGGAGAATTTTTATGCGCAATACTTCTGTATTTTTGTCGTTTATTAAATGGTTCCTTTAATTAAGTCATATTAACCGCATCATCAAAGTTTTATAACATATAAATATGACGTACTGTTAGAAATAAATCCTATAATAACTTTTAATTTAAAAAGTAATGAAGTCGGAAATATTACGTTACACTGTAAAAATAAAGAAGTTTTCCTGCCACCAAATTACTGTGTAATTATTTATTTGACATTGTAGAAAAATACTACACTTATAATGGAGTGAATTAAGCTTCATTTTTGAGGAAAAAGGAAACGTAAACGTCACTCAGTTTCCGTTTTACTTAAAAATGAAACAATTTAGGAATTTACGTCATTGGAAGTGTAATATTTTCGTATGATATCAAAGAAATTACACCATAATTTGGTGGCAAATGAAAAGACACCTAAATAGTAAGGAAGTGTTCCTTTATTTTTTACACTGTCTAGATTATACTGTTGGGTGAAATATGGGATACAGAATACAAAATATATGATAAAGAATGACTGTAAGGTTATATATATACACACGAGTATATCACAGTCTGCAGTAGAACCTCTGTGGAAATACTCTATTTAACATCTCAGGGCAGAACATCAGTTATCACTTGCACAAATTGAGAATGATTCCTGTGTCTACAATCTTCATATGCGCAACATCGCCAAATGAAATAAGTTCTTTCAAATCACACGGGAGAATCACCTTACCTATAATGTTACTATAAGAAGTATCTCCTTTTATTTCGATGATAATGAAACTCCCGTTCTCAAATCCCGTTACCAATATGTCATTTTCGAAGCAGTGAACATCCACTGCCGTAGAATTCACCATGTAGTCTATCCTACCGTTGGTTTCTTGGCCATTTGTGAAGTACTCTTTAACCACAATTATGGAACGAAAAGCATCATTGTCCGCTCCTATTTTGTAACTCGCGTTTCTGTAAGAAGGTCCATATTCCCCTGTGCAGAGTTTAATGAACTGAGGAGCTAAGTAAGATTCCGTAATTTTGACCACAACGATTTGTTGAAGTCCTTTGTCATTACAAGAAACCTTCAGAAAAGTGAAGATTTCTCCGGTGTTCACGCACTTTTTTATATCCTGAAACTGTAAAAGAAAATATTTCTAATGCGAGAATACTTAATTTATCTTAAAAAATCAGGAATCATTGTCGGGATTCATTAACTCATTTCAGTATATACGAACCCATACTATTTTAGCATTTTCATCCACTTCTGAAAGGTACAGAGTGTGTATGAAAATCTTGTTCCCCGTCACACTAACTTTCCCATATTTAACTTCGTCCTTGAGATGTTTAGCAGCAAAAAACTTTTCTCCGTGTTGAATTCCGTTGTATATCTGTAATAAATTTGCAATTAAACGTTATAAGGTCACTTTATACACAAGTTTTTTTATGCTATTTCATCAATGGATATACACCTGTTATTGGAACATTTACTGCGTGACATCCTTTAGTACGCGGAAATTAAAATATTGTTCTACAGGGTGACCACAAAGTCTCTTTGCATGAAAAACAAGGGCAACATATAGACATGCTGTAATTTCACTGTAAAGGGATTTCGTGGCCACCCTGTATGAAGGGGGTTCCGTCATGGCCATGTAACAATACCGCTTCCAGTTAGATTAGCGAGGTTAAGCGACGTTGGGTCTGTTCGGTAGCTGGATGGGTGACCTTCCACCCCCTTCAGATGATGTAGCAACCCGTAGACGGTTCGGTTGCTACGTTAAATTAAGGGTCCTCTCCGTCGCATGACATTTGACGGTGAGGAGGTTAAACATTATATCATTAGTGCCTATGTAGTGTTGAAGAAGGATAGAGACGGCAAGACAACGCAAGAGTGAGAGAATGAAATAAGATAAACTATGTAAAATGCAGTTTGGGAACCTGTCTGAATACTGTACAGTAAAAGATAACATAATTTACTAAGAACTCAAAATGAATGAAGATAAAGTAATGGGAAGAAAAGTGACACTGTTTTGAACAAAAGGAGAAATGTAAATGTTTATTCAGTAAAATGTAAGTAAATTTCAATCCAAAATATAAGTTACAAATGTTTCAGTCACTCCCATTAGATTATGACTTCGCAATAACTATAATAGTCTCCGTCCATTGTTCTGAATTTTGAACCGAATGCTTTAAGGAAAGGAAACTATTTAGAAGTTACTTATACCAAAGCGGTTATTATTATTATTAAATATGCAACATCTAAGTTAAATGCACCATGCAAATGCGAGAAAACGGATTAGTCACGCGGCTCTAATTCAGGAAATTCAATAATCCTTTAGCGTTAACGCTTCTACTGGCTAATTAAACCAGTATACAAATGAAAAAAAAAATTCTGTTGTTTCTTTGAAAATAGGCGGAATAATACAATTTCGGGCTGCTAATTCCAAATCTGGTAAAAGTTTTTTGGTATCACATCAGATTATTTTCTCACAAAATCAATAATAAAATTTCCTGATTTTATATGCAAGATATGAACATAATATTAGATGAAACATTTAGAAACAAATTAAAAATTTTCAACTTCACACCAAAACAACTTTATTTATTTAAATCTGAGTAAAAGAACAATAATACAATAAAAGTCACAGAAAGAATCACTTTAGATTATTTTTCCTTGGCTATCCATCCATCCATCCATCGTGTTCTGCCTATCAGGCAGGTCCAATTCATGTGTCCCGCCAAAGTTTTCTATCCTGAGCTAGCCTTTTCATCTCATAATAGCTCCTGCCTGCCTTCAAATCATCCAATATTGATTTCCTTTTCCGTCCCCTCGGCCTTCTACCTTCGTATCTACCCTCTATCACCTCCTTCAACAATCCTTCTCCTCTCAACACATGTCCGATCCATTTCTTCTGTCTTTCTCTTATCACCTCAATGAGTCTTCTTTCCTCCCTCACCTGTTGCAGTACTTCCTCATTACTTTGGTGTTCCCTCCAGCTTATCCTTAGCATTCTTCTCCAACTTCACATTTCAAAACTTTCCAGGAGTTTCTTTTCAGTTGTTTCAGTGTCCATGTTTCTGCTCCATACAGTACCACACTCCATGTCAAGCGTTTTACTAACCTTTTCTTCAGCTTCAAGTTGAGTTTACCTTAAGTAGTCTTTTCTCTCTCTCAAAAGCTACCTTACCCATACCAATTCTAGATCTTACTTCCTTATTGCAATCTCCATTGTTGGTTAATAAACTTCCCAGATATTTAAACTGCTCAGCTTCTAAGGTCCGATTTCCTATCGTTAGGTTCATTTGTGCTTCTTTCCTTCTTGCAATTTTCATTACTGTTGTCTTGGACTCATTAATTCTCATTCTGAATTCTTCCGCCGTTGTTGTCAAGCTATTGACCATTCTTTGCAGTCCTTCCTCAGTACTACAAAGAAATGCCTTGTCATCTGCAAACCTTACAGATTTGACCAATTTACCTCCCACTCTGATTCCCTCTTCCAGATCTGAGAGTGCTTCTATTATATTATCATTGCTTCCGCATAGATGTTAAATAACACTGGGGACAGGGAGCATCCTTGCCTGACCCCTCTCCCAACCAATCCAGGCTCCGATTCTCCTCCTGCAACTCTAACATTCACAGTCTGGCCAAGTTATAGATTTTTTATCAGCCTCCGGTCCTTCTAGTCAACATTAATATTCTTTAATATTTCCATTAGTTTCCTCCACTGGACTCTGTCAAAAGCGTTTTAGAAGTCAATAAAACAAACAAACATTTCCTGATCATGTTCCAGCATTCTCTCTCCCATCATTCTCATAATACCAATAGCTTCTCTTGTTCCGCATTTTAACCGAAATCCAAACTGATCCTCTCCAATGTACTGCTCAGCTCTGTTCGTTAGTCTTCTTGTTAGTATCCTTAGCATTATTTTTGATGCATGGCTGACTAAGCTTATGGTTCGAAATTCTGAACACTTGGTGGCTCTCGGTTTCTTGGGGATAGTAATCATAGAGACTCTCATAAAGTGAGCAGGCCAGGCTCCACTTTCATACATGTTTCTACACAATACATTCACCTCCTCTCTAGCATCACCTTCAAGACTTCTCAGAAGTTCTGCTGGTACATTATCTGGTTCTGGGGCCTTGCCATTTCTTTGGTCTTTTACAGCCATCTCTACTTCTCTTTCCAATATCAGCCTTTGCTCTGCTGGCCACTCACATGTGAAGCAAGGCATCTTTGTATAGCCAGATTGTTGGCCAAAAAGCATGGATACCACCTTCAAATCTCCACAAATGATCTAGTTATGATCACTACATTTTATTTTATCTAGAAGGAATTTCATGTTCTCATAATATTTGTTCATGTTAACAGAGTGGCCAATGGGGATGGATGCCAGTTGACTGCCATTATGCAGAAAAACAGCTGACTTGACCTTGAACTGTCAATGAACAATCTCCACTCTTTTGGATCATAGTCTGTGCCCATAGTATTCATGAGACCAGGTATGTCAGTACAGAATACTAGAGAACCATTCATAGAGAAGAATTGAACAAATTCTTGTTCTCTGCTCCTGTACCAGGAATATGAAGTTCCAGCAACCAGTAAATATTTTTCACTCAGCCTGGATCCCAAGAGTTGGGCAGCATCTTTCGGTAGGTCAAGATCTCGTACAAGATCATTCAGTTCTGCCTCACTGAATAACTGTGGGTCTTTAGAACTCTTATCATCAATTTCAAAGTCACTGTGATCGCTAAGCTCTGTATCAGATTCAGAAACTTCATCAAGTTCTTTGGGGCATGCAGAAATGGGAACATCATCACTGTGTGAAACAGGACGGATGACAGATGGCAATGATGAATGCACAATGGGTGATTTATTCTTGGAGCTGAATCCCTTGATATTATACAAAGAGAAATAACAGTCTTGGGTATGATCTTTTGGGTCACGCCAAACCATAGTTATAGCAAAAGGTAAGGACTTCCCTTTGCCTTGAATCCATTGCCTCAAATTCTCGACACATGATCGGCGTACACTATGCGGAGCTCATTACTTATCCTGATCACCAGGTTTCACACCGAAATAAGCGGGATATGATTTTCTTACAAATTCTGTTATATTCCGCCTTTGCTTTACTGATTGGAAATTATCACATACTGTATATAACAAAACAAATCTGGGTGGTTCTTGCAACAACGGAACTTAAGCATTGTTGGTGAAGTGAATCCGTGAATCCATGAGGTAAATTCTTGAATGCGTGAAGTAAATCTGTGAATCCGTGACTTTGCACAATTATAGAATCTGAAACAGGAAATCAAAACATTAATAAAAACAAACAAGTTATTGTTTTAGCAGGCAAGAAATGAGGCTTTCTACTTCATAGAATGAAGTATACTTGAGCTTATATATGCATATTGTTCCAAATAATGATTCCCTAATTCTGGAGAACAGTGATGTGATGGATAAAAACAAAAGTAGCTTTCTGTAATCTTATGGGGTAGGGACTAAAAAAATACAAAGAGTTTTCAAACAGCAATTTACAGTACTTGTATACTGTTGTTATCGATTGGGAATTTTTGGATAGTATGATCGGTAGCGTGCTGACTCTGAAACTATGCGACGCGGGTTCGAGTCCTACTAACTCCAAGTTTCCCACTTTATTGTCTCTTCTCTTTCCAATCAATCAAACATTTTAAACCAGTGAGACCTCAGCAATTTAGAGTGGAGTGAAAAAACCTTTTTTCAAAATTCAGTTTTGTAGGGGCACCCAAAAGTTAGTCTGTGGTACCAATAAGAAATCTGTAAAATATTAGCTACCCTCGACATCAACTTCACCGGCCCCAAGGAGGTCAAAGATTTTGCCTTTCAGGTGCCCCCAAATATTAAGGAAAAATTCAAAGATTTAAGCGTATCTCCTGTTGTGTTTATGCTAGGAAGCTCATTTTTGTTTAATTTGATTTGTTTATTTATGTTCTTTAACTTTACTTTTATACACTTTTTCCCATTCCTCACAGAAATTTTAAAAATTTAGTATTTCATGAAAAATACTAACAAAAAATAGGAGTTTTTATTGCTTTCGTTGACTGGTTGATGTTAAGCGTCATTCAGTGATTCACTTTTCTTTCAGAAGCTCATAAAATAACTGCATGGCTTTAAATATATTGGTTTATTGGAGCAGCTCTCGCCATGCATATCTCGGCTTAAATTACCCAGAACTCACCACGTGGAGGTGGTTGCTCTTTGAGTTCCACCCTAACCCACCCACCACAATAATTTAGAAAGTTTCTTATTCAGTTTTGTAGGCTCTCTTGGTTTCAAATGATTTCATTATTGCTTGAGATGCAATTTTGGTTTTAACGTAAAAGGCTTAATCAGCCAGTTGGCTTAATCTGGCTGAGAAGGCATAATCAGGAGTATATATATATATATATATATATATATTATAATATATATATATATATATATATATATTAATGGAATATATGTTCGGCCACAAAGAAAAAAGAAAAAAAGGTTGGCTTGTTTAGAAGGTAATATGTATACAGTAGATATATATATATATATATATATATATATACATACAGGGTGTCCCATAAGTCTGGAACCATAGGGTAAATAAGTAATTCATGTTTTTCCGTTTATACAAGTGCCCATGATGTCTTTGAGTAAGGAAGAACGCATCCAGGTAATTCTGCTTGTAGGAAATCGAAGTCAGAGGGAGGTCGCTGAGGAATTTAACAGATTGCATCCGGACCGCGCGCCGATAACACACAGCTGTGTCGGCAAACTTGTAGCAAAGTTCAGAGAAACGGGATCCATAGGAGATAAACTACGCAGTGCACCTCCGAGGACATCCACCAACGATGACACAGCCGCTACCATCCTCGCTCATTTCACAAACAGTCCCCAAAAGTCTCCGGCGTTTTCATTGCTGTTTTTATCATTTTGCCCTATGGTTCCAGACTTACGGGACACCCTATATATATATATATATATCCGATGCAATCCAGAAGAATTGTTGCCAGATTGCACTATTTATTTAATTTTATATATCTAATGGAGAGATGTTCTCCGTATAATGAAGTTCTTGCCAGTTCCAGTCAGCTTAGAAGTCAATGCAAATATATATAACTTTTGTAGTGCCGTTAATTTTAGCGTAGAATAATCAAATAATATCATCTATATATACTTTGAATAATAAAACACAACTACGTCATTCGTTTATTTAGTCAAGTTATTTAATATGGAATTAATTATTTAGCATACACTTATTCGAAATATATAAGAGATAAGTATACAATAAAAATAATAATAGTAGAAGAAATCTATATACACCCAAAATACACACTTTAGGCGAGGAATATACGAGGGGTAGTCAGAAAATAAGTTTATACGGCGTATAATTTCGTAACTAAAGGACCCACATTGATTATGTTTGTATCAGGTGAATTCGTTAATCATTGTTGGCAACACTGCACGTCGATTTGGCTGCCATCTACCGTAAATTGGTTATATGAGTCAGTTGAACATGGCGGTTCGACTGGAACAGTGCCCTGCTCTACGGAGCAGTCCAGGACGTTTACGTTTAATGGCCGCTCGTAAACGTTCCAGTGTTGAACAATATGCAGCTGCATTGATTGTTGTGCCTTTTTGCATGAAGTCTGCGAGCAAAACGCTTTTGTGGTCCCAAAACACGGTAACCATCACTGTGCCAGCGAACCTCACAATCTTGAACTTCTTTGGTCGCGGGGATCCAGGGTGTTTCCATTCCATGCTGGCACGTTTTGTTTCCGGAGTATGGTGATGAACCTATGTCTCGTCTCCTGTGACAATGCACTCGAGAAATTCTTGACCACTGACAGACTTGGAATATCGTTGCAGAAATGACAGGGCACTGTTCCAGTCGAGCCGCCATGTTCAACTGACTCATATAACCAATGTACGCCGTACGGTAGATGGCAGCCGAATCGACGTGCAGTGTTGCCAACAATGATTAACGAATTCACCTGATACAAACATAATCAATGTAGGTCTTTTAGTTACGAAATTATACGCCATGTAAACTTATTTTCTGGTCGCCCCTTATATATATATATATATATATATATATTCTTAAAGAACAATAATAGTACAGTAGAAATCTATATACATGTTTAATGTATGTACGCCCATCTACACACTTATATATAAACTTCAAAATAATAGTGCAGAAGAATTCCAATACATGGATAATATATATATATTATATATATATGAAAATTATTTCACGAAAGTGACACGTGAAAAATATTTATGATGAATAAAACCACGAAGGGAAAGAAACACAAAGTGGTGCTCAAGCGCTTTCGTCTAATGACATCCTCAGGAACACTGAGTGAACACTCACTGAACACTCAGTGTTCCTGAGGATGTCATTAGACGAAAGCGCTTGAGCACCACTTTGTGTTTCTTTTCCCTTCGTGGTTTTATTCATCATATATATATATATATATATATATATATATATATCAGTGGTGGGCACCGTTAACCATAAAGTTAACTTCGTTAACCGCTAATCCGTTAACCAAAAAGTTAACTTCGTTAACCGTTAATCCGTTAATTCGTTAAACATGTAACGGAAGTTACCGATAAACCGTTAACGTTAACTTTTATTATAAAAAAAAAAAATGAAAAACACAATATATATATAATTTAATTTTCCCTCTTCTTCTCGTTCTCCATTTTGTCCATGAGATGCATGTTGCCCTTCATGAAAATTAGCATATCAAAGTTTTCATCAGACAGGGATGATCTCTTGGCCCTCAGGATGTCCTTGCCCATAGAGAACAAACGCTCCACTGCAGCACTGGAGGGGATGGCTGTGTCGAACTTGATGAACAAGTCCCCAACACTTGCTCACCCAAGAAGGCAGCATCTGTCAGCAAGTCCTTGGAGTTGGTCTCCAGCCAGGTCTTGACCAAGTTCTGGGCCTTGCCCTTGAGTGACCTGTGGCTTCTGCTGCTCTCTTTTGTCTGGATGACAGCACTGAAGAAGTCATCCTCCTCCTCCTCCTCGTTGTTGCTGCCTCCACTGTTGCTGCCCACTTTGTAATTGTTACATATATATTATCGAAAGTGCCTTAAAATGCTCGTGATATTTCTTGAAAGAAGTTGAAACATTCAACTCAAATGGCAAATCTTTCCGCCTGATTTTACAGTCGACCATGTTTTGCTCAAACCAATGCCATAAATAACTACCATATTTGGTAAGACAAATTGTGGCGACGGAAACAAATATATCGCCTGATTTTGCACTGCGGAAATGG
This sequence comes from Bathynomus jamesi, assembly GCA_023014485.1. Taxonomy (NCBI): domain Eukaryota; kingdom Metazoa; phylum Arthropoda; class Malacostraca; order Isopoda; family Cirolanidae; genus Bathynomus; species Bathynomus jamesi. Next base: position 462,841 of record JAJOZX010002763.1, on the reverse strand, counting down.
AAATTCGTTCATCACTATTAACAGTGGCGGATTAATTGCGCACCTGCTCAGCACTGAAAATAATAGAAACTTTTAAACGTTTATTTATGAATTTTTTGGGTTAACGGACTTGAGTTAACGGAAGTTAAATGTAACGGAAGTTAATTAGTCCGATAATGATTTTCAAAGTTAACTTAAAAGTTAAATCGTTAACGAAAAAGTTAACTTCGTTAATTAACGATTAACGGATTAACGGTTTGTGCCCAGCTTTGATATATATATATATATATATATATATATATATACACACATCAAAATATAAGCGCTTTATGTTCTACTGTGCTTAATTAAAATACTAAACTCGCATGTGATCAAGTCCACAGTTACATCCTCGTTGCCTTGTACTATGCAATAAATAAGATTTAATATTTCACCACTCAAAGTACGCCAGTGCCTATACTCAATGTAAAGGGCTTTTAGATTGTTTAACACTATTTTTGTACCCACTTTACAATTGGTTGGCAAGTTAACACTCTCTTTAAACACGGTTAGAATACATTCAAAAGCACGCACAAAAAGGGCATCGTTTGCCACAACATCGTATTAAACTCAAGTTTATAAACACTCCTTTCCAAACGAGGGTTTATTCTTTCCAAACCGAGCTTTTCAACCGTGAACTCTTCTTCACAACGCATTTCGACAATTGAAGTAATCTTCTAAATCGTGCCAACAGCTGCCCATTATATAAAGAAATAGCTCTTCAGGGTAAACAGTGTAGGTGAGCTCAGCCCTGTACCGCTCAAGTCCTTTATACTAAAGTTGAAGATATCTCGAAGAGTCTATACCTTTTAAATACACATCCACTTCCAATTCATTCTCGCCTTGTTCAGTCCTACACTCGGTAAAACCGTCGAGCAGAGTGGTGTATGTGTATTCAAGAACCGTGTCAAAATAAAGCATATCGGTAACACGCGCATCTAATATAGGCTTTAGCTTACGGAAACCGACGATTTCAAACATTCTGTTGAGAATGAAACGGTTTCGCGTAGGGACAAGGACGTTATTATCAGCTGCATTCTTCCACTGATATCCTGGTGAGGCTGTTCTCGGTTTATACACAACGTACAAATAAGAGCATATGAGGGTGCATCACTAATCTGCTCTCTTCTTGTGCCTACACCTGCAGGTATTTTATAACAGTCCTCACCCCACTTTTCAACCACCACGAAGATTCTGTTCATCTCCTCAACACTTAAATAAATTACGTTCCGTTTACCAGAGTTTGAATGTCTACATCTCGTTTCAAGTATGTAATTAACAGCGTCGGTTTTACGCCTGAACACACGCACTGACTTCGTCACGGATACGTCGTATACGGCATTGATGATACTGCTCAACGGAAGCTCCATCGTGTTGGTTTTCTATTGTGAGGAATGCACGTCCAGTAGGGTCAAGCTCTGAGGTGACTATGAGCAGCCGGTACGCGGTTTGGTTCGGTGGGAGGTGTGGGGGAACGAGTCACACTGGGGCGTCATACCAAGCGTTAGTGACTCGTGTACGGGGTTGTTCCAACATGAAAGAATCATATGAATACTTGTATCCCATTATACAGGGCAATCGTTCAGAGAATTTTTCCATCTTCGATACATGAAGTAATATCGGCTTTAATGTTTTATCACTCTCACTCCCCGGAATGCGTACCAGACATCTTCGTTCAGGGATATTCAGTATTGTATTTTCTCGAACTACGCACATTTTATTAACACTCCGGCGCTCTATTTGAGAGAAATATGTGTCCATATCTGTCCTTTTTGCTTAACAAGCGATACTCATCCCTAACCTCTATTAAAAACTCGCACAAGCTTTTAGCCGCAACCTCACTGCGAACCTCATCATAATATATATGAAAGTAATGATAAAAATATTTTAGGCTGTCCATGATAACAAGATTTATATTTTCAGACGCAGGGTATGCGTACTCGGTGTGCTGTAACATTACATAATACCGCTTGTCACACCATTTGTCAACAAGGTTCACAACCCACACCCGTTGTTTCTCTTCTGCACGTGATGCTTCTTTCACTTCGCGGTGTATGTGCGCCTTTACGCAGTTTAGTCCTATGACGTAGTCCATTACATCGTTTGAGCCACGAAAGCCCGCATTGCTCTCGCCAGAATATCGGTAGAGTATTTGGACCTCCTGCTCCTCACGCTTCGCTCGGTTCAATATAGCCTTAAAAGCCTCAAAGGAGGGAGGACTAGGGATTATTTGAGTGTTCACCACATCCGTAGACTTTATCGAATACCACTTCATGAATGTCGAGCACGCAATATCAAAGGTAGCCATCGCTATTTTCCGTCTACTGTACATGTGAATTCTTCAAAATACACGTCTGCGCTCCACGGCTTGTTGAGGTCAACTGAGGACGCAGGGCAGAGATAGGATCAAATAGTGGCAGGAGTCACGTGACCCCTTTGATTGGGCATACAGTGGGCGGTGCTTAGCTTTTTTACTGCACACACACACACACACACACACACACACAAAGGAAAAAATGAAACGCTAATTGAAACATGATTTATTTTAAATGAACACATCGTCAACAAGTAAATAGTCTCTAATTCATGGCTTATATTCAAATACACTTAATAAATAAATAAACATATCGTCAACAAGTAGACACACACACACACACACACACACATATATATATATATATATATACACAAAACATTCAAGGGCCATGGTACCCAAAGGGTACGGTATCGTAGGTGCCAGGCACATGGTGGCGTTTCCTATATGTGTTACGGCACACTTTCGTCCCCCTAAGCTCCTTCACGCCCCCAGTTTCTGTGCTCGAAAATTGTGAGTCCCTACATTCAGTTGGGGGTGCCTGGTCACCCTGATCTTCTAAGCTCACAAGTTTCTTCAGCGATTCAAAGTTAACTATCCGCCGGTTCGCTTGGTTAAGCGTGATGCCTTTAGCTTTCACAATATATCTCACTTCCTACCCCACCCTCACCCGTACCCCGTAAGTTTTTGTTTTGGTCCTGTTGAGACAAAAGAATCAGCGTAGGTTCTATCTCCATAATCGTCCTTGATCTCATCCGTCAGCTCTCCGAGGAATTCCCCAATAGGTGGCATGTATTCATCTTCTCTCTCCTATCAGACTAGCTGTGTCTGCGTACAGAACTCTCCGCCCAAGAGAATGCAGTAGTCCCCAAAGTTTGATGCGAGCGTATGCTGTTGTGAAACTGGCTACAGTATGTTTGTAACACGTGATGTATCTGTAGCCAATTCGGTTCTGTTGTACTTTATTATGTACGTATTGCCCACATTCACGATCTCATGACCTCTTCATCGGGATCGTTGGCGTATTCTCACACCTCGCTATAACTTTGGGCTAGATGGACGTTTCCCTCGTCTGTATTCTGAGCAAATTTCCCCCAAAGACTATTTAGGCACAACTTTACACTAAAGCGCTTGCCTGGGTTCTTTACAATTTGGGACCGTTCAAGTTGTATCCCTTCACGATCACGGTAGCGCTGAATATACGCCGATTTTTCATTTTCGGTCTCAACTTCTCGCGGATACTCTTATGCTTCTACCTTATCCTTCAAAAAAGTGTTTATATATGGTGTGAAAAGGTTGGGGAGCTTCTGAAACCTCCAAACCTCACATATCTTCAATATTCTGTAACCGTGGCGAACGGCTAGGGACAGCTCGGGACTTGTATATGCGCCTCTGATCTTCCGCTGGTTGGATGTATGATTACAGGCCCCATTGTTCTCCTCTGCGCACTTCACGCGCAGGGGAAACATGAGCTGTTAAGACTGGCATCCATAAATCGCGAAGGGGGGGGGAGTACATCTACGAAAGGAAGGCCGAAATAGTTCTCGTTCAAATTAGCTGAGAACTCTTCGATGGTGGGCAGGGCAGGTCCCACCAGCTTTTCAGGTGCTCCTACGGAGTACGGATTGTTCTTCATCACGTAGGAGTATAAAGAACAGAAGTCGTAGTAATGGAGTTTCACGCCATCCGCAGGTGGAAAGTATATTTTGAAGGAGTTTGTACGTCCGCCGAACAAGTTATCGCCGCATTTGAGAGGATCCAACACCGTTGAACGTTTGATGGTGTTTATTTCTTCGCGGTACTGCCCATCTGTCTCCATCAGTGCATCATATTCGTGCTCCCACATTACCTTGTGAATGAACTGAGAGCTTATAAGCTGATCGCGGGTCCGGGTCCATGCAAGACTATCGGCAGGAGATCGACCATGGATATCTCCTAAGATTCCACACTCAGGAGATGGGCATCCATGCCACCAGCAACCGTTAAAGGAGTACGCAGTCTTTTCACCAGTGACACGGTCTTCGCTTAGACCATCCACCCAAAAAGCACGACCATTGACCTTAATGGCCACTTCACCCGTGTTGCGGGCATGTTTTATGTATATACCGGTCTGTTGCTGCAGGTGTATGAGCCAGTAAATAGCCTTATGCCCATAACTGCGTGGGTTGTTTTCTGTGAATGATGGCTAGTGTGTCTTTAGGCTAGTGTGTCTTTAGGCATGAAGTTGTTCAGAATGCTTTGCTCAGTAACCACATTTAGCAAGTATAATTTATAAAAATTAATAACAGATGCTTAGGTTTATTAACAATATACATATTTTAGGTGAATTTGATGCAAATATAACATCATAATAGGAGAGAGAGACGCTTAAACAACCAGGGTACCCGTTCAAATATTGGTTAGGTTAATTAACAATATACATATTTTAGGTGAATTTGACGCAAAAATAAGATCATAATAGGAGAGAGAGAGAGAGAGACGCTTAAACAGCCAGGGTACCCGATCAAATAATGGGTGTGTGTATATATAGGGTTAGGTTAATTGATTGCCAGGTTAGTTCAGTTGTACGCGTTTGACGAGGGGTTAGGTTAAATTGTGATAATTTTTATTAAAAAAGAGAAAATATGAATACAGTTCTTAACTTAAAAAAAGGAATATTTATTCGCTTTCTAGAAGCTAATTTGCTTAATTTACAGCCATCCGTAATTTGTTTATCATTTGACCGGTCACTATACAGTGCCCGCGAAAAGTATCCGATCACCCTTGAAATTTGTATTTTTTACATAAAAAAACAATGTTTAAATGTATACTAACCTTATATTAGTATTTTGTCATCTGTCCTTTGGTTTGGATGACTTGTTCTAGACGTTTTGGCATGGATTTAATCAATTTTGACAAACTTCCACTGATATTTCCTTGCACCATACCTTTTTGATGGCCTCTTGTAATTTTTCGACTGAGCCAGTGTCGTGGCATTCAACCTTATTTTTTATTATTAGCCACAGATTTTCTATCGGATTGAGATCTGGACTATTACCAGGCCAATCCAAAATATCAAATTTATTGTCAGTAATCCATTTTGTCACTATTTTGGCCCTGTGACATGGTGCACCATCATGCATGTATGTTTTTGTCCTTTGGATTGCCATTGCCATTGGAAGTTTATCCTGTAGCATTGCTAAATACCGTGCACCATTCATAGTTTTGTTCTTCGGAAGAAAATATAAGTTTCCACGCCCATAGTAACCGAAACAACCCCAAACCATCACACTTGGAGGGTGTTTCATTGTCTTTAGGGTGTATTTAGGGTCCATCCTATTTGAGCCAATAGGCCGGCGAACCTTTTTTGGACAACTTCTGAATGTCAAAAATGTCGACTCATCGCTAAATAAAACCTTCTTCCAGTCATCAACAGTCCAATGAATGTATTTTTTACAAAATGCGACACGTTTTTTACGCATTTTTTCATTAATGAACGGTTTCTTAGCAGCATGGCGAGATGGTAATCCGAGTTCTTTTGGAGCCGCTCCTGGATAGTTCGTTCAGAAACACCAGATAACAAATTATTCATATTAAATTTTATTTCTTTCGCAGTTATTGTTGGGTTTTTCAATACTAAACGTTTCATAAGTTTGTCTGTTCGCGAATTTGTTTTTCTCGGTCTGCCAGATCGTTTTTTAGGGACTGGCGTGGTTAGGCCACCATTGTTCTTAGCCCGTGAAACCCATAAATTAACGGTACTTTGGGATATGTTTAATTCCTTAGCTATCTGTCTCTGTGATTTCCCACATGCATGCAAAGCAACAATAGCACCTCGACAATCACTCTTAAGTTGTTTTTTAGCACACATTATATATAAATTTTATTTACACCACTTTCTGTAAAAAAAAAAAAATATCAAGAAATTTACACAAACAGTGAAATCTGACAAATTTGAGACACAGCCACCCGCAACGAAGGCTACCAGAACACTAATTTGAGAATGCGTTGGATAGCTCTCATATCAGCGAGCAACCTCAAAGTTACCAGATGTCGCTAGAACAAATAGAAAGTGAATTACGTGTCTCTGAATATCAAGGGAAAATATTGTATTTTCTTGAGTGATCGGATACTTTTCGCGGGCACTGTATATACAGGGTGGCGCAAAAGTCAGGAACCATAGGCACATTTTATTAAATTATAATAAATGTTCGCATTGGTGGCCTTCCACTTGGAGATACTTTCTGACACGTTGAATGCATGATGTTTGAACATTTCTTAACACATTGGTACTGATTTTGGCACACTCAGATGTGATTTCATCCTTTAGAGAACGTATGGTTCTGGTTCGATCAGCATAGACTACCGACTTGAGATGGTCCCACAAGAAAAAGTCAAGAGGCGTGAGGTCTGGAGACCTAGGTGGCCATTCGACGGGCCCTCACCGCCCGATCCACTTACTTGAGAATGTTTCATCTAAAGAGCTCCGGACGATGGTTGCGAAATGTGGTGGTGCACCATCCTGCTGAAACCACATCTCCGCCCGTTCTACCAATGGAATGTCGTACAGTATGGGCATTAGAAATGTTTGCAGCATATGCAGATATGGTTCACCTGTTACATTGCCGTCTAAAAAGTACGGACCAGTTAACCGATCCCCTCAGAGTGCAGCCCACACCATAATTCGTAGATCGAATTGCACATGTCCTTCCTCCATCCATTGGGGGTTCTCATTGGCCCAATAGCGTGCATTATGCCTATTGACACGACCGTTGAGGTGAAATGTCGCTTCGTCGCTGAACATGGTCCTTCATTGAAGCTGTCGGTGTTGTAGAAACCACTGGCAGAACTCCACACGACGGTCTGTGTCGATTGGACTTTGTATGGGCGGAAACGATTTGTTGTAAGAATTCATTGAATTGATCTTCTGGAGACACCTGTTTCCTGGGATAAGTTTCTTAAGGACTTACGTGCGCTGTTTTCGAGGTGATTGAGTACCGTTAGTGATGTTGCTGCATCGGTTGAACTTTTTGGCCGGCCACTACGCGGCCGATCATGAGCACTTCCTGTTTCTTTGAAGCGAGTGAACAGTTTTCTAACTGATGCCTGAACAACTGGCGGCCTCTCAGGGTGTTTTTCATTAAAAGCAGTAGCAACTGATCGGTGTGTTACCACGCCTTGTACACATTAAAAGTATCTCCACCCCTTTATCTATTGTCACTTTCTGTGCCATAGGTTCAACAACAAATCTGTAAAGAACAAAACACTTATTAAAACACAAATTATTAAAATGTGCCTATGATTCCTGACGTTTGCGCCACCCTGTATATACACACACACACACATATATATATATATATATATATATATATATATATATATATATATATAGAGAGAGAGAGAGAGAGAGAGAGAGAGAGAGAGAGAAAAGTAAAAAAAGCTTTGGCGGAAATACGGGTATATAATTTTTCAACTTAAATTTCGCGCATGTTGTTGTCCAATGTATCAATCTGTTCAGCTTCACAAGTGTTCGCCACATCCTGCGACAAAAACAATCCCCCCGATCAACTGTGTTGAAAAGTACCGTCGTTGCTCCCGCACTGTGCACTGTGGACAAATAGGATAAAATCACACTACCGTATATATATATATATATATATATATTAGGGTGACAACTTCTTATAGGGATAAAATTTGAAATTCAAAACAATTTGCCGGCCATTTGTCCAATGCTGCCACCCTATGAGGAAACACCGTAGACGAAATCTCATGGAATTCGGAAAGCATTTAGGGGTGCCTCGAGTCACATGAATGAAACTGTCGCGCGGAAGAAATTTCAAGAATGAACGAGTTTCGACAACGCTTCAAAAACAAAAATGTTTCGAGAATGCAAGTGTATTATATAATTTAATAGAATTGTTTCCTTTATTTCATACTATAGATTATGCAAATCGATTAATTTATTTCATTAAATTAAAATTTTCATAAATAAATCGTTAAATAATATGATGTGTATCAATCTTTGGATGATCAGCTTTTGGTGCTTCAAGTTCATTTTGCATACGACTTGGCAAGTACATTGGATCGCACAGGAATCAGTCATCGTTCAGCACACCGGATTATCGACGCTACGGCTAGAAGCCTCGGCCATAACTCACAAAAACTCGCGCTCAACTATGAAACCATTAGAAAATCACGAGAAAGGCTCCGTTCGGCGACGGCAGAAAAGATTAAACAAAGGTTCACACCCAACGAAGTGCTCACTGTTCACTGGGACGGAAAAATTCTACCAGACGATGAAGGTGGTCGGTGTGACCGACTAGCTATTTTCGTAACCGGAGTTGATACCGAGAAGCTCTTGGGTGTACCTAAGCTGACATCAGGAACGGGTGAGGTCATCGCCTCGGTGGTACATGCTGCGCTCAAAGAATGGAATGTGTCAGAAAAGGTATCAGCTATGAGCTTCGACACTACAGCTTCAAATACTGGTTACTTGTCTGGGGCATGCGTAATTTTGGAGCAGAAACTCGGCCGCCGACTCTTATACCTTGCATGTCGCCATCACATCCTAGAACTTGTCGTTGAGAAGGCGTACATGGAATGCATGGGACCATCATCTGGTCCAGATATCCTCCTATTCTCCCGCTTCAAAGAGACGTGGAATACAATTTGCCAAGATAAGTACAAGACCCTGTCAGACCTTCCATCGAGTCTGAATGAGAATCGAGAAGAACTGATCGCTTGCTGGAATCTATATCTGACAAAACATCAGCCGAGGGATGATTACCGTGAATTCTTGGAGTTGTCGATTACAATCCTTGGAGGTAATTTACCTAACTTTAGGTTTCGGCGACCTGGAGCACTTCACCGAGCACGTTGGATGGCAAAAGTAATTTATTCATTAAAAATCCTGCTGCTTTCCCATCAGTTCAGACTTACAACTCGTGAAATGTCTGGCTTAAAACGATTTGTATTTTTTGCCCTGGAGTTATATGTCAGCGCGTGGTTCACGGCCAGCAGTTCTTCATCTGCTCCCGCGAACGATTTGAAGCTTCTTCAAGACCTACCAAAGTACCACGATGAAAAGATCTCAGCATCCTGCCTTAGTGTCCTCGGTCGTCACTTATGGTACCTCAGCGAGTACTTGATTGGTCTCGCACTCTTTGAAAGGTATCAATGCAACGACGAAAAAGAATATCGCTCGATCAATCCTCGAAAAAGAAGCTGCTGAAGATCCTCCAAAGCGAGCCCCAATACCTGCTGTTTCTTCCATTTCAACAAAGCAGCTCTCGGACTTTGCCTCGAAAGGATCAAAGCTTCTCTTTGAACTTCTAAAAATTAATGATGGTTTCTTGTCCAAGGAACCAGAGACCTGGCCGGACGACAAAGATTTCAAGACTGGTTTGACTATAGTTGAAGGACTAAAAGTCGTCAATGACATGGCAGAGAGGGGAATTGCCTTGATCCAGGCCTTCAATATAAAGATTACGAAGAATGAAGAACAGCGCCAACATCTCTTGCAGGTTGTTGAGGATCATAGGAAGTCTCAGCCTGGTACATTGAAAAAGGGGTATGGCTTGAGGAAAAGCAAGAATTAATGGGTGGTCTACAATTGAATGAAAGACACCCTGGAATATATTTAGTAAATATATTATTTACTTATTACGATTGGAGTACGCCTGCACTTAAACCTTATGAACTAAAACTAACGTTTATTTACATTAATTAAAAAAAATATTAATTTATTTTTACTAGGTAATGAATAATTAATTTTTGTTATAAGGAGAATTATTTACCTCACTTGAGACACCCTTAAATATTATCTGAATGACCTAATATTTACAGTACATTGTTTTCTCATGTAGTAGCAGCATTGAACAAATGGCCAATAAAAAACTCCAACTTTCGATTTTATTGTCACCCTAATATATATATATATATATATATATATGTGGTGGACCGCATGTCAGGTTTTCAACATCTGCGGATGCGGATCTTTAATTTCAATATCCGCGGATGCGGATGCGGATATTTAGTTAATCTATCAATATAATATAGAATTTTGAATATATGACATAATTTTTCAAATTTCGTGATATTACTATTATGGCAGGCAATGGCTAAGAATTAAAATTAATATTAATGTTTTCATTATGATAAAAATAATAACTTTCTCAAGAGTTTCATTTAATTTTCTGTTACCAGGTATTTATATTTTGAGGCTTATATATTTGTTTGTTCATTAATAATTAATACTTTACATGAAATGTGCATGACTGGGCCTTATAAGCTACTTTATAAGCTAATTTAATTGTAAATTGCATAATTTATTAGAGGTAATATCCGCATAACATCCGCAGTCAGAAGTGCGGATGCGGATGTTAAAAATGATGCGGATATCCGGTCCACCACTAATATATATATATATAATATTATATGTGTCTGTATACTGTATACTCATTTCACTTCGCAAATGTAACTACGTAATATCTCCAAACTTCGTGTATGTCAGGTGACGAAAATTCACTGTCTGTATTCATTTGACTAGCAAAGTGGTTATTCACTGACAAATATCGGCTAATAGGCATTCGAGCTGAAAATGGCCCATTTTATATGTGGCTGCGTTGACCCATTTCGAGTGACGAATAGCTGTACACATCACAAGCTCTCGGACTTCCTGATTGGACAGTGACACCTTTGTGGGCGTTTAGAAATTTCTACGATAGTCGATTCTGCGCATGCGCAGGACGGATAGATAGATAGAGAGAGAGAGAGAGAGAGAGAGAGAGAGAGAGAGAGAGAGAGAATGAAAAGGTTTATTGGCAGACTAGTCCATATGACAAATATTATTAATACAATGACTTCACATACTAAGGATAGAAATATATACAAATGATTAGAAATAATAGTAATGTCGAATTTAAGTGGAGCTAAAGACAGACGTTTTCGTACCAAGAATTACATAACTTAGAGGATAAATGGCAGGACTCATGGATAGCTTGGATAATCGAGTTGGTTGATTTTTTAATTCTTTGCATTAGACTGTTTTGTCTTGTTACCTCAGAGAAGCTCGGGACATTGCGGGTAGCAGACATTTGCGAAGCTGTGCATCTCGGTGGGGTGATTTATGAAAGAGTCTAAAAGACCTGTTGTACAGTAAATTTAGGGTTCTGCCAGAACCTTTTTTATAATTCAGCCAGAGTTGTTGTCCGTATATACTACTGCAGAAAGTACGAAAGAGAGTGTCTTTAGCTTCACCTGTACAGAACCGGAAGTTACTACTAGTCATATTCGGCTTAGCGCAAAGGCTTCGAGATTGTTTTCTTATATCTGAGTCATCACTCAAGGAGCTGGTGATAGTTTTACCCAAATACTTAAATTCTTGTACTTCCCCAATTACTTCACCTCTCATTTTAAAACCTAACATTCTTTATTGCTGGATAGGAGGCCCCAATCTTCACATTTTTAAATGTGTTTGTGACAATACACTGTGTTAGGAATGAAATCCTCAAGGCAGTGTTTAATTCGAGATTTGCAATGAAGAAAATTTACTTTATTCCGTGAATAGTAAGATTTAATATGATCCAAAAGCTGGTTTTAAAATTACATTAAATATATTGCAGTAATGTTGAAGTGAAATGCGCAAAATATCTAAGTTATGCCATAAATTCCATTTTTTATAAATATACGTAGGAAATGTCATTTGCTGGGTAAGCCCTACTAAAACTTAAAATTTAGTTTTAATATAAAGTTATATTAATATTTTTTTATATTATAGTTTAAAGTTAAATTTGTATATTATGGTGAAAGTTTGATTTAAATAATTCGCTGTCTGGAATAAATCCATGTAAAGAATGCTGCTTGAAATGTAGAAATCATGTGGTATACAAATTGAATAAATAGCGCAATCTGGCACCTATGTATATATATATATATATAAATATATATATATATATATATAAATAAATATATCTAAATAATTATATATATATAATATATATATATATATATATATTATTATATATATATTATATATATTATATATATAAATAATTTTATATGTATATATACGACCTTCTAACCATTACTATGCAAAATAAGATATTTTAACTATATGTGCTGTTTCAAATTATTATTTTATGATATGATTAAAAGATAAATTTGTATATTAATGTGAAAAATTGTCTTAAATAACACGCTGTTTGGATAATTCTCTAATTGTAAAATACGAGAAATGAAATAGTTAGCCCTAATTTAAATTCTATTTTGTTTAAAAATTATATTAATGTTTTTTGTTATAGTTTAAAGATAAATTTGTATATTAAGGTGAAAATTTGTTTTTGTATTAAATTTGGTTAATCATATTCGATTTTTTGTTTAAAAGATCGCCTACCCAACATCACATTGGCCTCGTGGTTGTTTTCTGCTACGAGAAGCTCAATAAGATAAATTATTGGCGTCGCCTTTTTTTGAGATCTTGTCGGTCTACCCTGACCCCATAAATGTATGTATGTTTAATAGCTTTGTCTATTAATTGGGTCTGTTTAGAGATCTTGTCGGTCTATTGGGTGGTGGTGCTGTGCTGATGGTGCTGTGCTGATGTATTTTGGGGGTTGTGCGGTAGTTATTCTAAGGAATGTATATATATTTTGCTATTGGGATAGAACAATTCTTCTTACATGCATCTGTTAATATACGAAGTGTGTGTCTATGTGTGTGTTTTTAACTCATAAGTTTTTCTTTTTTCTTTGTGGAGCGAGCATGAGCATCTATTCTCTCTTTCCATTAATATATATATATATACACACACACATATATATATATATATATATATATATATATATATATATATATATATATATAATACACAGGGCTATTCAAATTGATTCACCTGATTTCAAATGAGAATATTTTTTAATGTTAAATACAGAGTGATTTGTGATACATCAACCAAAGGAAAAACTGTCCAAATTTTGTCTCTCACCTCATAAATGCTCTGTGACTTCCCCTAGTTACACGAGCAACGTCGACACGATAGTCGAATTCCTCCCATACTCGCTCCAGCATGTCCGTTGTCACTGACTCTACGGCAGTAACAAGCCTTTACACAAACATCCTGTTTCCTCGAACTGCCGATACCACCGACGGATGCTCTGAGCACCCGGTGGATCTGTTCTGTAACGTCGACGAAACTCACGCTGCACTGTGACTACCGATTTACAGCTCGAAAACTGCAACACACAAAACGCCTTCTGCTGTGCGGACGCCATTTTCACACTGACTGTTTGTTGCTAGGCTAGGCCCGCCGCCGCCCCCGCTAGGCCACGGCGTGACTTTGGAGCCCTCTCGCGGTGATCTTGTAAAACTCGGAGATTTCCTCTTTCATGTGGTGTATGCCCAGTTGATGCACGGTTGATAGGTACGGAAGTATTCTCAGTTGAAATCGGATGAATCGTTTTGAATAGCCCTGTATATTGGATGACTTTCACAATTAAACACGTGAAGTGAATGAATGATGCAAACCCACAAGGAAAAAGGAAAATGATTCCAAGGCCTTTCGTGTATTCAGAAGTACACCTCGTCAGGGAATTCCCTGACGAGGTGAACTGCTGAGTACACGAAAGGCCTTGGAATCATTTTTCTTTTTCCTTGTGGGTTTGCATCATATATACCCTTTCTAAACAAGCCATTTACGCCTTCTAATCCAGATTAAGCCAACTGAGGCTATTAAGAACTTCAGTATGCGATGAGATATGCCTGCGAAAAGATCTTCTCCTCTCCTCTCTCCTCTCTTAGGCTACCTTTCTGGGTCAGATTAGGGAACCCCTTTTGGGGGGAGGTCATTCTCCCATACCAACCCCCCTCTCCCCACTTCATGAAGCTTGGGGATAAACACCCTCCCCTTTGCTTGCATACCCCCCATGGGTGGCAACCTACTCCTCCCATGGGTGCCAACCCCTTACCCCCATGTGTGTCAATACCCCTCCCCCTATTTGCAACATTTGATCAATATTGCATTGCAATTTGCTCTCTCCCATTTTGTGGGCATACTACTGGTCCAAATTGGATTCAGCTGTTGAGTATTCCTTGTCTTCCGTTTTGCTGTTTCATTCGCAGTCATGAAGCCATGCCTAATTTTGCTTTGTGCGTCGGAATAGAATTAGACTATATTAGTGACAGTAAATGTTTTTAGCGAATCAGATTCAATAAAAAAATTTATCAAAGCAATAAAATAATCTGAAAAATAAATATAAATTATAATGTAATATAGTATAAATAACAAACCCTAAATAATATAATTATGAAATAATTTAAATCTGTGAAAATCTAAACAAAGGGAAACCTTAAAATGGTACTAAAACATCTACTAAAGTTGAAAAACTCGACGAAAGATATAAAATAATATTTTTCATGAAATACCAAATTTTTAAAATTTCTGTGAGGAATGGAAGAAAGGTGTATAAGGGAAAAGTTAAAGAACATAAATAGACAAATTAAATGAAACAAAAATGTCTTCCTAGTATAAACACACGGAAGATAAGCTTAAATCTTTGAATTGTTCCTTAATTTTTTGGGACACCTGAAGGCAAAATCTTTGACCTCCTTGGGGCCGGTGAAGTTGATGCCACAGGTAGCTAATATTTTACAGATTTCTTATTGGTACCACAGACTAACTTTTGGGTGCCTCTACAAAACTGAATTCTAAAAAACTTTTTTTCACTCCACCCTACGAGTCAGCATTTACTTTGATATCACAAGCCATGAACATTTTCAATGCAGCTTCGGAGATTTGGTCTCACTGGCTTTGGATGTGAAGTTCAAAATTTCCATTATATTTGGTATTTTTGTAAATTTGTAGTTTCACTGACTTTTCCTTACTTTCAGAAAAGAGTATCAAATTTTGTACAAATGTGGCCTGATTGTCCAGATACAGGTAGGCTTTGGTCCTATACTAAAGAAATATGGCGAAACTGGCTGGGTACAGGCTCTGATTGGTTAGTTGAGATCACTCGATTCATGAGGTGAAAAGTGCTTCACTAATTTTTGTTTAGTTGAAGAAAGCTAAGGTACTTTAAAATTATCAAATACATAAAATATTTTATACTTATCCATCCATCCATCGTGTTCTGGTGTTCTGTCTATCAGGCAGGTCCAACTCATATGTCCCGCCAAAGTGTTCTATCCTGAGCTATCCTTTTCATCTCGTGGTAGCTCCTGCCTGCCTTCAAATCATCCAGCATTGCTTTCCTTTTCCGTCCCCTCGGCCTTCCACCTTCATATCTACCCTCTATTACCTCCTTCAACAATCCTTCTCCTCTCAACACATGTCCGATCCATTTCCTCTGTTTTTCTCTTATCACCTTAATGAGTCTTCTTTCCTCCCTCACCTGTTGCAGTACTTCCTCATTACTTTGGTGTTCCCTCCAGCTTATCTTTAGCATTCTTCTCCAACTTCACATTTCAAAACTTTCCAGGAGTTTCCTTTCAATTGTTTTCAGTGTCCATGTTTCTGCTCCATACAGTACCACACTCCATGTCAAGCTTCTTACTAACCTTTTCTTCAGTTTCAAGTTGAGTTTACCTGTAAGTAATCTTTTCTGTCTCTCAAAAGCTACCTTACCCATACCAATTCTAGATCTTACTTCCTTTTACAATCTCGATTGTTGGTTAATAAACTTCCCAGATATTTAAACTGCTCAGCTTCTTCTAAGGTCCGATTTCCTATCGTTAGGTTCATTTGTGCTTCTTTCCTTCTTGCAATTTTCATTACTTTTATCTTCGTCTCATTAATTCTCATTCCGAATCCTTCCGCCGTTGTTGTCAAGCTATTCACCATTCTTTGCAGTCCTTCCTCACAGTACTACAAAGAAATGCTTTGTCATCTGCAAACCTTACAGATTTAACCAATTTACCTCCCACTCTGATTCCCTCTTCCAGATTTGAGAGTGCTTCTATTATCATTGCTTCCGTATAGATGTTAAACAAAACTGGGGACAGGGAGCATCCTTGCCTGACCCCTCTCCCAACCAATCCAGGCTCCGATTCTCCTCCTGCAACTCTAACATTCACAGTCTGGCCAAGATATAGATTTTTTTGTCAGCCTACGGTCCCTCCAGTCAACATTAATTTTCTTCAATACTTGTAGCAGTGTTTATTATAGAAAAATAGTGCGTATACCATGGAGATCATTTCAACATAGTTATTTGTAAAAACTAAATAGACTAAAAATTTATGGGCTCTTCTTTAAACAAACCTATTCTTTCTTCAGTACCTTGGAACACTTTCAAAGCATGTAAACACAACTAGGCCTAGGTTAGGTTGCAGCGTAAATGTGCCTATGACGTCATAGACGCTTGTCCTGACTACTTATATATATATATATAATATATATATTATATATATATATATGCTGCAAACCCACAAGGAAAAAGAAAAACGATTCCAAGTTCTTTCGTGTATTCAAAGCTACACCTCGTCAGGGAATGAAGATAAAAGGCGAGAAGCCCATAAATATATACAACGTACAGGAAAACCAAAACAATTAGCACATACTTAATAAGGGTTAATGAGAGGCAAAAGAAATTTTAACATGATGTCGTCAATGTTATACGTCCCCGCACTGTTATTGAAAGTGTTTTTAAAATGAATAAATGCACATTCTAGAATATTTCTTTCTATTATATCTCTGTTTTTAACAAGCGCTTTAGAACTATCCCACTTGATGCTATGGTTACATCTGTACATATGGTTAAATAAAGCATTGGAAGTATTAGCTGTTCTACACGCATATTTATGCTGTTTTACCCTAATCTAACGTTTTACCGGTTTGGCCTATATATACTGAGTTACATTGTGTACATCCAATCGAATACACACAGCCAACAACATTATCAGGGCTATTCTTTATTAGGTGATTTAACAGTATTATTATACTTAAAGATTACATTAATGCCAATTGCTTTAAGTACAGTTGGAAGGTATTGAAAATTAACATGGTAAAGTAGGCTAAGGATATTTTTACGCTGAAATTCCTTTACAATTACATTATTATAATACCTATTCTTGGCTTTCTTAAGACAGTTATCTAAAAAGATAGGATAACATAATTTAGTACCAATATTCATGATATTGCATAACTCGGAATCTAAAAATTCAGGACTGACAACTCTCAATGCTCGAAGAAACATAACAGAGAAAATAGAGGATTTAATCGAAGGATGATGGTCAGAATAAAAATGCACATAAAGTTATTATTAGTAGGCTTACGGTAGACTTCATATTTGAACTGATTAGAGCATCTCCAAATTTTTAGATCAAGAAAAGATAGGCTTCCATCATTTTCTTTTTCAACTGTAAACTTAATAGATGGGACTAAATTGTTGAGCCTACCAAGAAATAAGTCCACATCCAAATTATTAGGCCAAAGGCATAAAATATCATCTATATACCTGTACCAAACCAGGTTAAAATTAACAATCGTAGGCAAAATTCTACTTTCAAAAAATTCCATATATAAATTAGCTAGTACAGGTGAAAGGGGATTTCCCATAGCCAATCCAAACGACATAGCATAAACTTATTTTCAAACTGAAATTTACAATCTTTGATACAAAGCTTAATTAACTCAATAAGAGTGTTGTGTTGAACAGGGAAAGAATATTCAGAGATCTTATCTTTTAAAAAATCAAGTAGGTCATCAACAGGGACTTTTGTGAATAGCGAGCATACATCGAAGCTTACCAATTTGAAATTAGGGTCATTAGGGAATTTCAGTTTGTCAATAAGATCCATGCTATTTACAATATGTGACTCAGAAATAGAGCCAACTAACGGCGTTAATAAACTAACTAACCATTTTGAAGGCTTATAGGTTACGGAGACCAGCTGAGCTAACAATAGGCCTCATGGGATTATTAACTTTGTGTGTTTTTACTAAGCCGTACAGATATGGTAGTGACGGATTGATACTAAGAAACTGCTGTGGCCCATTATAGTTATTTTTTAATATTTCTCTTAATTTTCTGTTAAACATTTTATTAACATCCTCCAATGGGTCTCTATTTAGAGGTTTGTACGTGTCACGATCACTTAATAACGTATTCATCTTTTCACATAACTGTTTTTGTCCATGATGACGATCGAATTGGATTTGTCCGCTTTAGTAATATGTAATGAATCATTATTTTTCAGTGTTTTTAGGGCTTTTTCAAACCTCAAAGGATAATTCGATTCAAACCTCGTATTAAAAGCACTATACACACAACCTTTGGCTAAAGTCACCTCACTTTCGGAAATATTACTATGTTTTTCAAAATTAATAAAAGACTTAGCAATCAGTAAACTGCTGGGCTTTTTTGGGACTGAGAAACCTAACCCAAAGCCTAACGCACATTTCGTATTGAAGTCTAGCTCTTGGGACGACAAGTTAACAATATTACTAAAATCACTTTTTTTAGTCCAGTAACTATTACGAATTAAATCCTCCAGTCTATTGTTTAATTTCCTATTCTGAGTTCTGCATCTTCTACGTAAGTTGTTGTAAATATCATCCAAAAGTGTACTTCTCCACGCATGAGGAACGGTGGAAAAAAATATATTTTTTCTTATTTCGGACTCTCTGAAGGCGTTCTTCACTTCAATGCGGGCTATATTAATATGTTTCTTTAAAATAATCCTTTCGGTTAAATCACGCCTAATCACGCCTAATAAAGAATAGCCCTGATAATGTTGTTGGCTGTGTGTATTCGATTGGATGTACACAATGTAACTCAGTATATATAGGCCAAACCGGTAAAACGTTAGATATTAGGGTAAAACAGCATAAATATGCGTGTAGAACAGCTAATACTTCCAATGCTTTATTTAACCATATGTACAGATGTAACCATAGCATCAAGTGGGATAGTTCTAAAGCGCTTGTTAAAAACAGAGATATAATAGAAAGAAATATTCTAGAATGTGCATTTATTCATTTTAAAAACACTTTCAATAACAGTGCGGGGACGTATGACATTGACGACATCATGTTAAAATTTCTTTTGCTTCTCATTAACCCTTGTTAAGTATGTGCTAATTGTTTTGGTTTTCCTGTACGTTGTATATATTTATGGGCTTCTCGCCTTTTATCTTCATTCCCTGACGAGGTGTAGCTTTGAATACACGAAAGGCCTTGGAATCGTTTTTCTTTTTCCTTGTGGGTTTGCAGCATTTATTCATTTCACGTGTTTTATTGTGAAATTCATCCCATATATATATATATATATATATATATATATATATAAATAATGGTGTTCATAAATATTCGCACAGAGAAATATTTCAGTAATACTCGTCCTTATCTTTTGTACCATGCATAGAATCTGCTTCTTCTTCTTCTGCAGCATTATTAGTCCCACTTATATGGGGTCGCTGTTGCCGATACTTCTCCACTCCGCCCTATCCTGCGCCATCTCCTCCGTCAGGTTCTTCTCGTTCATGTCCATCCTGATGCGATCTCTCCACTTCATTCTCGGACTTCCTCTCTTCCTCTTCCTGGGCACTTCCATAGATAACGCCCTCCTCCCAACGTCGTTCTCGTCTCTTCTCATTGCATGCCCATACCATGCCATTCTTCTCTCTTGAGCCTTTTTTGAAATTCCCGTAACTTTCACCCCCCCCCCCTCCCCGACTCTGTCGTTCCTTATCCTGTCTCTTCTAGTTACACCCCTCGATATTGTCCGCATGCCATCCTCTGGTTTTGGCAATAAATTTTACGGCCGGATGCCCTTCCTGTCGCCAACCCTCCTATATATACTGTATCTAAAACGATAATTTTGTTTCTCTCAAGAATTGTCTCGCACAAAATTTCTCAATGCGCGAGAAATTCCTTTAGAAATTTGGAGACAGAAATTCGAAGCTGACCTTAAATTTGTTAATTTCCCTGAACGTGAGTTACATTTTGTTCTCGTTTTTAGTCCCTGAAAATTTCGCAATTTCATTTTCGATCTTCGTCGGGCTTTTCCATAGGCAAAAAAGAGAACAAAAAAAACTAAATATAAAATGTAAAACTCCAAAAGTAGAAAAAAAAAGAACATTAAATTAAACCTTTCGGCCAGAAAATATCTGTACCATGCATAGAATAGTTATGAAAATTTTTACCGTTCTTTGAGAAAATTAACAAATAAAAAAATTAGTTTAACTCCAACATAAAATGTAAAACATCAAAGAATTTGAGGAAAATTAAAAAAATAAAAATACAAAAATTTTCGGTACATTTATTTACAAAATTATTTAATACTTTGTGTGTCCACCTTTTTTTTTATGACTTCAGTGATTCGTTTTGGGTTTTTTCTACAAGGTTTCGACATCTCTCGGTAGAAATTTTAGCTAATTTTTCTAAAGAAAATTGTTGCAATTCATTCAGATTTGAAAGGTTTCCCTTACGGACAGTTTTTTTTTCAAATCAAACCATAAATTCTCAATTAAACTGAGATCTGGGCTTTGACCGGGACCCTCGAGAAGCTTGAAATTCTTTTGTTGAAGCCATTTCATGGTGCTCTTTTATGTTTTGGATCGTTATCTTGTTGCAGTATTCAACTGCGACCCATTCATAACTCCCTAAAGGGCCTAACCGAAGGCAATACATTTTCTTCCAAAATTTTCCTGATATTCCTTCGAATTCAAGATTCCACTGATGACGACAAGCTTTCCTGGACGATGGCAGAAGCACTAAAGCATCCCCAAAGAAGCAAAATACCACCACCACCATGTTTAATCGTAGGAAGGATGTTTTTTTTTCCCCGAATGCAGTATTTGATTTTCACCAAACAGTTGTTGCTCGTTGTTCCCGAATAATTCAATTTTGGTCTAATCTGTCCAGAGAACCTTCTTTCAAAATGCAAATCCATCATTTTGATAATCCTTAGCGTACTTTAAACGAGCTTCTGTGTGCGGTTTTCGTAGCAGAGGTTTTTATCTCGCAACTCTTCCATGCAGACCATTCTTTCTCAATGTACGACGTACCGTAAGAGGGATGACCATCGATCTTAGACAGTCTTAATGTTTGTCAAAAATCACCTACAGACACTCGTAGATTCGCAGCAGCCATTCTTTCATTCTTTGAATCCATCTAGCTGTACGTTCTGAAATCTTGTCCACACCTTTCTGTTTCTTTATAACTGCAGCAACCGTCGTAAATGGAATTCGAAGTTCTTCTCCTATCTTCCCGTAACTCCTTTCTGACTCGTGTGCAGTAATAACAGATCTCTTAAGATCTGTGGATTTCTTTTTACCACGACGACCCATTGTTTACTAATGGCTTGTGCAATCATCCATCTTCTATGAAGATTCACAGAGAAAATGCTATAATTCAGAATTGCGAACAGTCTCTAATCAACAAACAACCAACTACTGATAAAAATTTTAAATTCTTCAAGCCTAAGGTGGACCCACAAAGTATTAAATAATTAATTTTGTAAATAAATGTACGAAAACTTTTGCATTTTAACTTTTTTTTTATTTTCCTTAAATTCTTTGATGTCTTACATTTTATGCTGGAGTTAAACTAAATTTTTCCAAGCGAATGGTAAACTTTTCATTATTATCCTATGCGTGGTACGAAAGATATGGACGAATATAACTTAAATATTTCTCTGGACAAATACTTATGAGAGCCATCGTATATATACTGTATATATATATATATATACACAGTATATATATATATATATATATATATATATATATATATATATATATATATTATATATATATGGGATGAATTTCACAATTAGACACGTGAAATGAATTAATGATGTAAACCTACTGTACAAGGAAAAAGAAAAATTATTCCAAGGCCTTTCGTGTATTCAGAAGTATACCTCGTCAGGGAATGAAGGGGGCAGGGATTGGGCAGGGCTTGGGCTTCTCGCCTGCTCCCTTCATTTCCTGACGAGGTGTACTTCTGAATACACGAAAGGCCTTGGAATCATTTTTCTTTTTCCTTGTGGGTTTACATCATACAGTATATGTATATATTGTTAAAAGTGATTTTGTTAATAAAGAGATTACTTGAAAGAGAGGACAAGAATTCGTTCCTTTTAAATCTAATCCAATTTCATTCATAGCATGATGAAGAAAGTGACAACTGCTGCTGACTCTGAATTACGCACAGGGTAGAGGTTCGATTCCCTCTGAGGTAAGTACAATTTAAAGTTCTTACCATATATTTTCATTGTTCACAACGAAATACCGAATTAAGAATTAATACTGCTGTTGTATGTGGTGCATTTTATATACAGTGATTAAAGTGTCACATTATGTAGCAGCTTATTCAATGGTATTTAAAAACAACAGTTTTAGTGTGTACTCTTTCAATTGGAGACAATGATTGGCTAAAACTTCTATCAAAGTGATGGAATTTATGCTATCCTGAATAGAACGCGCATTACCGATGATGATCCACATGAAAAGGAAAATGTAATGATCTTAAGTATTCTTATTTAAGTGGAAAGACCTTTAGAGAATTAAGGATGCAGCATCAATGTATGAGAAGACCATCAGTGATTCTCGTATGCACGCACAAAATCACTCAGTGTTTTATTTATATTTTTTCTCTCTCTCTCTCCAAAATACTGATTCTGAAGTCCGTTTTGTAATATGGTTTAATTTTAGGAAAAAAAATCTTACCTCATAAAGATAAGCTTCCTCATCTTCAAAATCATTGAGATTGAAAGTAACACAATCATTGGTAAACAATGACTTTTCTTCATCTTTCTCAAACTTGCGAAATTCTTTGTTGAGGTTAGAAAGTAACTTGATAGCCTGTTCTAAATCTAATTCTGGGGCTTCTGATCGAAGTTCTTTTAGCTTCGATGAACCACTGTCCAGAAACTTCATCTGCGCACCTAGTTCCTTCAATTTGACATCAAACTTTGATTCTAAATTTGCTGCGTCCGACTTCAGCTTATCTTTAATGATAGAGAGTTTGCTGAAAGTTGTGCATAAACTTAAGAGACTGAAGTTGGTTGAGTAGTGAGACGCATTGCTTTTAGACAGTTCCATCCTGCATTCCGGGCAGTTTGGAGACGAATGAAGAAGGTTCGCGATGCAATTTGAGCAGAAGGAATGCCCGCATTCCAAGACCTTGGGTATCGTTTCGTCACTATCAAACACATTGAAACACACTCGACACGAGATGTCATCCATAATTTCAATCTGGAAAAAAAAATAAAAGACAGGCAGATAAACCAAACCCATAAGTCATGGATCTTGGAGTAATAATATTACCGGGTGCAGAATTTTATAAGATCAAAATTATAACAGCTAGAAAAATAATAGGATTTATCTGGTGGAACTTCCATAGAAGAAATGGAAACATCATGCAGAGAATATGGGAGACTTTAGTCTTACTATTAATTGAGTATTGCTCAATGCTCACAAACAGATGCAGAAAACGAGACATTACAAACACGTAAGTCGTACAAAAGACTTTTAGTTTTAGATAGTGGAAACAAAAGATGAAGACTACTGGTCTCGACTACAATACTTGAAACGCTAATTTTTCGAAAGAAGAAGTGAGCGATGCATAATAATATACATAAGAAAAATACTGGAGAGATGTGTCCCAAACTTAGAAATGAAATAGAAATACACTAGAATCAGAGAAAAGGAGTCCATGAAAACGAAGATGGAAAATACTCTCAGAATACGAGGCCAGAACTTTTTAACGTGTTGCCGAAAGAACTGAGGAACTTTCAACACGCTGGACAGGTTCTTGTACAAAGTTCAAGTCCCTGACCAGCCACGCGGAGCTGACTTCGAGGACAGGGTGAAAATATAAAGCAACTCTCTCCGTCAAACCTTCCAAATGAGGCGAGGTGTTGCAGAGGGGTCAACCCCAGGTTGATCCTAAACTCTTGTTTGAAGAAAACTAAATTATATATATATATATATATATATATATATATATATATATATATATATATATACACAGGGCGTCCCAAAAAAATGTATACACACTTTAAATAATTATAAAGGCAGTGTTTATTAAAATACATTTCATTTTCAAAATGTAATAGAATCTACAGACATTATTTAATTGTTTTGTCAACGCCTGTTTTCAAACTGACGTCCGTTCTGGTCCAGGCACTGCTGATAACGCGAAGCAATGGAATCGCAAACATCACGAAACATTTCGTTTGGTATTTGTGTGCATTCTCGTTCAATGGCTGCTCTCAATTCAGCGACTGTTGCAGGTTTTATAGCGTAGACTTTGTCTTTTAAGTATCCCCATAAAAAAAGTCTAGTGGTGTGAGGTCTGGTGAACGCGGAGGGTATTCTACGAAACCCCTTCGTCCAATCCACATCCACATCGTGCCAAGTACCACTCGCAATACTCCACTCTTCGGTCCGGATCATCTTCATTAATAGCATGGACTAATCTTGGAATGTAACTTTTCCATTGACAGCGCTTCAAAATGCGTTGGACAGACGATTCTGAAATTCCTACCTCACGACTCGCTTGCCGCACAGATTTTCTTGGACTTTGGTAATACGTTTCCAGTACTCTTTCTTGCTTTGTGGGGCTTGTCGATGTCCGTGGTCTTCCGGAACGCTTCTTGTGGACATTCTGAACAGTTCCATCGGCTTCAAACTTATCTCTAATTCGAGTGATGGTAAGTCGCGTTGGTGGATCTGTTTGAAACTCCCTCCTAAACTGTCTTTGCACTTCAACTGCGTTTTCACACTTCCAGTAGCATTTTAGAATGAATTTCCTTTGTTCAAAGCTTAGTCTGACTGCCATTATTAATTCTAATGGGTTTAACTTGGAAAGAAAGAAACATCAATTGAGCTATCAGCTGTTAAAGTGTGTATACATTTTTTTGGGACGCCCTGTGTGTGTGTATATATATATATATATATATACCCTTGTAACTTTGGTTCTGCTTCCGCCCAAATTGTTCATTCTGACGAAGTTCAAACTTGTTGCCTCACTTTAGACCTCAGTTCAACGTGAAATCCGAACTACAACCCACTATGAGTAGTCAGAAATTACAAAGTCTTCGACCGGACTCGATCTCATGACTTCATGATCAGCAACACAGCGTCCTAACCGCTAGGCTACCCAGGGTACCCATTTATGTACCAGTCAATTCTTTTTGTATGGAGGGATGAACAACTGGGTGAGCTGAACGCCGCCGGCCATCGCCAAGAATCGAATCCAGGGACGGTGGATTCGTAGTCAGCGATGCTAACACTATATTATATATATATATATAATATATATATATATATATATATATACTTTATGTTACTTTATGCGAGTTCGAACGACGGTTCAGGATCGACCTGCGGTCGACCCCTCTGCAGCATCCCGCCCGCCTCATTCGCGGGATTTGGTGAAGGAGGAAATTGCTGTCTGATCTCCTCCTGCCCATATAATATATATATATATATATATATATATATATATATATATATACACACAGGGTGATTCAAAAGTCAGGTTACATAGGGCTTTTCTGTTTCTTTGCAGGTAAATGAGTTACGAGATGTTATCGAAGGAGGAGCGCATTGATGTGATATTCCTAGCTGGCTGCACAAGTGCATTGCCGTTAACGGTGGCCATATCGAACATGTGATGTGACTATTCCCCTGTATCATTACATAATACAGTATTTCCCTATGTAACCTGACTTTTGAATCACCCTGTATATATATATATATATATATATTAGTGTGGTCCAAAAAAATGAAAATGAAAAATATATTTCTCATGACATTTGTCCATATTCCGCAATGACTAACGATGTTGGAAAAAAAACTGGATCGATTCATGCATATTTAGAGGTGGCGCAACTCGAAGCCTTGGTATCATTATACACTACACAATACAGTTTGGGGTGGCAAATTTCTTCAAACTTGTGCCACCCTTAAATATTAATAGATTTAGCTCAAAATCCGGTCTGAGGACTTTTTCCATAAATGGAATGAGAAAATGCACCAGGAGCTCTTATTTGTACATTTAAATTTTTTACCATATATGTGTGGCTCACCCTAATATACTCGTATATGCACCACCGTCTGCCAAAAAAAAAAAGGGTTCACTCTAAAAACAGCCATGAAATAAACATTTATTCACCAATCATAATGAAACTCATACAGAGCAAAACTATGTAAACAATATATATGTACACCAATTTTCAGATTATTATATTAAAAATTAATGATTTAATGAGGATTGTTTATGTTCAACAAATTTTGTTGGTGAACATCGCTCCAGTTTTGAATTCTGGGAATCCACAAAGGCGGTAAAACTTTGGTAATAAAATTTTTATTCTAATTTTAGTTATAAAATACATCATAAGATTTATAAAATATAAGAAATGCCTCCATTAAAAAACTATGAAAATAAAAAAGGATTTTGAATTTCGAAACAGAACTTGAATCCTAAGTTTACAAAAGAAATCAAATTAACATTTTACTCTTTTGGAATTCCTATTAAAAAAATTGTTCACTGTGTTTCCCTTCTGTTTCAACAATTTTCTTCAATCTTGGACGAAATTCATCGATGGTTCGATCTATCTGCTCCTGTGGTATCTCTCCCCACTTCACAAGAAGCTGAAGCAAGTGATCAACGTTTCTCACCCTGCTCCTGTAAACTGTCCGTGCCAAATTTTCCCAGATTCCATAGTCAACAGGGTTCAAGTCAGGACTGTTAGGTGGCCAATTTTGGGGTTCAAGTAATTCTAGGACGTTATTTTTTAAGTATTCCACAGTTTTTATTGCTGTATGGGACGTTGCTCCGTCTTGCTAAAAAAGATAATAACCACCGTTGGCCAGATTTTGCATTTCGGGAAGCATGTTTCGCAGCGGAGTATTTCGATAGTACTCAGCACTGACTTTTACACCAGGCTCAATAAAATGAATGGATGTTTTTCCTAACTTTAATATGCCAACTGACACCATGACACTGCTGAGAAATGACTTCTGGTTGCAAAAAGTCTGCTATCAGGTATTTCATTCTAACACTGGACGTGCGAGTAAACTCTGTCATTTTGACTGTTCCGAGGTGGCTCCACAGTGAATTTCTTTTCATCAATGAAAAAAGCCTTTGAAAGTTTATCATATGTTACTCGCGGTAAGATTTGTTTTGATCTTTGAACTCGTCTCTGCTCATCAGTTTGATTAATCTTTTGACCGTGCACTCTTTTGAAAGGTTTTAGTTGAAGATCTTGTTTAATTATGCGTCTCACACTAGTTTCTGATAATTGTAACTCTTTTGATATGCGAGCTGGTGTCATATGGATTCCTGGCTGGTTTTCCTGACTTAATATACGTTCTTCAACGTCGTCAATATCGTCTTGTATGCGAACAGTTTTTGGTCGCCCACTTCCCTCTCTTCTTTTGATATCCCCAGTCTCGTCAATTTTCTTTAGAAGCTTTCCCAAACCACCAAGAGTCCATCCTTTGTTGGGGAATTCGGAGAGTAGTTTCGTTCGTCCATATCCCTTTTCTAGTCTACAGTATAGTGCTTAATTATAATCGTATCTTCCTCTGAAAATGGCATATTCACTAAAAAATATCGTATATTAGAATTTACAAAAGTGAAAATGGAAATAAAGGATTCTTGATTAGTTTGTCGAGCATCAGTTGTAGTATTATTAGAGAAATATTTAATAAATCGTTATTTTTGATGGCTTTGACCTGAAATTTGGTTTACAGATAGATGTTTTATGTATCTTTTACGTGTATAAGTTTCATACTGATTGTTTGAAAAATGTTGATTCCATGAGTTTTTAGAGTGAACCCTTTTTTTTGGCAGACGGTGTATATACATATGCGTCTCGGTGGTGTAGCGGTTAACATCGCTGACTACGAATCCATCGGCCCGGGATCGAGACCTGGTGACGTCAGGCGGCGCGTAGCAAAACTCAGCTGTTCATCCTTCTACACAATAAAAAATTGGTTGGTAAATAAATGGGCACCCTGGGTAGCGACTGACTCGTGGTTCCTTTGAATAGATATCTAATTCTTTTGGATAACTTTTCTGACTATTTTTGATAGGTGGAGGCACAACCTCATCGAAATAACTCCATAAATTAACCTTCGACTTCTTTTTCAAAGGTTCTTGATCTTCTCGAGAAACAAAATCAGTTGCTTCATCGCCATAGGTGATTACGTGCAAGACTAGCGTTAGGTGATGCAGACATAATGATTATCTCATTTTTTACAAACTCAGGCACTGTTCTGCAAGCAAATTTGAAACGTGAGAAATCATGCGAGTAATGTCTGTCTTCCACTGCCTGAAACAATTCTGTAAATTTTCTATTTAATCGTTTTTCATAGTGTGAACACCTGCATCATCAGTTATGTTAGGTAAAAATACCACGAAACCTGTTACATCGGGAGACACCATGTGAAGCCAAGAAGAATCAGAGGAAAAGTCATTCGTTAAATTTTCACATTGACCAAGAAGCTTTACAACACACTGAATTAGAGTCCACTGATGATTATTGAAGGTTGCTACAGTATGTCATAGTCCGAGGCGTATGCAACACCACAGTGTTTCGTTGAAGAAGTCGTTGTAGCATATAGAATGTAGAGTTCCATTGGGTGATAACGTCTCTTATAAGTTTGTTTTCGGGTAAATTATGTGGCTTCTGGAATTCCTTAAATCTGTCAAAGGCTGGAGATGAATAATTAAAATTCAACAGATTGGGTGCGCAATTGCACATATCTCTGAAACAGACTTCTGGCTAAGAAGGGCTTCATCAACTGCAAGCACTGCCGGCCTTTGGGCAAAGCAAGCAAAGCGGCTGCTTTGGGCCCCGCGCTATTAGGGGCCCCGCAAATATATGAGTACAGTATAAAAAAATATTTTGGTTTTGAGTGGTAAATTAAATACGGCTTGTCATAATAACTCTTCATATACAGTAGTATTCATATACAATAGTATTCCGTATTAATTATATATTTTGTTATATTTCAGATATCGACTGACAGTGATGCCTCCAAAGAGATTGCGAGATACTGCTCGGAAATATCTCAGCGGTCACCAGAAGAGACAGCGTGAAACGAAGCGGAAATCAGAACTTGAGCGTATGTATGGGTCATTTGAAAAATTTCTAGAGAAACGCGATCCATAGGCTGAAACTGAACAAGATGTGCCTGCGCCGTCACATGCATCATCATCAGCTTCAATAGATGAAAGTGAACTAGATGTACCTGCGCCGTCACATGCGTCATCACTAGCTTTGATAAATGAAAGTGATATCCAGAGGGAAGAAGAACCCATGGATCAGACTCCAATTCTGCAAAATCAGCCTCTGGATGCACTCAAAGATCCAGATCAATGGCCTGAAACTGTCAGCACAAAAGTCAGAGATTTACTAGTGAGTAAAGGTCCACCATAGTGTGAGGAAGACTATAACTTTCCCAGAGATGACAATGGCCGCAAGTTTTCAAAAAGTCATTACAAGAGACGGATGGAAAATGGAGAAGTTGGTATACGGAAATGGCTGATTTATTCAATCTCTAAGAATCGGATATTTTGTTTCTGTTGCAAGTTATTTGGAAACTCCAACAATGCCTTGGGGTGTGGAGGATTCTGTGACTGGGTGAATACTAGTTCCAGACTGTCTGAGCACGAAAGATCACAGGGCCATCTGAAGGCGACTCTCCAATGGATGGAACTCGAACAACGTTTGATCAAAAGTTGCACTGTGGATCAACTCAGCCAGGAGCGAATCAATACGGAGAAGCTTAGGTGGGAAAATGTGTTTGAGCGCCTCCTCGCCATTGTTCAGTACCTCGCTGAACACAAGATGGCATTCCAAGGATCAGTAGATACAATCCTCAGACGGAATAATGGCAACTTCCTTGGACTGGTTGAGTTTATCTCAAGATTTGATCCCGTCATGCAAGACCATCTTAGAAGAATAGTCAATAACGAACTAACGAACCATCTCGCTTATGGGCAACAAAGTTCGAGCAACCATTGTACACAGAATTAAAGTGGCAAAGTATTTCTCTGTGATCCTTGATTGCACACCCGACATTAGTCACAAGGAGCAGCAGATGTCCCTTACTTTGCGATATGTCTCTGATGGATCATCAGGTATTGAAAGTGGAATTTTTGAACACTTCATCAAGTTCATTTAGGTGAAGGAGACCACAGGAGAAAACCTACTAGAGGTATTGATGAGAGAACTTCACGAACTTGGATTGAAAATGAGTGATATTCGTGGACAAGGATACGATAATGGTACGAACATGAAGGGACACTTATCAGGCGTTCAAGCGCGACTTCTGGAAATGAATTCAAGAGCATTCTTCACTCCATGCGCATGCCACAACTACAATTTGCTACTTGGGGACATGGCAAAAACATGTGTTCAAACCATCTCATTTTTCGGGGTTATTCAACGCCTGTATGTCTTCTCAGCCTCAACCAATCGATGGTCAGTCTTCTGCAAGTATGTGAAAGAGTTCTCAATGAAGCCCTTGAGCGAGACAAGATGGGAATGCCGTGTGCAAAGTGTCAAAGCTGTACGATATCAAGCTGTCGAGATCTATGATGCACTTGTCGAAATTGCTGAAAAAGCAAAAGATTCTCAAGGAAGAAGCGAAGCAGAATCACTTTGCAAAGAGATGAAGAATTTTAAATTCATTGTTGCTGTCATATTCTGGTATGGTATGACCTCCTCTTTCAAGTCAACTACGTGAGTAAAGATTTTCAGAGTGATTCAAAGCATCTGGCAAGTGCCATCGAGAGTTTGGAAAGAACATGTAAGTGGATGAAAGAATATCAGGAGAGTGGATTTCAGAGTGCTGTAACAGATGCCAAAGAGATTGCGGAGCAGCTTGAAATCGCGCCAGAATTCAAGACAACACAGGTCAGACGAAAGAAGATGTTTTCCTATGAAGGTCAAGACCAGCCAATTGAAGATGCTGAAGAAAAATTTAAAATTTCTGTGTTTAACGCAATTTTAGACATTGCCATATCCTCCTTGGAACGACGATTCGAACAACTGAGAGAACATCACTCAAAGTTTGGCTTCATGTACATGTTCACAAAGATGTCCAAGACAGACCTACGTAAGCAGAGCAAAGATCTCGAACTTGAACTGAGTGATGGAGAAGACCGCGACATTGATGGATTCATGCTTGCTGAGGAAATGGAAGCCTTGAAACCAATTCTTCCAGAAGATATACAAAGTGATCCACTGAAGATATTGGGTTTCATCACTTTGAACAATCGTTCTGTGGATTTCCCGAATTTCACGACTGCATTGCGAATACTACTGAATATTCCAGTTACTGTTGCATCTGGGGAAAGAAGTTTCTCAAAGTTGAAATTAATAAAAACGTATCGACGATGCTGCAGGATCGACTCAGTAATCTGGTGATCCTCTCCATTGAAAACGATATTGCGGGAAACTGTAACTATACAGACCTCATTGCCGAATTTGCCACTATGAAAGCCAGAAAGGTTTCCTTGTGATCACATCCAAAATAAATGATATTTGTTGTTGAATCATTGTTCTTTTCTTTCAGTAAGCATGCACCCACTATGGGTAGGTAACTTTAATCTTAGGGACCCACTTTAAAAATCTCGAATTGGGCTTCGCATTTGCTAGGGTCGGCCCTGACTGCAAGTGCTAAAGTATGATTCGCACAAGCAACAGGAGTAATTTTGAGAACGCTAACAGCTTTAGTAATATTACAGCCATTGTCGCGCACAACTGCATGCACACGATCGCTCTTTATTGACCATTCTTGCAATATAGAAGTCAATGCAGTTGCAAATTTTTCATGAGTATGTGAATCTGGCAGATTTTTGGTGGCTAAAACATGCTGCTTTTGCTCACATTTACTATTAATTCTATGTGCTCTCAAACTGATAAAGGCTTCATTTTTTATAGTGACGCCTAATAACTCAAATAAAACTAATATTCGAAATTCGGTATTCGGCCGAATCGTTTTGCGCCAAATATTTGGTATTCGGTGAATTTTAGTATTCGGTACTTCCCTAACACTCGTATATATAATGTTACACACAGACCATGCATGGAACAAGGAACTCTTCTGGGAAAATTAAATCCACTATAGTCTGAATAAATAATGGTGAATAACAAATACTAAAGTTTTTCTTTTTCGTGATGGAAGCCCAACGTGAGCAACGGATCATGATCGGGTCATGATTTAATTTTCCCAGAAGAGTTCCTTGTTCCATGCGCAGTCTCTGTAACATAAAAGTTTCTCAGGTGACCATTCTGAGTTGTATCGTGTGTGTATATGTAGAGACTGACCAGAAATTCCTTTCCTCACGTCCGCAAACATCCGGGAATCATCAGAAATCAAAACACACACGTGGTGTTCAAGGAAAGAAGACAAATATCCTTTTGTTTTTCTCTCCTTGAACACCACGTGCGTTTTTCGATTTCTGATGATTCCCGGATGTTTGCGGACGTGAGGAAAGGAATTTCTGGTCGGTCTCTACATATATTGTACGAGTATATTAGGGTGAGCCACACATATATTTGGTAAAACATTAAAATTGACAAATAAGAGCCTGATGCATTTTCTCATTCTTTATATAGAAACAAACCTCAGACCAGATTCTGAGCTACATCCATTAATAGTAAAAGGTGGCGCAAGTTTGAAGAAATTTGCCACCTCAAACGGTATAATGAATTGCGCCACCTCTAAATATGCACGAATTGATCCAGCTTTTAATTTTCAACATCATTAGTGGTTGTAGAATATGAGCAAATGTCATGAGAAATATATTTTTCATTTTAAATGTTTTTGGACCACCCTAAATTTTATATATATATATATATATATTAGTGATGTAGCGGATGTCATTTTGTTCACATCCGCGGATGCGGATGCGGATGAGGATGTTTGATTTCAACATCCGCGGATGCGGATGCGGATGCGGATGTCTACATTTTCGTTATTTTTTAGGATATATTCGAGATTTGTTGTGTTTAACGTATATAATAAGTTATTATATAAAGAGAGCTGTAGCTATAATGTAGTATAATTGATTAATTGTACAATAATTGCTGTACTTTTCTCTGAACATATAAAATAATATCAAGCATCTAACTAATATAGAAATCAATTAGTGAATTCGTCTGCAAATAAATTCGTTATATTTTGTTGAGTTTCAGCCACAATTAGAAACCATAATTGTGTTACCAGGATGCGGGACGTAAACCCAACTCAAATGCACCCCAACGACCTCTTTCCCCAACCTCCTCCACCCTTATAGAAAGAGATCTTTAATTAGCTTGATAACTATTTATATTAAGTTTAAAGTTTTATTAGGCATATTTATAAATGAGTAATTAAAATAAAGTAAACTAAGATGTTCATCGTTTAATGTTCAAACTTAATTATAGGAAGGTTATGCTTAAGGAACATTAATTTTTCTGCCTTTTCTGCTGCCAGTCTGTTTCTCTTTTCATCATATATTAATCCAGCCCTGCTAAATAATCTCTCGCTTGGTACGTTTGTTGGAGGACAAGCTAAATGTTTCCTTGCAAGTTTACTCAAGTATGGATAGATATTCTGCGTATTTTTCCACCAACTAATAGGATTGTCACATGCAGCCAGGCGTTTTTCTTGGTGATAGCTCTCGATCATTTTTACTACATCTTTTGACATCGCGTAGGTCTCGTCATTGCTGCTTGACTCAAGAAACTGAGAGACAGATTCTGTGATAGATTTGCTTGTTGAAGGTGTTGGTTCTGTCACTGAAACTTTTATTCTTTTGGTGGGTGGCGAAGCGACAGATTCAAGAGATTGAAGCTCTTCAACTGCTTTGCCAAGTGATGATTTAACTCGTTCTAATGTACTAGGTGAAAATAACTTAGCTTTGTAACGTGGATCTAAGTAGGTTGCAAGAGAGTAACTTCATGCAAGAACAGCCTCTCGTCTTGTCGCTTGCATCACTTTTGCGCACAATGAACTAGTTCTATTAATATAGTAGAATTTGATAATTTCCGCTTATTAATGACATTTTATCTCAACGGTCCACATCCGCACGACATCCGCAGTCCAAAGTGCGGATGCGGGTGCGGATGCGGATGCGAGAAAATGTGCGGATGTTCCGCGGATGCGGATGCGGATGTGACCTACATCACTAATATATATATATATATATATATATATATATATATATATATATATATATATATTAAATGGACTCCACGATTAAACACGTGAAATTAATAAATTACACACCCACAGGGAAAAATAAAAGCGATTCCAATGCCTTTTGTGTATTTAAAACACCTCGTCATGGAATGCAGGAAGGAGGCATAAGGCGGAATATAAATACTGTGTGTATATATATATATATATCCCGTACAGATAAAAGAGATAAGAAGAATTATCAAAAGATTAACAAGTGCTTAAGGAAAAAAAGGTATTTTAACATGATGTGGTCCACTTCATAAGTTCCCGAACTACTATTAAGATTATTTCTAAAGTGTTTGAATGCTTATTGTAGAATATGCCTTTCATTTGTGTCTTTATTTTTAATAGAATTTTTTTAACCTTCACAATTAATATTAGAATTATTCATGGTTCTGCAGTATACATGCTTATTTAAGCTGTTTTACTCTGACACCTAAAGTTTGACCAGTTTGAATTATACTGTATATAATAAATTACATTGTTGACATGCGATAGGATACACACTAAACAGACACACCCAATTGTATTATTAGAGTTGTTTTTAATTAATGAGATTTAAGAGTGTTAATTCCATTTGTTTTAAATAAGGTTTGAAGGTGTTTAAAGTAGGAATGCACTGATGTTAAGATCTAATCGATGCCGATACCGCTGTATCGACTATATTTTATTTATAGAATTGCAACAAGTGTGTGTGTGTGTGTGTGTGTGTGTGTGTGTGTGTGTGTGTGTGTGTGTATATATATATATATATACCGGGTGGACGAAAAAAACCTGGACACTTTTGTTTTTCTTACAAATTTCAAACTAGTCAAGCTAATACACCCAAATTAGTACAAGATGTAGCTAATAGTATAGTTATCATGTGCTAAAAATTTCAATGGAACTCATATAAAACTTACCCTATTGAAATCGATGTTGTATTGGCCCTCCCATTTTCTTGAATTACGGCCACTACTCTCCTTTTCCACTGATCTATGGATGACTTAATTTTGTCTTGGGACACCATAGGACAAACAACCTCAATTCTTTGTCTAAGTGCTTCCAGGTTTGAAAATGGTTCCCTGCGACCATTGTACACCAATGACTTCAGCTCATTCCACACGAAGTAATCCAGAGGATTTAAGTCAGGAGAATTTGGTGGCCATTCTTCACTTTTTATGAATTCAGGAATGTTCGCCTTCAAAAATTCTTGGGTTGCCTTGGTTGAATGAGATGGTGCATTGTCTTGAGCAAAAATAAAATCTTCGTTCGGGTACAAGTCTTGGCATTCCGGTAAAAGTTCTCCGAGGTGTTCAATGTAATTTTGCGAGTTCAATTTTGTTTTCTGTGGATCAGAAAAGAATAATTTGGTTTTTCCTGTGTAAGAAACACCACAAGATACCATTAATTTCTTGGAAAATCGTGAAATTGGATGATAAAGATGGTCTGGCGGGATTTCCGATTTTGAAGTTAATGCATTGACTCCGTTGTTTTGTCGATTTGTTGATACAGTTAATGTAAAGTCGGACTCATCTTGAAAAAACATACGTTTAATGTCTGCTAAATTAAATTTCCTGTACAAAGAATTACACCTTTCTAAACGTTTTCCCATGGCTTCTTTTGTTATTCTGGGGGCACTCAATCTTTTAAAAGATCTGATTCCTTTACTTTTCATTATGTTTTGGACACTGTTACGCGAAATATTTAAATTATACACTGGCCAACAAAATGAAACTTTTTTTTCTCATCACAAACATGATCACACGTTTCTTAATGCATTTTTCGCGCTGATTCCGAATCTGGTTTTATTTTGTTTCTAGCACGTATAGTTATATAGATACACTGGTTTTGATATTTTTAAGTTTTTGATATTGCTATAAGAAAATTTATGGATGTATAGATCACACTTAGGAATGCTAAACAACAAATACATCATATACCTTATTCAATGTACTTATAAATAAAGAATATATACATTATTTTATTAAAAGCGCTGTGAGTGTGATTTCCTTTTGTAAATTTGGCCTGGATTGTCACGATACAGCATCCAACAATGGTCCGCCATCATGCTTTCATTCCAATATCCTTGGTAGCGCTTCTCCATCATCTGAATATCTTGATGGAAGCGCTCTCCTTGCTCGTCACTCACTGCACCAAGGTTTTCAGGAAAGAAATCTAAGTGGGAATGCAGGAAGTGAATTTTTAACGACATTCGACACTCCATTTCTTTGAAGGCATCAAGGAGGTTCTTGACTCCATCCTTATACGCAGGTGACTTGTTGCTTCCAAGAAAGTTTTCACATATCCATTTGAACGCCAGCCAAGCCTTCAATTCGAGCGGACTTAGGACTTTTTCAAATTCAGTGTCATTCAAAACCTCCCTTATTTGTGGCCCAACAAAAATTCCTTCCTTCAATTTTGCTGCAGTAACCTTCGGAAATTTCCTTGAAAGGTATTGGAACCCTTCAGAATTGACTTTACCCATTGCTTTAACAAAATTCTTCATTAAACCAAGTTTAATGTGAAGAGGTGGCAGATAGATCTTTTGGGGATCCACTAAAGGGACAGACTGGACATTGCTTATCCCTGGGACATATGTATACCTAAGTGGCCAGTCACTTTTGGTGTAATGTTCTATAGTGGCGCGACTGTCCCACAGGCAAAGGAAACAACAAAATTTTGTGAATCCTGACTGCATACCCATAAGCATTCCTATAACTTTTAGATCTCCACAAACATTCCATTGATGACTGTCGTATTTGATTGCCTTAAGTAGTATATCCATATTGTCATATGTCTCTTTTAGATGGACGGAATGGGCAATGGGGATGGATGGCATTATATTACCATTATACAAAAGAACTGCTTTCAGGCTTCTCTGCGACGAATCAATAAAGAGGCGCCACTCAGATGCCACATACGTCTGAGATATGGCTGTAAATAGTCCATTGATGTCATGGCAATAACAGAGAGGACCGTCTACTGAAAAGAATGCTGTTAATTCAAAATTCCGCTTTCGGTAGTAACTAATACGAACATTATTCTCAAGTAAATTGTTCTCCTTTAGTCTTGAGGCGAGAAGCTCTGATTTCTCTTTAGACAGCGATAAGTCTCTAACAAGATCATTCAACTGTCCTTGGGTTAACTTTTTAGGCTCTAAATGTCTACCTTCAAAAGTGTACTCTGGTTCTGTAGATGGTCCGGAAACGCCAGTTGCACCTTCATCACTTTCCATGTCATCTATGATAGAATTTAGCCTATCACTTGGGGAATTGGAATGGGCAATGTTTCATCATGTTTTACTGGTCTACGTGCTGAATCCAAGTTTGGATATACAATCTGGTGTTTGTTCTTGGCAGAAAACCCCATTAAGTTCACACTACAAAAATAACAGTCTTCATGATGATCTCTCGGCTCCCTCCATATCATGGGTATGGCAAATGGCATTGAAGCTTTCTTTTTGTTAAGCCAATCACGTAATCCATTTGAACAGCCAGAACAGATTTGATGTGGCGCCCATGGTTTATCTTGGTCACCTAGATGGCAACCAAAGTATAGCTTGTATATTTTCTTAATGTCGGTTGTAATACTTCGTCGCTGTGTTTTAGTTGTCAACTGGCCGCATACGAAACAGAACTTGTCGGGGTCATTCTTACATTGTCGAGGCATGTTGACTGACCTGAGCAAACTATAAATTCAAAAAAATGTACACCAACTTGACACAACAAGTTCTTGGACTGGACTGATCTTTTGACACACAAAGCACGGCGTTGTTGCCTGAATCACAATGCTGCTAGACGTAAAAGCTCACACCTGAAATACATAAGATGTATAATTAAGATAATTGAAATCAATAAGATGAATAAACTAAAAAAACACAATAAAATAAACACAATCAAATGTTGAAATATTAGTATTTTGCCTATTTAAAATGGTTAAATCTGTGTAGTTATATATATGCCTTCATCTTGAAAACTATACGTGCTAGAAAAAATCTGAATGCAGTTTTGGAATCAGCGTGAAAAATGCTATCCAGCCACCACAAATTTTACTCTGATGAAAAATCTTTGTTGACCAGTGTTATTCGCTATTTTTCTCTGCGAAAGATGAGTACAGGATTATTTTCCTGCGACAACGCATGCTCTTCAACGTACCTTTCGTTTTCTCGAGTCTGAGCAGTACGCGGACGACCGCTGCCACGATTTCTGTCAGTTGACCCTGATTGTCTAAGTTTATTTATTACGCATTGTACTGTACTTCTTTTCCAATTTTTTCCCGGAAATTCCCTAACTATTTTTCTAGCACTCCATCCCTTCTCGGCAAAACACGCCTTTATAACAGCTAAGTCTTCTTTACTTAAAACCGTTACGATAGAATTTTAATTAACACCACAACAAAAAAAAAATAAGAAAAAACATTCCATCACCCAACACGTCTTAAAGAAACTGACACTGTTACAATTCGCCATGTGGCCACTTATCATTGTCTTAGGTGCTCATGCGCAAACTGCTTGTTTTGTAGCGAACATCTGACACATCCAAGGGCGTAGTCAGCTTCACAAAATCTCGCTGTTTGTTACGTCAAGTTAAATTTTTTATAATTAAGAAATGGCCAAGATAATTAACTGAGGTTTTCAGCACATGATAACCATACTATTGGCTACAGCTTGTACTAATTTGGGTGCATAATATATATATATATATATATATATATATATATATTATTATATATATATATATATATATATGATACACACAGACTGTGCATGGAACAAGGAACTCTTCTAGGATAATTAAATCCACTATAGTCCGAATAAATAATGGTAAATGACAAATATCATAGTTTTTCTTTTTCATGATGCTAACCCGACGTGGGCAACGGGTCACTCGCAAAGAGGTCCCAGAAATATAGCTTCCCTCACCAGCTCTCTGCAAAGTAGATAGGATCCAGCTTGCCCACGTCGGGCTAGCATCATGAAAAAGAAAAACTATGGTATTTGTCATTTACCATTACTTATTCGGACTATAGTGGATTTAATTATCCTAGAAGAGTTCCTTGTTCCATGCACAGTCTGTGTGTATCATATATTATATATATATATAT
The DNA here is from genome assembly GCA_023014485.1 of Bathynomus jamesi. Lineage (NCBI taxonomy): Eukaryota > Metazoa > Arthropoda > Malacostraca > Isopoda > Cirolanidae > Bathynomus > Bathynomus jamesi. The sequence goes on along the minus strand of JAJOZX010002763.1, from coordinate 423,255 downwards.
ATATATATATATATATATATATATATATATATATATATGCACCTGGGTGGTGTAGTGGTTACCGTCGCTGATTAAGAATCCATCAGCCCCGGGATCGAGACCCGGTAATGGCAGGCGGCACCTAGCAAAACCCAGTTGTTCATCCTTCCACACAATAAAGAAATTGGTTGTTAGATAAATGGGTACTAGGTAGCCTAGTGGTTAAGACGCTGGGCTGCTGCTGGGGTGGTAGTAAAAGCTTGACCTTTGTCAAAATTCGGGCGGAAGCAAACCAAAGGTTACCAAAGGCATATATAATTTCCGATTACAGCCTGGAAAAGCAATGTTTTCATTTATTAATGCTACTCATTATTCATAAACTACGACTATTATTAAAACAATAAACGTCTAATGATATAACTATAAATAATTTAAAATAAATGCCTTGTTCGTCTAATCTAAGAAGCGTTATTTGCTTCATCATAGGTTAGGAGTGCTTCTTATAATAACGGTTCTAAAATCCGTTTTCAAAGATTTGGTTAGTTTTCGTCTTTTTCAATTTTGATAACTCTCGAGCGTATCTGCGTACCATCCTTGTTAAATGATAACCCTTAAGTATTAATAACCCATTAGGGTAAATGGTTTCCGAGTGAAAGGTCGCTTTTAAACTTTTTGTTGTAGTACCTCAATCTCAAGCGCAGTGGCAAGTTACAGAAACGCATCGTTAATATCTAAAATATTCTTCAGAACGTCTCTGTAGAATATTCTAATTTTTAACGTAAAATTTTCAAAGAAAACCGACGCTAGTAATAGAGTTACAGCCGTTGAGGGATGACGAGTTTTTTACTCTTCTGAATGGTTAATACATAGGCCTACCGTACCTTCTTTTTATTTATTGTGATATGCAACAAATTATTTCCACCATTTTAGTATTTGTGATAATCAAAATTTGTAGAATGTAGGATTTAAGTGCGCGAAATCTTACTGAAACAGTATTAAACTTATAAACTATTAATTTATTTTATTTTTATTTTCATGATCTAGATTCAGAATAGTTTTATCTTAATCTTATTTACAAATTGAGTATTAACAGTATTAAATGCGTACGCCCCTATTAAATACCGAGTAGTAAGATGGGACGGAATTACTGAATGCCATCGGGCCTCCAAAGAACGCCCATTTTGGAAACACTTTAAAAAGCGCGATGTTAAGAGTAAAGCAAAATGTATAATTTGCCGCGCAACAATTTCAAGGAGAAGAATAGATGCTACTAAAATAACTACATCAAGTATGAGAGGTAATTTGAAAAATAACCACAAAGCTATATAAGAAAATAGAAAATTTGAAAAGGGATGAAAAAACACTTCAAAATCAGTTTCTTCGTAAAGAATCCTCAATCAGTACTAAAATTAGTACGGGTGACAAACGTGAAGCCAAAAAATATGATGGTCAAGGAAACCCTATCAACAAATTAAAATCTAAAATCCAAAGCAAAACAGACGGATCAACATTGAGAGATATCGTTGAGAAAAAAAAAAAAGGTTAAAATAGCACATCAATGATAAGAAAGAAAAAGAATAACATTTAAAATAGCGGAAATGATTTGTAGAGACATTCAACCCTACTCAGTTGTTGAACTTATTAATTTCAAAAGATTAATAAGTCAGTTAGAACCAAGGTATAAAATGTCATCAAAACGATATTTCTTTCATACTATCATACCAATTTTACAAATTAAAAGACATTAGTCGCTAATTTAAAGCGAGTCCGATGCTAGAGTCCTCACCAAACGCCGTTCAGTTATTGGAAGTACTACTGAGCATCTCATTTTCACTTCAGATATATGGATTGCAAGCCATAGTTTGCACCCCTTTATAAGCTTGTCAGTTCATTGTCTTTTTGAGGACTTTACATTCAATGCAGCAATTTTAAGTATTGCGCACTTTCCTTGCTCCCATGCTGCTGAGAATATTGGAAAATTTATTACACATACATTAAACGATTGGAATATTCCCTTACATAACATTCATTTATTAATTCACGATAATGCAGCTAATATGGAAGCTGCTACGCAGACTTGTGGACTAGAAAACTCCTTAATGGGATACGCACTTCATTCCCTACAACTATGCATCCAAGGTAAACTGTTCAAACAGTAAAGAACAGTGAGTGAGGCGTTTGCAGTCTCAAGAGCATTAACAAAACATTTAACAAAACATTTCAATCATTCTAGTACGGCAAGATCAATATAAGAAGAAATACAAGGTTAACTGAATCTACCCAAACGTCATATTATGCAAGATGTCCCAACTAGATGAAATTCTACTTACTATATGACTGAGCAAAAAAGAGCATTGGTTTTGTGTCGTGCGACAAAAAGAGTTAATTGCCTAACGGACATTGAATGGGAACTGGTGGCAGACACACTCGTCGAAATTTTGAAACATTCCGAAAAAAATGACAAAAGAAATGAGCTCCAATACCGGATCAGTATCATTGATCATTCCGTTCATTGTTGCAATGAAAAAATATATGAGTTTTGCCGCGGAAAATGTGTCAGGTATGAAGACGATGCTTAGTGATTTGAAACAACTTTAAAACAAAGTTCACCCGCTACGTGAACAAAGAAAAGTTAATGCTCGCAACAGTTCTTCATCCTGGTTTCAAATTGAAGTTTTTTCGACAAGGGAAAAAAGAGGGAGTGAAAAGCTTACTGACTGAAACTTTATGAATCTTTTTCATGTACACGAACTTGATTCAAATGCAATTAATAGTAGAGAAGGAACCGAAAGTTCCTTTTCGGAAGCTTCTGGTTCTCCAGTAAAAAACTTGAAATGAAAGAGGACATTTGACACTTCTTTTCATCGGATAATGATAACACTCATCATTGCTTAAGAGAAAGTACTCCAAACTGCTCAAAAAAAAAAAAAGAAAGATTTGGAAAGCCACAATTACTGCAGAGAAGATTCATCAAAGAAAGAAAAAAAAGGTGCTATACCCGTGTCTTTAAATGTTTCAACTTTCAGTTAGCGTTATGCTAATAATTTTAACTTTTTCTATGGTTCATGACTACTGTTTCATGAAAATTTTGATTGAAGTTTCAGAGGTAGGGTGTAGTAAGCAACTAATAAAATGGAAACACACTTTCAGCTCCACTTCAATTAGTTTTAATACAATACACATTTGGGATTACGCATGTAAGCTGTACGTCGCTTCAGTCATATGACCTTAGATGTTGCGAAGATTAAAGAACCTCATCAAACAACAACAACATGGATCAGTGTCGGACGAAATTGCAGAATGCAGACACATTTCGTTAATTTAGTTTAGTGATACGTTAGGTTAGTAATACCAGTATATTATTAAGTTATTATAGACTATTATGGACTCTCTGAACTGCGTCTGGATTCTACAGTTTTAGTTGGGGTGGCGTTCACTGGGGCCCGTGGGGCCAGACGACACCTTAAATTTCTCATTTCTTATTGTACTATTGTTATACATTGAAATCATGTACGTTCATTGTACTAATTATAATGAAAAAGAGCCAGAAACGCCAATGATATAATATATATATATATATATATATATATATATTATATATATATATATATATATATATATATACACACACACACACATGCTTCCTGCACCTTGCGCAGCAAAAGCTCCCCGAAACAGCCTACGGGGGGTACTGATATGTAAAAGTGTTTTACTAAAACCTTCCCTGGTTCTCCTTTAATGTGTATGCTGTTTGGTGCAGATTACCTCAGCCGTCTAAGCGTCTATAAACGAACAGACAGACATCATCATTATATATATATATATATATATTATATATATATAATATATATATATATTAAAATAGTTTTCCTTAGTATATATGCCTGTAGCATGTCGAAATAGGTGCAGTGTTTAAGGAAGTGGATCTGGTAAATTTTAACATGAAATCTGGTGTATGACGAAACGGATTTGGGGCATGACAAAGTAAACAAAAAATTTCCTTCATTCTGCCATGGAACTGAGTGTTGTGCCATTCATTTGGAAATGCTGTTTGGGCACGTAATAAGGTAAACTTTAAATTGATTAGAGTGTAAGAAAAATAGATAAAAGTCATCCAGCGGATGACCTTGGTAAGGACAACAAAATTTTCATATAACAAATGTCAGTTAAGATATATGGGACATATCGAGCTTCACGGAGACCAGCTCCCTGTACCTGTTACAAAGATCCTGAGTGGTCAGAATTGGTCACGCGGGAACAACTGATCAGTGTAAAGTTGTCACATAACCTAGATCAATCAGGGGTTCCCAAACTTCTGAGCTTGTCGACCCCTTGATGAGCTTATAAAGTTATCGACCCCTAACCCAAATCCTCAATATTTAAAATAATTTTAAATGAAATGAAGTCAAGAAACATCAAAATATAATCAATATTTATTAATCATTACAGGTATACACTTACCATTATTAGTAATTAAGTGAAAATTAATAACTGCTAAATACCTTTACAATTAAATCTTCTCTAATGAGATGGATGGGCCTGATGGGCATTAACGAGGGCATGAACATTCGGCTGTAGGTTTGAGAGTCTGAGCCTTCAGTCACCGCGCTCATCGATGTTAAACCTAGAACTTAAGCCTAAACCCCTAGAACTTTATCGACCCCCTATCGACCCATAGACCCCAGGGGGTCGATAATGACCACTTTGGTAACCCCTGTGTCCTAGAGTAATATGGTTCCTGTGAAACTCGATGTGGGCCAGATAAATGGTAAAGTTTGATAAACGATTATGATTGTATGAAATTAATTAAGTCTATGATGTAGGCAATAAATGTTGTAAATAAATAAATGAATACTAAGCCCACGGAGGAAGGGCAGACAATGCTTGAGAAATTAGGACCCAAGTAAAAACAGATTGTGAGTTGGTCCAAATTGAAAATTTGGCAGAAATGACGCAATAGGTATTACTTTTCAAACTAAATTGCAAATTGCGAGCTTGTTGAGTCCCCTTCTAGATAAATGACATGACTAAATGGGCATGGGCATCACTTATCTATTGAAGTTGGTATACTGCTTCTACCAAATTTCTCGTATTGGCTAAGGTCAAGAGTAGACTGTAAATGGACATATAGGCTAATATCTGATAAACTCTCATGCTGTTGTAAGCCAAAGCTATCTCTAGTGTTGTAGGGCAAGATTTGGGTGTTATGTAAGGATATTGTCGGGTAATTGTTTCAGGGCACAGACATTTATAATATAATTTTATTTAAAGGCAGAATCAGTGGAGGCACTGAACAACTTGTCGATTTGCCAGTAACTCCAGCTTGAATGGGTGTAGACTGTAGAGAGGAGCCCATCCATGGACAAGTGAGAAATAGCCAGACAGGAGGAATTCCTAGTGGGTACTGGGAAAAATTGCGAGCTGGCACAAGTACAAAGTTCCAAAATTAAAAGCATTGGCGGCTTCTCTGGAGTATCCGCAAGTAGAACAATCCGTTTCAATTGTTGGTTGCTTAATGAAAAGAAACCGATTTATTTGGAAACTAAACACAAGGGCTTCATGTGCAAAAATAAGGTTTATTCATTCAGTGTGGCATTCGAAAAGAGTTTCTGGTACATAAAGTGTTAAAGCGTGAACGGACAATGCTTACAACTGGAGCTAACAATGGTGTGTCCCTGCATGATGATGATGAGAGCCCCATAGTGTGTTTTTAGATTATGGTAATGGCCACAAGTTATACGGAATATTACAGTTTAATGTGGAAGGTTAATCAATTTTAGTCCTCAAAATTTATGTCATTGGTGTGTGTAAATTTATTAAGGAATTATGTACGCATCTAATACGAGTATAAATACAGGCATACTAGTGTTAAGTAAGTTAAGTTAGGTGTTGAGCCCTAATTGCTAACTCGTAAATGTTAATCATTAATAAGATTTTCCACTGTAACAAGCTGGGTCATTTTGTGCAAATTAATTAGGAGTTAAATTTGAATGTGGGAGTGTAATCAAAAGTCATTCGGAAATCATTCCGAAAGTAAAGTTAAAAGATTGGCAAGCTCGTGTAACATTGTGTCTTGTTACAATTAAGGCTTTTCGGTTACAGAATTATTTTTTAATTAATGGATATTATTAGCCTGGGGTAGCTTTGGGAAGTCACATCAGCTCTATGGGATCACAATTCTATCATAGTTGATTGGAGCGAGCAGCATTGTCACAAATCCGTGACAATACACACACACACACACACACACACACACACACACACACACACACATATATATATATATATATATATGTATGTTAAACACAGACCGTGCATGGAACAAGGAACTCTTCTGGGAAAATTAAATCCACTATAGTCCGAATAAGTAATGATAAATTTCTCAGGGGACCATTCTGAGTTTGTGTGTGTATATATATATATATATATATATATATATATATATATATATATATATATATATTATATATATATATATAATATATACTGTACATGAGAAAAATATATGCGAAAAAGTTTAAAAGTAAATAATTTCTTAATATGGATAAGTGAAATTATGGAATATTTGTTCTATTTCCTGAAAATTAGTTAAGGCATGATTTCGAACAATTCCGGCTAATGACATTTTGTCAACAATCATTTTTTTGGATGGTTACAGTAAGTTAGGTTAGGTTAGGTCAGGTTAGGCTAGGCTGGCTAACGACATCTGATCGACGTGACATAAAATCCATAAGTTGTTTATTAAATTAGGTTACGCTAGGTTAGGTTAGGTCAGGTTAAGTTAAGTTATTCTTTGAGAGTGTTGATATTAGGCCTTGTCAACGAAATATCTAAAAATCAAAAGATTTTTGGACCCCATAACATCTTAATAACACACAAAAATAATTGAACATCATCACCATCACTAATGACAACAACAACAAAAACATTACTACTACTGCTACTACTACTATTAATAATAATAATAATAATAACAACTCATCATTATCACCTTAATACATCCTATTAAATTCTATTATGAATACCGAAACCAACTTCTGTTTCACATTCCACAAAGTGCAAGAAAACAATGGGTGAAATTCCAAAGCGATTGATTTCATGTACTTCGTTGCTCAGCAACGGAACGTAACAAAAGGTAGGAAAACGCCCACATGAAGTGTCTGTTCTTTTTTAATCTCTGAGCTGCGTTTTCATACAGTATTTATACTATTATTAACGATCATATTTTGAATTATTAATTAAATTTTTATTTAGTTTTAGCACTTACTCATGATATATATATATATATATATATATATATATATATATATATATATATATATATATATATATATATATATTATATATATATATATATATTATATAAATTGAACCCGCATCAACCAATCTCCATTAAGTGATTAAAAATCCAGGTGTGGAATGAATAAAATTTTCAACCACTCTTAATCACCTGTAAAACCACTGTTAAATATAACAAATATTCTGTGCGAAGGAGTAAAGTGGTTAAATATTTTAAATACAGAAGAGCAAACTTCCATATTTGATGAGTAAATCAAAAGGCGCAAATTGGCAGTTGTTTGGAAGAACTTTTTTTTTCTTTTTTTTTTTCTTAAATAAATTTCCACTTCAACGTTTGGATCATTTCCTATATAAAACTTTGGATCATTTCCTATACAAATGCTTAGATCATTACTTTTATGAATCTTTCGATCATATTCTACGTGAACCTTTAGATCACTTCCCGCATGACCCTTCAGATCATTTCCTTCATGAATTTTTTTAATCATTTTCTGCCTAAAATTTTGGATCATTTCGAACGTAACTCTTTAGATCACTTTTTACACGAACCTCTGGATCATCTCTAACATGATTTTTGCGATCATTTCCACCACGAACTTTTAAGTCATTTCCCACATGGAACTATAGGTAATTTCTCACCAAAATTTTGGATCATTTCTCGCCTGAACTTTTAAAGGATCATTTCCTGCACGAATCCTTAAATCATTTCCCGCACTAATCCTTAAATCATTTCCCGCACTAATCCTTAAATCATTTCCCGCACTAATCCTTAAATCATTTCCCGCACTAATCCTTAAATCATTTCCCGCACGAAACTATGAAATGCAACCACAAATAACTGAAAATCGAATGTAATTTATTTCTAATAATTACGTTTTTGCGACATTTTTTACAGTTTTTATGAGTATTCCAGAGTAAAGTAACTTGGGCGATTGGAACGAATGCAAATTTCTTTGAAAAGACACGAATAAACTAGACTTTTCAACAAATATTTAGCAATAACATTTTGAAAACTTTACATCTTGTTGTGTTGTACCCATTGATCGGAACACATCCAGATTTGTAAGCAGTGTACGTCGCAATTTTTCGGATCAGTAAAAATTATTTTTAATGATTCCTCTTATGGATGATTGGAGGAATGGACGTATGCTGAATCATATGATACAGAAATTATTATTATAATCATTATTATTATTATTAGTAGTAGTAGTAGTACAATTAAAACTCTGATAATAAATCGTCCAGAGTTAATTAACTTTTATAAATTGTTTATTTTTATTCGAGTAGAAAAGCGGTACATTTATATTGTTTAATTAAATGTCCCTTTATTTATACGATTTATCAGACTTTATTATTTGGCCCTTGGATACTCAATGCAAATATGTCCTTAAACAAATAATGGCTTTAGGCCCAGATGAAAAACACTTGAAAATATCAGAGGTGAACCGCTCCCTCCTAAATGGCCTCATTCCAACCTCAAACATCATATATATATATAAATTCGCACCAAAGTACACACACACACACACACATATATATATATATATATATATATATATATATATATATATACACACTTTATGACACATATATATATACTGTATGTGTGTGTGTGTGTGTGTGTGAATTAAATAATAAGTCCTAAAATTGTTTCAAAATTTTTAAGATGAATGGTTTTTAAAAGATTATGTATTTGGAGTAATTTTAATATGTCAAATGACATTTATCTATTATCTGACATTTCGTTCGAGACTCGCTTGCGTTGCGACGTATGTATGTATGTATGTATGTATGTATTTGGATATATATATACTGTATATATAACCAGTAAGTATGTATTAGCGCTCAGACCAACTAATGCTGCTCATTTCTGTCCCAGCATTATATATACACAGTATATACAGGGTGTTTATAAAGTCCCTATCTATTTCAGTGAAAGCGTAGCAAAAAAGGTAAAATTTAATAACAATATAATAGAAGGCATACATTTAATAAATACTTAAGCATATGATTCTACATGAGCACCATCAGTATCTTTACAGAGTTCGAATCTGTCAGCAGTATTGCGGAACACATTTTGGAGCATGACGGGGGTTATTTATGTAACTGCTATTACGATGCGAGCGCGTAAATATCCCAGCTTCATTCAGATGGCATTTTAAACACCGTCGTCTTTCAACAAGATGGGACACCTTGCCATTACGCAAACATTGATCGGGAGTACCTAAATGAACGATTTCCAAATCGGTGGATCGGACGTGGAGGCAACAGGCCCTGGGCGGCGCGATCTCCTGACCTAACGCCCTTGGATTTCTTTGCATGGGCTTTATCAAATCAAACGTCTATCAAACGAGAGTTAGAGATCTGCAAGATGTGCTCGTATCGTAACGTAACAGCACTTACCAAAATAACCCCTGTCATGCTCCAAAATGTGTTCCGCAATACTGCTGACAGATTCGAACTCTGTAGAGATACTGATGGTGCTCATGTAGAATCATATGCTTAAGTATTCATTAAATATATGCCTTCTATTATATTGTTATTGAATTTTACCCTTTTTGCTACGTTTTCACTGAAATAGATAGGGACTTTATAAACACCCTGTGTATATATATATATATATATATATATATATATATATATACACATTCAACTGCAAAGAACACGCAGTATAAATAACGTAAAGAACGACGCTTGTATAGGAGATATTCCGCGCAAGACGAGAGAGAGAGAACGGAACAAATGAAAAAATGAGGTAACCACCTGGGAATCGAACCCGGGATCTTCCGATTGCCGGTCAGACGCGATACCATTACACCATGGACCTCACTTTTCCAAATGCCGTAATTCTTCTACATACTCGCAGAAACCAATGCCCCAAGGGGGCACCTTCCGCATGCCGTAACATTATATACATTCAACTGCAAAGAACACGCAGTATAAATAACGTAAAGAACGACGCTTGTATACAAAAGTTTTGTTACACTTGGCCGTAAGGTATGATACAATGGGTGTGGTTCCTCTCTACGTATATTCCGACTTTGGTAAAATGGTGATATAGTATATTCCATAATTTAAAATTATTCAAGCGATTTAACGTGTATTCTGGCATTTAAAGTACGCATGCCCAGTCGTTAATGGGATATAGAGGATGGACTTGTGATGAAGGTATATTTGGCATACGATACTCTTCAGTAGTTTTTTTGCAGCTTTATCTCTGCCAAGGATACCTGAGGTATGTTCTCTTCTGCAAGATTAATTATAACTCCATTATTATGCAGTGTACTCAGCTAAAATTTGCATAAAACTTGAGTTATGGACATTAATTATATATTTCATTGCATTATATACAGTGGCCACTTGTCCTATATTTAGGTTACTCTTATTTTAGCGCTCTGTATCTTAGCGCTACACTCACTGGTTATTTTTTTTAACATCATATTACTCTTGTTTTAGCGCTTTGCATGATCTGCTGCATCAATACCCCACTTGTGGCAAGTTGTTTTGTAGTATATCACGTTACCTCTTTACTCTGTTCAGTTATCCATTGTCTTGCGGGCAAAGTGAGACCAAAACGGTAAAAAACTGTGGCCAAATTGTGGCCGCAAAAATTATATATATATATATATATATATATATATATATATATATATATATATATGCAGGGGGTTTCATAACATGTGGGACGCACTTTTAGGGTGGATTCAGGACCTGAAAACAATGAAAAAAGTCTACATAAATATATGCCCGAAATCGCTTTGTTTCCGAGTTACAGCCCGTTTTGTGTTCCAGCAATTCTTTCCGCAAATTGTTTACAAACACTGCTTGCCGACAATGTTTGTGAGTGTGTACGAGACTTATTTCATGTATGGCCTTGTCGATTGTAAAGTTTTGTACACTCTATGACATGTTTCAATATCGTTGAGCCATCAGTCAGTCAGAGGTGTATCGCGGTGTTTCACTGTTCGTATTCGTAACTTCTTACCGTGAATAAGTGCAGTCCAGTGAAAACAAAAAACCTTAAAAGTTTTTGTGCTATTCAGTGATAGTGTGCATTTGAAATGAGAATGGAGGCTTATTCAAACAGAGAAATGGCAGACATGCATCGCATGTATGGACTTGCCGACTGTAATGCGCCCGCAGCAAGAAAGGTTTCCGAATCGCCGTCTGCCAGATAAGAAGACCTTTCAGAGAATAGAAGAGCGTCTTGGTGATACAGGGTCATTCAACAAGCGAGTTTCAGATGGTGGTAGACCAATCAGCGTCAGAACTGCTGAGTTGTAGGAGCGGGTCCTGAATCGTGTGGAGGAACATCCTGGTGTTAACACCCAAAGGATAGCAGCAGCAGAGGGTTTAAGATACGCAACTGTGTGGAGAATTTTACGGGAACAACAGCTTTACCCATATCACATTCAGAGAGTACAAGGCCTTACTGAAGCTGATTTCCCATCACGAGAGGCTTTTTGTACTTGGTTCCTTCAATGGTGTGCTCGCGATCCTCTTTTTCTATCCTCCATGTTGTTTTCTGATGGGGCTGCCTTCACAAGAAATGGCGTGATCAATTTTCACAACACTCATCACTGGGCCGAAGAGAATCCGCATGCCATCATCCAGTCAAAGCACCAACAACAGTTTAGTATCAATGTATGGGCAGGACTTATTGCCGACAACTTAATCGGTCCTTTGGTTTGCCTGGAAGATTAACAGGAGAATCCTCTTCCAATTTTTTAAGGAATGATTTAAGCGATTTACTAGATGAAGTTCCTCTTGGTATCCGACGTCGTATGTGGTTTATGCACGACGGCGCTTCGCCTCAATACCTGGAATGTTTGAATGCGTCAGGCAGTCTATGACGAGGAGTGTTCAGGAGTGTATTCAAGCGCAAGGCGTTCATTTTGAGCACTTCCTTTAAAGGTAAGACGAATACTTGCTGGAATACATAACGGGAAACAAAGCGATTTCGGGCATATGTTTATATAAACTTTTTGCATTGTTTTCAGGTCCTGAATCCATCCTGAAAGTGCGTCCCACATGTTATGAAACAACCTATATATATATATATTATTATATATATATAATATATATATATATATATATATATATTAATATATATATATATAATAAAAAGTGATTCGCAAAACAGAACTTTTGTTGACATGGTAACTCTTCATATAAAGAATAAAACCGAATATTCTTTTAATGTTTTCTTGAGAAGGATTTATTTGACCTGACAAAAATATACTAAATAAATAAAAGAAAACAAAACTCGCAGCAAGAGTGCGCATTTATTTTTAATTTTTAATTTGAAATTGAAAATGAAGCAGCCCCTTTTCTGTGCCTTCCTACTTTCTCTATACTCAATTTCATTCCAAAGGTGGATGGTGTGTGTTTGTACGCAACGACCTAACTTCTTGTCGTATTCCCGAACTTGAATCCTCCGAATTCTACACCCTTTGGCTACGGCTTACATACCAGTCGTCTCAAACTAAATACATCTGCACTGTCTACCTTTCTGACAATTCTACTGACTATCCAAAACTCTTTGACTACCTCACTTCCAAAGTGGAATACATTCTATCTCACTTTCCTTTTGCTGAAATCTCCATTTTAGGATATTTCATTGGTCACCACCACTTTTGGCCTTCCTCTCATTTTACTAACACCACTCTGGTGAACTATAAAACAACTTTTCTATCCTGAATGACCTACAGCAGATTGTACACCATCCTCCTCGTATCCTGATCGCCTTGGAGATAGGTTCACCATTCTGGATTTATTTCTTACCTCTCATCCTTCTTCTTATTCTGTCAAACTTTTTTCTCCGTTGGGATCCTCCGACCACAATCTTATATATGTTAGGATTGTAAATTTGGCGGTGGGGTGGGTAATTAATAATATGATTTATGATAAAAAAAAATTGTAACAATTGTTAATTAACATTTAAAAGTTCGTATAAGCCTAAGATTAATTAGAAAACTAACGTGACTCCTGGTACGAGAACAGTCAAACAAATTCCAATACATTCATACTGTTTAGGAACGAAGTAATGGTCCACCAATTTGAAATCAGTTTAACAGTCACGTGATATAACGCTTTCATTATTGTCTAATCATGTTATTAAAAACAGATTAGTTTTCTCACAGTGTCGAATATATATATATGTATAACAATAATAAAAGGAGTTAATACGGTTAAATAGGCCAAATAAGTTAGTTAAATAATATAAAATGATTAGGAAATTATAAAACTATTAAATTAAGATATAATGGACGTTTCTAATTTTTAGATGTAATGAAAAGGAACGTGAAACTGTGTTTTCCGAATGCAAAATGAAAACCCAAGTTCTGATCGGGGAGGGAGGCAGAGCCAGGGCCCAGAAGAATCTGCAGTCAGTCAGCGAGAATGGAGGGAAGCTAGTCACAGAGAGAGATATCGTACAGTAGTCCTTCAGAAATTTCTTTTTTATTCTTATTTTAATGTCCATTCGTGCCCGTGGGAACTAGGGCCCATTTTTAAGATGAATTCATAATAAATTCAATTCTCTCCTAGGGCATATTGAAAGGAAACTTTCCTTGAGACACTAGGCCTACTCTTGTCCCGCGCTAGGTCATCTTCATTTCCTGAGGACTACTTGAATTTTGATTATTACCCATTATTAATTGTATAATTTAAGTGTAATTTAATTTAACTTGTGAGAAACAAAAGATTAAAAGTATAAACTCTATGTTTTTATAATAACTAAATTTATATTTATGGTTGAAAGGTAAAAACTTGAGTATTTTCTTTGTAAGTTAAAGGTAACGTCTGAAATTAAACGATAAACATTGGTAGTTACTTAGAATTAAGTAAATAAATAATCCGAAGAAAGACATCACCGGGTCCATGTTACCACATCAAGTGCAAATTGCAAAGCTGGGCACAAACCGTTAATCCGTTAATCGTTAATTAACGAAGTTAACTTTTTCGTTAACGATTTAACTTTTAAGTTAACTTTGAAAATCATTATCGGACTAATTAACTTCCGTTACATTTAACTTCCGTTAACTCAAGTCCGTTAACCCAAAAAATTCATAAATAAACGTTTAAAAGTTTCTATTATTTTCAGTGCTGAGCAGGTGCGCAATTAATCCGCCACTGTTAATAGTGATGAACGAATTTCCATTTCCGCAGTGCAAAATCAGGCGATATATTTGTTTCCCACGCCACAATTTGTGTCTTACCAAATATGGTAGTTATTTATGGCATTGGTTTGAGCAAAACATGGTCGACTGTAAAATCAGGCGGAAAGATTTGCCATTTGAGTTGAATGTTTCAACTTCTTTCAAGAAATATCACGAGCATTTTAAGGCACTTTCAATAATATATATGTAACAATTACAACAAATAACTACATTCGTTTCATTTGCAGTCTGTCTCTTGCGCAACATGTTTGTGCTAGTGAATATTTAAAAATAATCGTTGTCAAGTAAGTCATGTATATTTATAATATGTCTGTGAGTACCTTATTAGTAGTCTCCTTGATACATTTCAAGAACCATAAAACTGATCAGGTAAGATTTTAATTCTCATGTCACTTTGATGACAAATTAAGTCAATTGATGTCTTACAATGGGAGCGTTTTCACCTTAACCCTTTATGTCTTGGCGGTACTTCTAGGTACCACATCTTTAAAATCTCCATAATTATTTTTCTACCCGGTTGATCCTGCCGGTACTTTCAAGTCCCAATGTGAATTAGTTTCTTTATGAGATAATAGATGGCGTTGAGAAGTAAATGTGAGCGTGTGGCGCCAGAGGCTGTTTACTCTTTAGTATCTCTGCCATCCCCTCCAGTGCTGCAGTGGAGCGTTTGTTCTCTATGGGCAAGGACATCCTGAGGGCCAAGAGATCATCCCTGTCTGATGAAAACTTTGATATGCTAATTTTCATGAAGGGCAACATGCATCTCATGGACAAAATGGAGAACGAGAAGAAGAGGGAAAATTAAATTATATATATATTGTGTTTTTCATTTTTTTTATAATAAAAGTTAACGGTTTATCGGTAACTTCCGTTACATGTTTAACGAATTAACGGATTAACGGTTAACGAAGTTAACTTCTTGGTTAACGGATTAGCGGTTAACGAAGTTAACTTTTTGGTTAACGGTGCCCACCACTGGCAAATTGTGTCGTCACACCCAAAAAACCTTGGTTTAACTTTGCTTGTTCTAATGCTATCCGCAACAGAGAGGTCTTTCAGAAGGTACCGTCGCCATCCAACTCCTGACTTTCATTTATTTAGATTATATTTCTGCCCGGAATCATACAAAATCTGTTCTTTGACTCGGGGAAAAAAAATCCTTCATCCGACAAAAATGTGAAAATCTATACAATTCTAATTCTTCTCGCTCTTTCTGGCATCCAGCCAAGAACCTCTCCAACAACTTCACTTCGTTCCCTCCTTTTTTCAATTACGACTGCTCATTTGCCGTCTCTTTTCCTGATAAAGCTGAACTCTTTGCTCAAACTTTCGCCTCCAACTCAACTCTGGACGATTCCGGTGCTGTTCTTCCATCAACTCCTCCCTCTAACTTAATTGTGTATGAAATTAGTGAATTAGAGAGTGAAGCAACATTGCGGCGAAGAAAGAGGGATTGGAGACAACCAATGAGAGGGGAGGGAATTGAGGAGATTAAAAGCTTTTGAATTCACCCGGTCAAATAGAGCGGAGTGGATTGAGCCACCCCACACAGAAGCGTACTCCATACGAGGGCGGATAAGACCCCTTTATAGAGACAACTGAGTAGGGCTGAAAAAACTGCGGAGCCGGTACAGCACACCTAATCTTTTAGAAGCTGTTTTGGAAAGAGAGTATATGTGATCTCTCCAGGAAAAATCATGAGAGAAAGAAACGACAAGAATATAAGGAGAAGACGAAGGATTGAGTTATGTATTGTTGACGGTAAGGGACTAGTCGTGTGGAAGATTGTAACGAGTAGATAATGGAGGAACTGAGTTTTTGAGTCATTGAAAGCCACAAGGTTTTCTCTGTCCCAATCAGAGATAGTAGAAAGATTAGACGTCAGGTGTACCATAGCTGACTTACGCGAAGCATAGAGTGACTGTTGAGAGGACGCTTTGTGAAATGGATGGCGAAGTGAAGAGTAGAATCACCTGCATCGGAGTGGATAGGACAGAAGTGCGACTTAATAGATCATTGATAAATAAAAGGAAAAATGTGGGTGACAGGACAGAACCCTGAGGAATACCACTATTAATAGCTTTAGGAGAATAGTGGCATCTACAACCGCAGCTATAGATTGGCCAGAAAGGAAATTAGAGATGAAGGCACAGATAGGAGAGAAACCGAAGGAGGGCAGTTTGAAAATTAAGGATTTGTCCCAAGTTCAATCACAAGCTCTTGATATGTCTAGCGCAATAGCAAAGGTTTCACCGAAGTCCCGAAAGGAAGATGACCAAGAGACAAAGAGATATGCAAAAAGAACGCCAGCAGAGTGTTTCTTGCTAAACCCACACTGACGATCTGAAAGAAGATCGTGAGAAGAGAGGTGTTTAATAATCTTCCTATTAAGGTTGCATTAAAAACTTTTAGAAAGGCAAGAAATCAAAGCAATTGGACGATTGTTGGAGGAATGAAAGCGGTCACCATTCTTCGGGACAGGTTGAATGAAAGCGAACTTCCAGCAGGAAGGAAAAGTACCAGATGGAAGACAAAGACGAAAGAGTTTGCCTAGGCAGGTTGTTAGCACAGAAACGCAGTTCTTGTGAGCTACATTAGGATATAAAAATAAACTTGTTACGTTAAGAATTTATTTTTTATGACCATTTCATTTTTGAAAATTGATATTTGAGTATTTATTCCTTCCTTAAACAATATTTTAAATTCTAAATTACTGTATCTGATAGAGATTTCGAGGAGCTTTCTAATGGTATATATGTTGGTCAAGTGACTTCTGTAACGAACTGTTTATGAACATTTTTCGAATTTGTAGTTTTCGATCCGAGCTCTTTTAAAAACAAATAACTAAAAAAATATAAAGGATACATGCCAAAAATCACTATCATTCTAAAGAGGAGGAATTTTTGTATAATTTTTGTTTTATATATTTTTTGGTGAGTATAATATTTCGAGTCCTTATTGACTTTCTTTTACGTTATATAGTACTTCATGAAAACGTATAATTGAAGCTGACGGGTTTATAAACGAATATTTTAAATTTTAAACATATTAAAGTCTTAGGCTCCGTAAGTCCTTTCGAAAGACATCATACTCGGATATATAGTTAAAATAAATATTGTTCTCCGAGCAATGATAACAGAAAATAGGCAGTGTGTGGGGTCGGGTTTAAAAAGAAATGCACCATGAACTGAGCAGTGCGCATAGTTAAGACATACCATGTGTTGTTCTGGAAAGTAGAGGAGTATATCTAAAATCTGTTCTGAAAACACTACAAAATTTATTCTTTTGCGATCTTTGGTGACATTTTCCGCACTTTGATGGGATGCCCTCACAGGATATAGTTAGGAATTTGACTGAAATGACAAGCATTCAATAGTTCTTCTGAACATTCCTGCCAAGTTTCATCACGATTGGTTGAAAAGCGATGATTTTAGAAATTATTACTGATACCGATAATACTGTAATATTAACAACAGCAATTTGAGATAAAATTATTAGCGTGTGTTTCGAGTAGAATTTTTTCACTTTTATCATTTTTGCTCGCGCGCGCAATATTTTTGGAGTTGATACACTGGTCTGTGGTAAAATTTATGGTAAGCAGCTGGTCCGAATTTTTTGCAGAGAGATCCTGGATCAAGATCATGTGGTAAGTTTAAGGCTGTAGCCGTGATCAAAGAAAAATAATAATAATTTGAGCAAAAACAATGAGAGCCAAAATCTATTTAACAATAATAATAATGAGGTTGTCCGTATTAATTTTTTTTACCAAATATCATATAACTTGAATGCATCTGAACTGCAATAACCGTAGTTAAATAATTTTATTTAAATGCGGTTATTGTACTTGAAGGGAGCATGGTCCGGGCCCGGACATCATCTGTACTGGATGCAAGTCCGTGAAATGGAAACATTTAATTTATTTCTGGAAATTTAAAATTATAATCGAAGATAAACTTTAAAATACGAAAATGAAATATTAAATTCAATAAATTCAGAACGCCCGATGGTAGCTCAGGGGTTACGGTGAGTTCGCTCCCAGCTGCTGGCACCAGGTGGGGTCCGGCCGACCATTCAACTCGTTTCTGCTCGGGCTCGAGTGACCGTTGGGGTACACACCCACCACGTAGTGGGGAAATGAGCTTCCTGGATATAACCATTATTTACATCTCAAAACATTTTATTCCTATTTAACAATATTATTTGAACTGTTTTTAATTAAAGATTGCGGAATATAGGAATAAACACCTTCAAAGCAAGTATATATTTGCTGAAATTAATATTTTTGAATCTCAAACTTCATTCTCGTTTAGAATTCTGAATTTTTGAAAACAAATTATTTTTTTTCTAAAACCGACAAAATGCGTCGTATGAAATAATTATTGCTCGCCCATTTGACAGCGTGAAAGTTCAAATCCCATAAAATTCAGCGGTTGTTAAGTGTAGGCTTCAGTAACAAAGGTAGTCCAGATGTAACATTTGTGTAAAAGGTTACATTTACCTATTATATTTCACCATCTCATCGATGACTGGCGCAGTAAAATGAATTCATAAATTTGGATGAAAAGGGCGAGGCAATACGGTGGTAACCTAGGACCTGGTGGGATCGAGCCGGCGTCGAGTGGTTTTAAACGCGGGTTCGGGTCCCACTAGCTCCTAAGTTTACCACTTTATTACCTTGATATTCCATCTTATTTAAGTCCGGTTATTGCACTTAAAATCCATTTATATTAGTAAAATTGGTTTCAATTATGAAGCCGTCAAACGTTTTTGCGAGGAATGATTATACCGTACAACTCCGGACCAAATAAAATAGCATACTGTCTCAAATGTGCAGACGTTGTACGAACCGCATGAGCCAGGTCATGTTAAAAAAATAAATGGGTCGTCTCCATACATGATTTCTTGATAAACATTACTATTGACAGTTCTATTTACAAATGCAAGTGACCCCACACCATTTGTATTCATGCAGCTCTACACTCATGCACTCATCGTGAATTTGACCGATCGGTTCAGGCAGCTTTCATGATACATTTCGGACTTCCTTCGCCAAACTCGCGAACCAGTGTCACCTAATGACGCAGAAAATTTCGATTCGTCTGGAAAAAGCACTTTTTGCAACTCTTTTGCAGTTCATGCAACTCTTTCTTTATACCAGGATAGTCGTCTTCTCCTTTGCTTCGCATTTAACATCGGCTTAACTTTCGGTTTTCATGACCGAAATTCTATTTCATAAAGACAGCGAGTGAGTTAGTGCGGGGTTACATGAATGCAAATGGTGTGGGGTCACTTGCATTTGTAAATAGAACTGTCAGTAGTCACGTTTATTAAGAAATCTTAGAATACTTCACGGAGACGACCCACTTATTTTTCAACATGACCTGGCTCCAGCTCATGCGGCTCATGTAACATCTGCGAGCTTTGATGCTCATGAAATTGAAGTACTACCATGGCTAGCTAATTCTCCCGATCTTAATCCAATAGAAAATCTTTGGAATATTGCTGAGCAGAAGGTCCAAAAGCGTAAACCAGGGACAGTTAGTGAAATGAAGAGGTGTTTGATGACAACCTGGCAATCGATAACTACAGAAGAATGCAAGAGGCTTGTCGACTCATACCACGTCGATCGGAGACCATAATCAGGGCTAAAGGTGGACCAACTAAATACTAAGACGCAGAGTTAAAAAGTCTCTGATAAGGGTTTAATATATTGGCAATACTCAGAAAATATAATGGATTTATTCTATATTTTTGTAATATCTGATGAGATATTCTAATATTTTTGGTATGTCGCTGTGCATTAACTTTTCACTATTTAATAAGGTTTTTGTTATATTTTATTTTTTTTCAAAACTGGCACACAGAGGTGACTTTTTATTATAATGATGTCACAGATACTCGATATTCCTCATAAAGGTGAATAACTTAAATGTATTATGAAGGTCATGAACGCATTTGAGACTATTCTATCCTTTTGTTCCAGAGTTGTATATGAATGTACAGTCAGTTCAAAAAGTCTGTGAAAGCATTCATTTCACGTTGTGCTTAAAACTTTCAAACATTTCGTATAACGCCCGTAACCCTAAATTACTTCGTGAAAGTTAGGTTAGGTTACGTTAATAATACCTAATGTCTGTGATTAAGGATCACAGGTTTTATGCGAAGTGACTGGTTTCACACATTGACTGCAGTAGTATGACTGCAAAATGTTCGAGTGCAAATCATTTGCAATGTTGATCAAATGTTGCAAGGGGGAGGGGTTGGCACCTGGGCTGGCACCCCAAAAAATAAAAAAAATAAAAAAAAGTAAAGGAGATAAAAAATGGGGAGAGGGTATGCAAGCAAGAGGGAGGGGTTAAGCTCCCAAGCTGCATGAAGGGGGAGAGGGGGTTTACTCCCTCACCCAAACCTAACCTAGGAAGGTATGAGAGAGGAGGAGAGAAGAGAGAACATATTTTCGCTTGCATATCCTGACGCATAATAAAGCTCTCCACAGCCTCGGTTATCTTAGAAGTCTTAATCAGCCAGTTGGCTTAGAAAGCGTAAATGGCTTGCTTAAAGGCTGTGTATATACGTATATCCAAGGCAGTCCACTTAATAATATACCAATTAGTGCTAAAAATTATTTTTTATATTGTACGTTCACTTGTCACTACTAACTCTATGTTCTGTACATACACATTATCATTATTAAGAATTATTATTATTACTATTATATTTAAAAATAAATAACTAAATATGCCATTCATCAACACAACCTGGTGATGGATCTGATGATGGATAATGTGATCGAATTTTCCTGGCTGTTCTGTGTTTTTATTAAATACAGTATTTTACCCTGTATAAAACCCCGTCCTTCCCTGGTCCGAATTTGTTAATAAAACAGAAAATCATAGTGGTCTTTTCATATCCTTCATCAACCACGATAGCTATACGAGCTAAAGCATAGTTAGTTAACTGTATTATCGTATTATAGCGGGCCTACTCTTAACAAACTCGTGTGTGTGTACATATAAATCGCGAAAACATGTAGCGAGCTAATAAAATATACAGGTTTAGAATGGGGATATACAAAGAAAAAACTTCGTCTAGCGTTCATTACCTGTATATATTCAAGAATCATTTCTGTCGTTTCTGAGTTCGAGAGAGAGAGAGAGAGAGAGGAGAGAGAAGAGAGAGAGAGAGAGAGAGAGAGAGAGACCAAAGTGAAATACTGTAGACCTTGTTGTATGAACTTAATGTACAGCTACAATGTTTAGGGGCTAATTTAAAATTAATTATCAATATAGTGACTGAAAAGGTTTAAACGGTATTCAAATGCTCAAAATAGCCTACCCAATTTATTTATGGGACAATTAAATAAAGATTTTTAGAATTAAATAAATGTTTGTCCGAAGCAAGTGTAGTTTACGTCCCCCTGACGCAAAAGGGGATACAAACTACACTCGGTCATAGTTAGGGAACGTAAACTACACTAAGATTTTTAGGAGACGTTTTTTAAATGAATCCATAAAATAAAACGTTAAAAATAACGAAAATACTACGACTTAACCTAACCAATCGTCAATTTATATATATATATATATTACCAAAAGTATTCGGACATCCCGTCATGTATTGTGGACTAGCGCATGCGCAGTGGCTTGGAAAGTCCTCAATATAAAACCTGGATGCCACATCAGTAACCTTTCTGTGCGCGCAACTGCGAGCCGTCTGAACATTTCGAAATCTACTGTAGCGGATGTTATTCAAAGATGGAAGGCTGAAGGTGCCACAACAACAAAAAAACGGTCTGGACGGCCTCACAAACTCACGGAACGTGGTCGAAGAGCCTTACGGAGGAATGTTCGTACCTCACACGTTGTCTGCGGCAAACATCACGGCGGCAAGCATCACGAGCTGCAACAGGCCATAGAAACATCTGTCAACACGTTAACTGTTCGTAGGGAACTGCATAGACTTGGATTTCATGACAGGGCAGCTCCGCACAAGCCCAATATCACCGCCACAAATGCAGAACGCCGATTGGAGTGGTGTCGTGCTCGACGTTCATGGACTTTATACTTTATAGCAGTGGCAGAGAGTGGTATGGAGTGATGAATCGCGCTACACACTGTTTCGTTCTGATGGACGTATGTGGGTGTGGCGATTGCCTGGAGAACGCTTCTTACGGGACTGTATCGTCCTGACTGTAAAGTTCGGTGGAGTTTCTGTGATGGTATGGGGCTGTTTCAACTGGATGGGACTTGGTCCGTTAGTTGTCGTGCCGGAAACCATGAAGTCCAAGACGTATCTGAATATTTTGGCTAATTCTGCGCTCCCTATGCTCTGGCAGTACTATGGTAATAGGCTCTGCCAGTATCAGCACGACAATGCTCCATGTCATACCGCAAAGTGCATACAGGACTGGTTTATGGATAACAATGTCGCGAAGTTGGACTGGCCGGCTCAGAGTCCGGACCTTAACCCCATTGAACACCTTTGGGAAGAATTGGAGCGCCGCATGAGACTTCGGCCAAATCGGCCTTCTTCCAAACCATCTCTGGGAGCGGCTTTGCAAGAGGAATGGAGGGGTATTTCGATAGACACCTACCGGAAGTTGGTTGAAAGTATGCCAAGGAGGGTTGAGGCCGTCATGCATTAAAGACCCTTTTTGCAACTATTTATGCGTGTCCGAATACTTTTGGTAATATAGTGTACATACTATATATATATATATATATATATATATATATATATATATATATATATATATATTATATTATATTTTCGCCTGTCTGTTTGTTTGTCCTTTATGCATACGCAAACCGTTTAACCTAGAGCTACTAAATTTGGCACGGGAACCTCTTATGGGATGAAGAATGTTAATAAATTAAATAATTAAAATTACTGGGTCAGAGGGCCCCAGCACCGCGATTAAACTACAGAAAAGAACGCAGCAGTAAAAATTTTGAGTTTCACATTGTGTCAAGATTTCTGAATCTTAACATTTTCATGACTAATTACTTGGTCAATAAAACTATAGAAAAGAACACAGTCATGAAAATCTTGAGCTTCACATATAATTATTTTTTAGGACGACTTCAAACCGTTTGACCTAGAGCTACCAGATTTGGCACGGGAACCTCTTATGGGATGAAGAATGTCAACACAGAGTCGGTCAGCCTGTTTGTTTGTCTGTTTGTGCGAATAGTTACAGGAAGTTAATGTGGCAATGTTTTTTTGCAGTTTTTGAAAATCCCAACAACTTTACCATGCCACCAAAGAAACGGGCAAGTTTGGGCAGATCTATCATGTCATCCCATAAGTAATGTCGATTTTACGATAGATTAAATTTAAACTAGTCCTACTCAGTTTAAGCATAAATTTTCCGAAGGTTATATCTAAGCGGAGATCTATCGTGTCTCGCTACATACTTTATGGACCTTGACCAGTGAAGACGCGTGTTTTGCTTTATGCAAACCCATCATAAACAGGCGGTATCAGAAGAGCATATCAGGCATATAATGCTTTACGAGTTCATAAAAGGGAATAGTGCTACTGAAGCAACGCGAAACATTCAGGACGTTTATGGCAACGATATTCTGTGTGTGAGGAAATGTCAAAGATGGTTTCTAAAGTTTAGGAATGGTGATTGCTGTTTGACGGATGCAGCACGCTCTGGACGCCCTGCTGAGTTTGATGATGACCCGCTGTTAGCCGCACTTGAAGAAGACTGTTCAACAACTGTCGAAGAATTGGCCCAGAAACTCAATTCATCCCCGTCCACCATCCATCGACATTTGCAACAACTCGGGAAAGTGCCTAATTTAGGAAAATGGGTGCCACATGAATTGTCGGTCGACAATCTGAGGGTGCGGGTAAACATTAGCACAGCTCTTCATTCCCGTGAACTCCAAGATCCGTTTTTGCACCGTTTAGTGACTGGTGATGAAAAGTGGATACTGTACCAGAATGTTAAGCGCCGTCGACAGTGGGTTTGTGCCGGAGAACCAGCGACACCACAGCCAAAACCAAATCTTCACCCTCGGAAGGTGTTGCTTAGTGTTTGGTGGGATAAAGGTGGTGTAATACACTTTGAAACCTTACCACACAACCAAACAATCACCGCTCAAGTCTACTCTCAACAACTGGATCGATTGAACACTGCACTAAAAGAAAAGAGACCTTCTTTGGTTAATCGGAAAGGAATCGTGTTCCACCACGACAACGCACGTCCTCATACCGCTCGGATCACTTCTGCAAAAATTGAGGAGCTTGGGTGGGAAAAACTTCCACATCCTCCATATTCTCCAGACCTTGTGCCTTCAGATTATCATCTCTTCAGGAGTCTGCAAAACTATCTTGACGAGAAACAGTATACTTCTTTAGATGACCTGCACACCAGTCTTTGTACGTTTTTTGCCTCAAAACCGCCTGAATTTTATAAACATGGCATTGAAAAGCTTGTAAGACGTTGGCAGAGTGTCATTGATTCCGATGGAAAATATATACTAGATTAAAAAGTTTCAGTTGAGTTTTTTTTTTGTCCTTCAAATTCTGATCTAAAAAACGACATTACTTATGGGATGACCTGATACATCAGCAGCCAGAAACAATAAAGAAGCATGGAAGCAGGAAAGCTCACAACAAAAAAAATCACGCCTTAAAGTTGACCGTGAACGACATGCAACAGCCAGAGCAAGAGAAAACCTCCAAGAAAAACAATCACGTCTTGAAGCTGTCCGAGAAGGTGTAGCAGCTACCAGAGCAAGAGAAACACCCCAAGAAAGACAATCACGTCTTGAAGCTGTCCGAGAAAGTGTAGCAGCTACCAGAGCAAGAGAAACCCCAAGAAAGACAATCACGCCTTGAAGCTGACAGTGAACGACAACAACAGCAATGTGAAATTTATCCCGGGCAACGCCGGGTACCTCAGCTAGTATATATATATATATATATACAGGGTGATCAAAAAGTAACGCAACCCATGGGAAAACGATTTATTTCAGAGCAAGTGCTGGAAGTGGGCACCGTTCTGTGCTTCACACAAGTGGATACGGCGATTCATGTTCTTAAAGACCCTTTGCACGTTTCCTGTGAAATTGCATCAACACACTTCTGAATCATCGCCTGCAATTCTGGAATACTGTGCGGGTGAGTGACATATGCGGCATCTTTCAGGTAACCCCACAAGAAAAAGTCGAGAGGCGATAAATCCGAGATCGCGCTGGCCACAACCCACGTGAGATCAATCGTCCTGGAAAACACGTTTCCAGTAAGCCATGGTGTTTCTGGCTGTATGGGCTGTGGCATTGTCCTGTTGAAACCACGTGTTCTGCAACCTCTCTGCCGGCAAGTGTTGACAAATTCTCCACCATCATTATGTAACCGGCACTGTTCACTGTGTATTGGAAGAATGTTATGAAGATGCGACTACGTGACATGGCACACCAGACACCAATTTTCTGTGCGTGTAGAGGTGACTCATGCAGCTCATGTGGGTTTCCGTGGCCCATACTCGACTATTCTGTGCATTGACGTATCCATCAAGATGGAACCACGCCTCGTCTGACCAGTACCAATCATCCAGTTCTTCCCCATCCGGCGTTACAAATTCCATAAACCATCGACAATAAGATTGGCGAGATTCATGGTCTCGAGCCAGGAGTTGATGGACGGCACGCATTTTGTAGGGGTACATTTTCAATGATCTTCGCACCGCGGTGTGGGCACTGCCATAGGAGAGCCCGGACTGGCTTGAAAGGCGTCGCAGGGACTTTCGGGGGCTCAGAGTATAGGCAGCTTGCACGTCGATCAACTTGTCCTGTGTCAACACCTTCGGCCGACCGCTTCTCGTTACGTCATCGACATTCCCTGTCTCTTGAAACTTGTCGTATAGTCGGTTGATAGAGGATTTGTTTGGAGCACCTCTTCCATACATTTCCGTGAAGGCCTCCTGCGTCTTGGGCATAGCTTCTGGAGCGAATGTACTGCGTGACAATGAATATACGCTGCTCCAAGATGTATTTCATCTTTTTCATATATTCACCACCTGCAACAGAAGGAAAAAATCAATTATGTGCGTTTCTCCATGGGTTGCGTTACTTTTTGATATTGACGATTGGTTAGGTTAAGTCGTAATATTTTCGTTAGTTTTAACGTTTTATTTCATTAGGTATACGCGGACAAAGTTGGGGAACGCAAACTACAGTAGGATAATATAGGGGAACGTAAACTACATTAGGATAATGTAGGGGAACGTAAACTCCACTAGGCACCATAGGAGGATGTAAACTACATTTGCTCCGTTTGTCCTAATGACTAATATGTATATAATGATGTTAATAACAATAATAATGGTAAACTATATGAGATCTGTAACAAAAGGGTAGAGAAAGAGAGATTGAAAATACAAAAATGTGCTGAATACCTTTATAAGCTTTTATTTATATAAATTTAGTGAGCTGACTTTGACGTAGGAATTCCTCTGCTAATTAACTAATACTGTAGGCTGACCATACGTACCGTTTTGAACGGGACAGTACCGTTTTGTATGGGTTTTTGTATGGGTTCTGTCACTGAAGAATAATTGTAAGCTCAATATGTTTATGTACTTACTTTTCATGAATACAGAATATTACATAACCCCCGTCCCTTTTTTTGCCATCCCAATGTCCCGTTTTTGTCTCAAGGAAATATGGTCAGCCTAAGTCTAATAGGCCTGTACTCGGGCCTCACTTGTTGTAATACGACTATACACATATTTACAGCTGCTGAAAATACAATTCTCCATATTTCTGAGACCACTTATTTTTAAACCAACCTAGGTTATGTCTATCAGTATACGTGGAAGAGTTGTAGCTATAAAGTCATAGGCCTAGCTGGTTAGGTGTCATTTACAATATAAATGATTACGTACTGGTGTTAGTGTGTAACTTGGCTTGCTATATTATGTGTTAATTGCCATATCTTTAGTCTGTTTTAAGAAATAATGTCCGATTTCAGATAGCAATCCATAAAAATTGTTGCCAGATTGCGCTATTTATTTAATCTACTTAAATAAAATAAGAGAAACGGCGCAGCCTAAGCCTACCCTCCAATACCTTACTGTCGACTGTCGAGGCCTACCTGGTCCCGACTCTAGGGGCCTATTCCATGGAGATGTGGGCCTTAAGTTTCTTATGGAAGGGAAAAGGGTCCAATAGCCTTAATTAAGAAGACCATAATTAGTTACTAATGCCTACTTCAATTTGTGCATCTTACTGTATGTCTAAAAACATGACAAGAGCTTAGGCCTACAAAGAAAAACTGTTATAACCCATATATGATAAAGGCCTATTTATTAATACAGGATTTAGGCTACTGACTTACTGTATTTACATTCAACTTTCACTTTAAATATTACAGAAGAATTATGTCTGCATAATCTAAGTACTAAGACTTATGCTATATAGGTGGTACAGTAGTTATAACTATGACAGCAAACCTAATTAAGGCATGTTATTTACAACTCGGCTAGACCAGGGATTCCCAGAGTGCGTCTTGCATGCCAAATATGTCCATCGAGCTGATTAAGTGGCCCACAGCCCAAAAGAACTTATACAAGAACAAGGTGAAATTATAACTTACAGTAGATAGAATTAAAGGATTGGTCAAAGCTGATGTAATTTGTAGAAAATGCGAAATCCAGTCTAATTTGTACAAAGTAAAACTTTTTAAGTTTTCTCAAAACTAATTTAAGGGAGCAAGTGTAGTGACGCAAAAGGGGACACAAACCACACTAGGTCCAGAGCTGGGCAATAAATACATTGAATGTATTTAAATACTAAATACTAAATACATGGGAGAAATGTATTTAAATACTAAATACTAAATACATTTTACGAATGTATTTAGATACCAAATACAAAATACATCAATTGTATTTAAATACATTTGTAAATACATTTTAAATACATACAAATTTTAACATGCATTCACTAATTCACTAAGCCATGACACGCACACGATAAAGAAATCAACCGCTTTCGACTAAGAGTGGCACACAACTGATTGAACTGACACGTTGAAACATGAACCATGCTGTACTACACTGTCGACGCGTCGTACTGTGCTAGTACAGAACGTGTATTAAACCAGTAAAAGTATTTACATTTTTATATTTTGAGTATTTAAATACATTGTATTTAAATACCCATTAAAGTATTTAAATACTGTATTTAAATACATGAAAAACAATGTATTTATAAATAGTTCTAAATACACAAATGTATTTAAATATGTATTTAAATACAAATGTATTTAAATACTGCCCAGCTCTGACTAGGTCAAAGTTGGTAACGTAAACTACACTAGGATCTTTAGGAGACATTTTTTAAATGAATCCATCAAATAAAATGCTAAAATTAACGAAAATATTATGACTTAACCTAACCAATCGTCAATTTATATATATATATATATATATATATATGATACACACAGACCGTGCATGGAACAAGGAACTCTTCTAGGATAATTAAATCCACTATAGTCTGAATAAGTAATGGTAAATGACAAATACCATAGTTTTTTTTTTCATGATGCTAGCCAGACGCGGGCAACGGGTCACTCGCAAAGTGGTCCCAAAAATATAGCTTCCCTCACCAGCTATCTGCAAAGCAGATAGGATCCAGCTTTGGGACAGGATCTAGGGTTTAAAGCAGCCTAGCCCAGCTACATTTAGAACCTCAATATAAGCAAAAGACTCGCTGCCTT
Source organism: Bathynomus jamesi (assembly GCA_023014485.1). Classification (NCBI taxonomy): domain Eukaryota; kingdom Metazoa; phylum Arthropoda; class Malacostraca; order Isopoda; family Cirolanidae; genus Bathynomus; species Bathynomus jamesi. Next base: position 394,057 of record JAJOZX010002763.1, on the reverse strand, counting down.
CACGTCGGATTGAATACATCAAAGAAAAAGGGGTAACTATTATATTTTTAGCCAAAAACCAAAACTTAAACCTCAACTGGCAGAATTGAGCGTCCACTTTTCAAATATAATAGTTACCCCTTTTTCTTTGATGTATTCAATCTGACGTGAAGGCAGCGAGTCTTTTGCTTATATTGAGGTTCTAAATGTAGCTGGGCTAGGCTGCTTTAAACCCTAGATCCTGTCCCAAAGCTGGATCCTATCTGCTTTGCAGATAGCTGGTGAGGGAAGCTATATTTTTGGGACCACTTTGCGAGTGACCCGTTGCCCGCGTCTGGCTAGCATCATGAAAAAAAAAAACTATGGTATTTGTCATTTACCATTACTTATTCAGACTATAGTGGATTTAATTATCCTAGAAGAGTTCCTTGTTCCATGCACGGTCTGTGTGTATCATAAAAAACCTCAGGGAACCATTCTGAGTTCATTCCTATATATATATATATATATTAGTGGTGGACCGGATATCCGCATCCGCATCATTTTTAACATCCGCATCCGCACTTCTGACTGCGGATGTTATGCGGATATTACCTCTAATAAATTATGCAATTTACAATTAAATTAGCTTATAAAATAGCTTATAAGGCCCAGTCATGCACATTTCCTGTAAAGTATTAATTACTAATGAACAAACAAATATATAAACTTCAAAATATAAATCTTATGCATTGCCTGCCATAATAGTAATACACTGCGCCCTCGATATATGCGAGAGATAGGTTCTGCTAAAACCTCGCATAATGCAAATTCGCATATATCGAACTTATAGTTAAATGAAAAAAATAGGGATGCGTTCCACAACCAGTTTTTTTTATTACCCTCCCGGCACCCCAACAATAAATATGCCACTTTTTTATACCGAAAACATTCAATAAGATAACAGTAATGCTATATTACATCAATACTGTACAGTATAAATATTAAAGGACATAGTAAGCTGAAGGCCCAGTACTAGGCAGAGGACGTTTAGAAGCCATGTCTACAATAAACATTAAGACAAAACTGGAAAAAGCACTCAAAAATAGTGAAAAACACAACATAGTCTAGAGCACAACGCACACGCTATAACGGTTTATGCGAGACTGTTGTTGTTTGGCGGGAACACGTCGATGCGCTCAGCGGCTCAGCAATATTTCACACTAGGTGGCGCATAAATGCGAATTTTTTCCGCATATACTGAATTCTTGGTAGAAACAGGGTCTTCGCATAACAGCGAATTCGCATATGCTGAAGACGCATATATCGAGGGCGCAGTGTATCAGGAAATTTGAAAAATTATGTCATATATTCATAATCCTATATTATATTGATAGATTAACTAAATATCCGAATCCGCATCCGCCGATATTGAAATTAAAGATCCGTATCCGCAGACGTTGAAAAACTGACATCCGGTCCACCACCTTCGTGATTTTATTCATCGTAAATATTTTTCACGTGTTACTTTCGTGAAATAATTTTCATATATATATATATATATATATATATGAATAGAAACGACATAAGTATTAAGGAACGTTTCTGCACACGAGGAGGAGAGATAACGAAATAATGAAAAATGAGGCGAACCGCCTGGGAATCGAACCCAGGGCCTTCCAATTGCCGGTCGGACGCTCTACCATTATGCTACGGACCTCACTCAATCACAAATCGAAATTCTCCCAAATAGGGCAGAAACCAATGCCCTCAGAGAGCACCCTCGCAAATCGTGAATATGCGCAAATAACTGCAATGACCGCGCATATGTCGTTTCTATTCATTTATATACTGCGCGGTCATTGCAGTTATTTGCGCATATTCACGATTTGCGAGGGTGCTCTCTGAGGGCATTGGTTTCTGCCCTATTTGGGAGAATTTCGATTTGTGATTGAGTGAGGTCCGTAGCATAATGGTAGAGCGTCCGACGGCAATTGGAAGGCCCTGGGTTCGATTCCCAGGCGGTTCGCCTCATTTTTCATTATTTCGTTATCTCTCCTCCTCGTGTGCAGAAACGTTCCTTAATACTTATGTCGTTCTATTCATTTATATACTGCGCGGTCATTGCAGTTATTTGCGCATATTCACGATTTGCGAGGGTGCTCTCTGAGGGCATTGGTTTCTGCCCTATTTGGGAGAATTTCGATTTGTGATTGAGTGAGGTCCGTAGCATAATGGTAGAGCGTCCGACCGGCAATTGGAAGGCCCTGGGTCGATTCCCAGGCGGTTTCGCCTCATTTTTCATTATTTCGTTATCTTCCTCCTCGTGTGCAGAAACGTTCCTTAATACTTATGTCGTTTCTATTCATTTATATACTGCGCGGTCATTGCAGTTATTTGCATATATATATATATATAATATATATATTGACGATTGGTTAGGTTAAGTCGTAATATTTTCGTTAGTTTTAGCGTTTTATTTGATTAAGTATACGCGGACGAAGTTGGGGAACGCAAACTACATTAGGATAATGTAGGGGAACGTAAACTACGTAAACTACACTTGCTCCAATTTAAGTTTGCATTTCTCTTATTCTTTAACTGAAATCAAATGCATTTTTCGTTCTGCTATTTTTGCTTATGGTATGTCACTTTTCACTCGCGAAGATCTTTCTTTAGGCATTGAATTGAAACGTATAGAAACTTTTTTCCGTTTGTAAATTGTAATGCCCTCATAAAATTCTTGTGTGTGTGTGTGTGTGTTGTGTGTGTGTGTGTGTGTGAGTGTTTTTATTCAACGCCTTTCCACGTCATCGGCTTGGTGAATAAAATTAATACAACTTTCTGTCATAGAATAAAATTAACAGTTTTACCCGATTTGATTTGTGTTAAAGGAAAGACTTTCGAGCTGTTTTTAAAGTGTTTAAAAAGTAATTTGAAAGTATTTTGATTATTTTTATTAAAATTCGCGAGGTTTTTGTGTGCATATTTTTAGCTTTTAATGAGAGAGAGAGAGAGAGAGAGAGAGAGAGAGAGAGAGGAGAGAGAGAGAGAGAGAGAGAGAGAGCTTAGGCAGGTAAATTTCGGGTTCAAATCAAAACACAGGTGCATCGGTAGCATGTGCGCGGATTCCTTCTGGAGGTAAGGTTTGTGAACGAAGGATTCGAATTAGATAATATTAGAAATAAAGGATATTTACCTTTCATATGCTTCGTAGCTCAGAGAAATTTTCTCCCATCGATAAGTCGCCTGATTTGCTCTAATCCATCAAAAAGGAAATCGTTGAGTGGGTTACAAAGCGAATATTTGAATTTATATGCCATTAAATGGGAAAAAACTATATATCTTCTATCCCATTATATATATATATACTGATCCTTTTTTCTTTTTTCTTTGCGGCCATTTTAACCTTTACCTGTACCCGCCTCCGGCAGAGAGGAAGCTGAGGGAGGGGAGAGAGTCTGATGCTTTTCTATCTAGTTTTCTACTACTGAAAGAATAGTTAATTCAGTTGTTATTGTATGTTGCGGTTATGTTATTGAGCTTTATTGCGGTTTAATTTTTTGCTATATACTGTGTTTAATAATTGAATTTCAGGAAATTGAATGAATACGTATATACGTATATATATATATATATATATATATATATATATAATATAGCCAAGAATCAGCTCTTCCGGACACGTACAAATAGAATTAAAACTAGGTATAACGTGCGTAAATTGTTTATTTCTGCCCTGTACCCTGACTCTTTAAGCTCTTACGCTAATTAGCTAGGTAGTCCGGTACGTGAGCACTTGATTTCTTTGTATAGTAATTTGTATCATACTTTCAATAATGATATCTGGTAACACCGTTTTCCTATGAAGACTTTGTGGTCGGGGTTCGACTCCCGCTTATTCTCGTAAATAATATTCTAGGAGTTAACGCAATGGGAAATTATTTGAATTAATTTATTCTACGTCAAAAATACCGTATCACAAGGTAATAATATATATATATATATATATATATATATATATATATATATATATAATTGTATATTTGTCCCCTCTTTTAGCCCCAATCAAACTAAAGGTACGGTTTTCCTTCTGACCTATTTTCTTTTAAGGGACCTTAGTTGATATATATATATATATATATACACTGTCATACACACACCTTAAATGTCATATATATATATATATTATATATATATTATATATATATATATATATTCTCCACGTATTCGAATTGTTCTGGAGAAAATATAAAAATAATAATAAAAATAATGGTAGTAATAATAATAATTCTTAATAATGATAAGAAGCATCAAGTACTGAAGAAAGGGTATCGGTTTGTGTTAACGAATGGCGTATTTATTTATTTATTTTTAAATATAATAATAATAAAAATTCTTAATAATGATAATGTGTATATACACAAAAATATAAATTTAATTATCAATATACTGACTGAAAAAGTTTAAACGGTATGACTTGTGTAAATTTTGAATAGCATGGAAAAGCAACGCGATAATAGCATGAGGGCAGCATTTGAACAGCATGATGCTTGCTGCACGAGTGTATAGGGGACCCAGATTGTATTTTTCGTGGGTATGTAAAACCGGTTAGGGTACCTCTTGGAGCTCACATATATATATATATAAGATACTTTCTATACACCAACACATATATATATATATATATATATATATGTATTTATTTATTTTTAAATATAATAGTAATAATAAAAATAATAGTAGTAATAATAATAATTCTTAATAATGATAATGTGTATGTACAGAAGAAAGAGTTAGTAGTGACACGTGAACGTACAATATAAAAAATAATTTTTAGCACTAATTGGTATATTAAGTGGACTGCCATGGATATACCGTATATACTCGTGTATAGGTCGAGTTTTTAAGACTGAATTCTTAGGCAAAAATTAGGGGGTCGACCTATATAAGGGTAACATTTTCGTGGGGTTGAAATCCGTGCACGATGGGGAGGGCTAGGAGCTACTGTTAGCTTCAGACATGAAAAATATTTTCTATTTAGTACCAGTAAACAATGAAAACATAAAATATCTACCAATTATTAAAATTTCCAAATATGTACCAATTATTAAAATTTCCAAATATGTACCAATTATTAACATTACAGAATGGTAGCACAGTAGGTTATCAGTAACCTGTCTATCAGTGGTGGGCGCGGTACCAAAATTTGGGGGTGCGTTACGCGGTACTGCGGTACCTCAGCATGCCCAGTGCGTTACGCGGTACTGCGGTACTTTTTCAGGTCCCCCTGGTGTTCCGCGGTACTGCGGTACTGCGGTACTATAAAACCATTCAAAATGTCTACCTATCAACGAATTCTTTCTAATGATAAACTATCAGTTTTGCTAAAACATTTTAATTTTTTTTTTATTCTTTTCACAGCACAGGTGAACATTCGCCATTGCCATTCGCCAATATTTTATCACTAAATTTTATGTAAAAACTGTTCAATGCACACAAGAACAACACAAGTAATAGCACATATTTTCAGAAATTGCATATCGGCGATTTCGCACTTGAACTTTCTGCCATAATGGCTAAAAATCGATCTTTGTCACAGAAATGTAACACACGTGCAACCGGCTCAAAAGCAAGCACTGCACTGAGGCGTTGTGATAGGATGACAACGTAACATGTTCTGAACGAAAACTTAACGTGTCTAGAGTTAGGCTGATGCAACACACGCAGCATTCGTCTTACTGTACTCCTGTAATAAGGTTTACTTCAAAAAAAGTGTTAATTTTTTGAAAAGTCGTGTTTGTCGGTACCTCGGAAAGTACCGCGGGAAATTTGAATGCGGTAGCGGTACTGCGGTACTTTCAGCGATCCTTTGCGGTACTGCGTTATGCGGTACCGGTTTGGTAGTGCGGTAGTACCGCAGTACCGCAAAAAGTGCCGCAAGTGCCCAGCTTTGCTGTCTATACATGATGACGTGTTTAAGGTCACCTAGACGCAGTTGCCAGTTTCTAGTTTTTGGAAATGAGTTTTATATGCCATAAAATATGGTGCTTTATTACCCTAAATTTGTTGTTCCACTACCCTCAACAACTGGGGTCGACCTATACACGAGGCATATGATAAATTAATGATTTCTTGGCCAAAAATCAAGGGTCGACCTATACATGAGATCGACCTATACTCGGGTGTGTGTATATATATATACACACAGCCTTCTAAACAAGCCATTTACGCCTTCTAAACAAGCCATTTACGCCTTCTAAGCCAACTGGCTGATTAAGACTTCTACGCTAACTGAGGGCCTGAGGCTGTGGAGAGCTTTATTATGTGTCGGGATATGCAAGCGAGAAGATGTCCTCTCTCCTCTCCTCCTCTCTTTCTCTCTCTTACTTTCCTAGGTTAGGTTTGGGTGGGGGAGTAAACCACCTCTCCTCCTTGCTTGCATACCCCATGGGTGCCTACCACTCTCCCCCCTGGGTGCCACTTTTGCAACAATTGATCAACATTGCAATTGATTTGCACTCTACCATTTTTCGGTCATACTACTGACTGCAACATATATGCATTTTGTGTCATGAAAATGCCTATAAATATTAATAAAGATATTCAGGTTGTCCCCAATGACTTTGTTTAAATATTCTAACTGCGCACAGCTTCATTCGAATTTTTTTATATAATTCTTTATTCATATTTCGAGATATTTTTTTTTTTTTTTTAAGTTCGGGAAGAACCGATTCGCCTCTATTTAAAAGGGCATATCTCGGCGGAAAAACAAAGAAAAAGTGAGAGGAAAGACAGGAAAAAGAAAGGGTGGAGGGGACAGTCGAAGTGGAAAAAGACCAAGGATGACAAAGACTGCAGGGTCGAGCCCCATCATCCTTAGGTGCTAGGGCCGGGAGGGCGCACGTGAAACCTCCAGGAACAAGCACGTACAAACGAGCACAAAGAGCACTCATGAGCATAAGCTTAAAACCCCCTTGCGGGGTATTTCGAGATATATATATATATATATATATATACCTGTATATATATATATATATATATATATATATATAATTTGATACTTGTTTCTCTGTGATATGTATTATGTATGATAATTAGGATATTTTTAACTGGCATAAATTTAGGAAATAAAACATCGCCTCACCTTATTTATTTATACATGAACTCCAATCTTTTTAGTTTTAATGCAAATTCTTCAATTACTTTGTCGTGCAACATTTTATTCTTTTATTATTTTATTACAATTTCTTTCTTTATGGCAATTCTTGCTAAACCAGACAGCCTTTCCTCTGACATGATATTCCGTAGGTACGTCTTTATTCTGTTAAGCGTTGAAAAACTTCTTTCCGTTGACACACTGGTTACGGGGATTGTCAAAAGGATCCGAATTAATTTGATCGTTTCAGGTAAGGCTGTTGTAAGTCCAAGGTCGAGGCAAAGCTTTAATCCTTTACTGCATAAACGGACGAATTTGTAACCTGTCAAATACACACATTGATAACTTAACCCTACAAAAAATTCATACGTCAAGGGCGTACACCTGGCCGAACGACTGGTGAGGTTAAGTCGTGATATTTTCGTTAGTTAGCCTTATAAGGCTAACTAAAGAAGGCTGGGGCCCCTGATCTTCAGGTGATCCCATGTTTTATAAAGTAAAGATATCTGACTCAAAATTCTTAGCCACATATCTTCCCTCTCTTCCGCGTCTCTCTCCCACCCCTCACTGGGGAAATGGGGTTTAGATGATAGATGGATGGATGGAAATTTTTAGCCTGACAACTTGACAAGAGATGGGATTGCGTATTGTTAGTTTTTATATTAGTTTTTTTAAGTCCCTAGCAGGAGAAATAACAGGTCAGGCTCAGCCTGACCTGCCTAGCCCCCTCCATCGGAGGGGTTTCGGCCAATGATTCCTCATCCCTCGGAGGTCAGACTCGAGGCCTTGCATATATATATATATATATATATATACACCAGGTGTCCCCCAAAATGTTCCTATTTCTAAATAAATGTTCTAAGCTAAAAAAAATGAATCTAGATACAAAGGCAAACGTAATAAGTGCATAAAACATAGGAGTTTATTAACTTTAATTAAACAAAATGTCCACTGCAATTGCCATTTTTTTCTAACACAATATTCAACTTTACACAAATGCTTGACATAATATTTGGAAATAGTTCAGTTGGGAATGTTGTTGATTGCCTCAGAGATTTTGGTCTTTAGGGTGTCTTAGTGTCTTAGGCTTAGGAGAATAGATCCTGTCTTTTATGCAACCCCACAAGAAAAAAGTCAGCGGGTGTGAGCAGTGGCGGATTTAAGGTGCGCGGGGCCCTAGGCCGGTTGGAGTGCGGGGCCCCAAACTACGCAAAGCTAGCTTAATTAACTGAAATGAAGATTTACACCCCCATCCCCCAGTGGTGACCTTACGGGGCCCTCAAATCAATGGGCGAGCGAAGCGTTAAAATAAATTTACTTTTTAAACAATATTCAATTTATTGATAATTAATTAGCCAAATGACCATTTCATAGTTGAACATTACACATTTGTTTTTTTGAAGCTTAACAATAAAAAATAACTATAATAATACACCATTAACAAAAATAACTATAATAATACACCATTAACTAAAGAGAATACCACTTGACTGACATGCAAATGATGCAATGAGTGGGTTTTGTTTATTGCAGGCAATTTGTACGGTACACTTAACTATTTCTCAGTCAAAAAAGATTTTTTTCTAGCCTTCTTACTTGCAAACTGTTTGATGACATCAGTAAAATCAAGCACCCTTAATTTCTCATGCTCAATGCTCAACAGGGTGAGTGAAGACAAACGGTCCTGCCCCATGGTGTTTCTTAGATAATTCTTGACTAGTTTCATCTTGGAGAATGATCGCTCCCCAGTGCAGTTTGTGACAAACATGCAGAGATAGAGTCGTAATACAATTTCAACATTAGCAAATGTTTCTACCATGTCATGTCTGTGAATTATCTCATACATTTCTAGTTCAGGACTTTTTGCAGCCTTTGCACCACCTGATGAAGGAGCACTTTCAGGTGAATCTCTTGGAATGGATTTCATAAGGTGTGCAAACTGCAAAAGCTCCGACTCCAATCCAGCCTCCAAGTCCTTAGGATATGAAGACACAAGCTTTTCAGCAGATGCTTTAAGCTCAGTGTTCGTTTTGTTTGAGATTTCTGATAAAAACCCAAATTTCTCTCGAAGGTCGCTGTAAGCAGCAATGCGTTGTTGTAGGGTAGCACAGAGCTTGTCAATGATGGGCAAGAATGCAGTCACTCTAAACTTGTCTCTCCCTGTCAGCATAACATCCTCCGCGGAGTCTAGTTCATCGTGGTGACGCTTGCGCTTCCTAATACGCTGCGTGTCGGCGTAGTATGCATCATTACTCGTCACATCAAAGGGGTCACACTTAGCCATAGCTTTTGCTTCAAAGTCATCGAACTGGGATCTCAGGTCTTTAGCAAATTGTAAAAGAGACTCTAGCAGTGTGACAGCTGTGTTGAGGGAGAGCCCAGATTTTTGCAGCTGGATACTGCTACTCTGAAACCTTTCCAATACTGTATCCCAAACTTCAAGAAGAATCACTGTTTCAGTTTTTTCAAACCTTTGAGAAGACCACTTGCTTCAGCTCTTGTTTCAGCTGGCTGATTCTGATCTGAGAATAACTCTTCCAGAACAATGATGTTTTCTTTGTGTGCTCTACTGAGAGCAGCTACAGCATCTGCTCGTGCTGACCAACGAGTGTCTGAAAGTATTTTATCAACTTTCAACTTCTTATCTTTATTAGTCTCTAGTACCTCACGGTGTCTCCTCCAACGATAAGTAGATGCAACAAGAAAGGAGTACATATTTTGTACCAGAGCAAACAATGACACTGCAGCAGGACAGCTTTCTGCAGCACACTTAGCCACCAAGTTTAAGGAATGAGCCATACATGGTATGTACTCAGCTTCACTACACTCATTCTTGATTATCTGTTGGGTCCCCAGATATTTACTAGACATGTTGCTGGCATTGTCATAGGACTGTCCTCGGCAGTCGATAACTGGAATGTTCTTCTCTTTAAGAAAATCAAGAACAGTTGTAGCAATATCTCTGCCAGTGTGGCTTAGCATGGGAATAAACTGCAAAAACCTTTCAACTGGACCTGTAGTAGGCAGTACATAGCGGATTGTAAAAGTAAGTTGATCCATGTGTGAAATATCAGGTGTGGAGTCAACAGAAATTGAGAAGTACTTTGCTGTTTTTACTTCATCTGTTATTGAGGACATAACCTTTTCTGCCATTATTCCAATGACTTCCTCAGAAATGACATGGGACAAGTAGGAAGTATGACCACTACCTTTGTTTGCGTGTTTCTTGATATGTGCTGCCAAGAAACTGTCGTATGTGCTCAGCAGCTCTAGAATCCCAAGATAGTTTCCATTGTGTACTGATCCAATTACTTCATCTTTACCTCGAATGGCTAGCCCGCGTTCGCAAAGTAGCTTTAAAACATCTACACACCTCCTCAATACTGCTTGCCAGTACTCGCATTCACTTTCATATTGTTGTACTAGATTAGAGTCAATACGAGCACCCGCAGTCTTTCGATATATCATTTCGACCATACTTTTCCTGTGCTGATCTGACCTACTGTGAGATTCTATGACATACCTAGCGTTCTTCCAACCATTGAAGCCAGTTGTGAATGAGCTTTCCACCTTTGACATAAGCTTGCAAGCAAAACAATACACTTTACCAGTTGTTTTAGAGTAACAGACAGAGCTGGGCAATAAATACATTGAATGTATTTAAATACTAAATACTAAATACATGGGAGAAATGTATTTAAATACTAAATACTAAATACATTTTACGAATGTATTTAGATACTAAATACAAAATACATCAATTGTATTTAAATACATTTGTAAATACATTTTAAATACATACAAATTTTAACATATGCATTCACTAATTCATGAGTAACAACAATATAAAATGCTTGATAAAGGATAAAGAAATAGTACAATCTAATTTCCGATTATATATTTCCCTTTTTAGAACAAAACAAAAACAAAAGAACTTAGAACTTACGATGTTCAACCAGTGACATATTATACTCAACTTTTGCACAGTTTGAATCATGCCAGGGTGGACACGCTGTGAAAAAAATAAACATGAATTACCTAATGAATAATGATCGATAACACTAGGCAACAAAGATTTTGTTACAGAAGACCAAATAGGTGCTCCTAGCTAATTTCGGTATGCTGATTTCAAATCTATAATTAGATTTTTTCTATCACGTCTAGATTTTGTGTAAAATGCAAATCACTTTTAGTAAAATTTTCTACCACGTCCAGATTTTGGTTTTAATCGGCTTAATGCCAGTAATATGAAACTTGCTTTTCAAGGTTAAAGCAATTTTTTTTGCCAACTATATACAAATTCGAACAATTTTGATAAATAAAATTTATCCCGAGTTGGCAACACTGAGTCAAGAGCATAGTAACGGGCAACGGCCCAACGGTCAGTCGCTACGTGACAGGTTGTGGTGACTTGTGTGTTTTTATAGCATTTGTTTTGTACTACGGTGTGTATTTCTTTTTATTTTGCACATCGTAATAATTACTTTCTACGTTTTTTCAGATATTGTATGGTAATTCAAAATGGCATCAAATAGACGTGCTTGTGTAAATCACCCAGACAACTTCTGCTTTGTCTGTGGACAATATACACCTAAGCCACAATGTAGAAACATAACAACAAAGATTAAACTTGCCTACAAGTGTTATTTTGACTGTAAGTTAGGAGACCAACAGAGGGACTGGGCACCACATATTTGCTGTGCACAGTGCAATGCAATGTTAATAGCTTGGATGAATGGTAAAAGAAAAGCTATGCCGTTCTCAGTCCCCATGGTTTGGCGTGAGCCGAAAAATCACTTCAATGATTGTTATTTTTGTTTGACAAAGATTGCTGGTTTCACAAAGAAAAACAAATCAAAGATCACGTACCCAAACTGCGAATCAGCAATGAAACCAGTACCACATGATGAAACAAATCCACCACCAGTTCCACCAGCAACGATAACAGACAGCAGTTCATCTGAAGATTCTGCTAGTGATATAGAAACAGGGAAAGATGGCATATATGTTCCAGATGCAAATATTTCCCCACATTTGTTAAGTCAAGCGGAGTTAAATGACTTAGTGCGCGATTTGGAATTACCAAAAGAAAATGCAGAGTTGCTTGGTTCAAGACTTCAAGAATTTAATCTTCTCCAACCAAACACCAAAGTTTCCCATTTCCGCCATCGCCATTTGCAGTTTTCATCATTTTACTTACAGGAAGAAACGTTTGTTTCTGCCACGATATCAGTGGTCTGATGCAAGGGATTGGCTGTCGCTATGATCCAAAAGAATGGAGACTGTTCATTGACTCTAGTAAAGCTAGCCTTAAAGCTGTATTACTGCACAACGGCAATGAAAAACCTTCAATACCTGTAGCACATGCCACTGGCCTTAATGAGACTTATGAATCGATGAAACTGCTGCTAAGACTCATCAAATATAAGGACCACACATGGAATATTTGTGGCGACCTTAAAGTTGTATCATTACTTCTTGGGTTACAGTTGGGCTACACAAAGCATATGCGCTTTTTGTGTCTATGGAACAGCAGAGATGACAAGAACCACTACAAAAAACATGATTGGCCATCTAGAACTGAACATGCTGTTGGTAAATACAATGTGAAACACCCAGCACTTATTGACCCTCAGAAAGTACATCTTCCACCACTTCACATTAAACTTGGCCTTATGAAAAATTTCGTGAAGGGTATGGATCATCAAGGTAGTGGTTTCCAATATTTAAAGGATAAATTCAAAGGAATATTGACAGATGCTAAGCTAGAAGCTGGAGTTTTCACTGGACCACAGATCCGCAGTGTCATCCACGACTCATCGTTTCCATCTAACCTAAATGAGAATGAACTAGGAGCATGGACATCTTTCGTTGAAGTTGTCAAAAATTTTCTTGGAAACCACAAAGCTGAAAACCACCGTAAACTCGTAGAAAACATGCTTAAATCTTATGAAATAATGGGATGCAGAATGTCTTTGAAAATTCATTTTTTACATTCTCATCTTGACTTCTTCCCGGCCAACCTTGGGGCTGTAAGTGACGAGCATGGTGAGCGCTTCCACCAACAGATCTCAGTTATGGAAAACAGATACCAAGGTAATTTCAACCCAAATATGATGGGAGATTATTGTTGGTTCCTGCAGAAGGAGAGCTCGTCATCCTACAAGCGACAAAGGAAGAGGACACACCAAAGTTTCACTTAAGAACAGGAATTTGCCTTTCAGTAGTAACAACAAAATACTAACGCGCTTTGGGTGGATGGTTGGGCGCAGGGGTGGTAACTCCACCAGCGGAATTCCGCTGTCTGTCTTAAGCCAGAATAAAGGAGGAAAGACATCCCTGTTCACTAATTATTTAAGTATGCTTAACATAAAACGTGGCACGGAAAAGTAGCTTAGACGGCTTTCGTAATACAGTAGAAGCGGGTGAGAAAAAAAAATGAAAAATAGGGGTTTTCGGTTACACAAAATCTGGACGTGATAGAGAAATTTTGATATCAGATCTGAAATCAGCATCAGCGCTTTAGTAGGAATCAGTAGTTCACGTGTCTGTAACAAAAAAAAAGTTGAAATTTGTTGCCTAGTGTAATTAATGAATCAATAATCATTGATATCAATTTTTGATAAATTTCTACTTTAGGGGACACGGTGAATTTCGAAATAAACACCACTCGATAGGTCAGACGATTTTAAAAGCTTTTTCATCAATGAATTTTCCATCGCAAATTGATTGATTGCAACGAGTTAGTTACACAGGCCCACTTAAGGCAGAGCCGTTTTGTACGATTATTCGGTCAATTTCAAGATATTTTTTGATGTCTAAAAAAACACTTGCCTTCAGATGAGTGTACAGATTCGTTGTAGCATTGCTTGCAGCAGAGACTTCGTGTTTACACAGCAAGCAGGTGCACTTTACCTTATTACCATCTTTAGATTTAATTTTAAAGTATTTTCCATCAAACAGAGGGTGCACTAAATTGTTATCTGCAGATATATCACTGTTTGATTCACCGGATTTGCTTGTTGAAGCCAGGACACGCACACGATAAAGAAATCAACCGCTTTCGACTAAGAGTGGCACACAACTGATTGAACTGACACGTTGAAACATGAACCATGCTGTACTACACTGTCGACGCGTCGTACTGTGCTAGTACAGAACGTGTATTAAACTAGTAAAAGTATTTACATTTTTATATTTTGAGTATTTAAATACATTGTATTTAAATACTCATTAAAGTATTTAAATACTATATTTAAATACATGAAACACAATGTATTTATAAATACAGTTCTAAATACACAAATGTATTTAAATACGTATTTAAATACAAATGTATTTAAATACTGCCCAGCTCTGGTAACAGAGCCATTTAAGATTAATTTCTTGGCCAGATAATGAATGAGTTCGAGTGAATAATGTCTTTGTACAATGACGGGTTCTGTTTAGCTCTTTCACAGCTGACTCTTTGAAGTCACCATCACAGTGTCGACATTCTGCGCTTCCCTTTTTCAACCAATAGTCACACACATTTTCAGTAATTATTTTAGGCCATAATCCAAGATCCGTTTCAAATCCTTGTTCAGTACCGGTATTCATAACTTTCACTTCCTCTTGTGTCTCCTCACTGTCACTGTGTTCAGGTTCAATTGCGCTAACTACACTAGGTTCAGTACTAGTTGTGGCTTCTCCAGTTGTTTCAGGCGTAATTGGTGTCTCTACTGATTCAGATTCAGTTTGACCGGATTCAGTTTGAGTTTGTGATTTTGCAGATTCAGATACTGTTGGATATGTCAACCATTGAGTTATTTTTGGTAGTTTTTTTACTCTTTGGTTTACGTCTGCCTTTTCTTGTCGTTTAACAGAGCCAGCTTTATACTTCCTCCCTTGATCACGATCACGACTTGTTGATTTCTCATTGTGCCTCAGTGCAGCCTCACTGCCTTATCCTGAAACATAAAAACATAAAAACAAACTATTTACACTTGACCCTCGGTTTAGTATTAATTAATACAGTTTAATTAATTAATTAAATACAGACACTAAACAGTTGTTCGGGTGAAAAAGTCGCTTTATGGGAAAAGTCGCCAGCCCCCACCAGTGGCGACTTTTTCCTTAAATATGTATAAAATGTATTTATTATGAAATCTAAGCTAAACTGACCTAACCTAGCTTAAGTACGTTTCATATAAAAAAATTAATTACATTAATTTAACATTTTTCAACTTATTTATGTTATTATAAAGCTGACTAAAACTCCCCCATCCCCAACTTTTTCGAGATACGACTTTTACCATTACTTACCACTAAACACACTCACATGTGCACTCCACAGCGGCCTGAATAGAACTAAACTCCCGCCAGCAAAGAGAGTGATACCATAATTATCACTAATCATTAATCAATTGTATTATTTATAGTGGAATCCAACATTATAATTATATGTGAGGGCGCGGGGCCCTCACAGGCGCGGGGCCGTAGGCCATGGCCTACTCGGCCCCCCCCTAAATCCGCCACTGGGTGTGAGGTCTGGTGAGTATAGGAACCATTCCACTAGCTCATGAAGGGAGATTAATCTCCCGGAAAAATGCTTTCGCAAAAAGTTGCGAGTTTCAAAAGCAATATATGGAGGTGCTCCATTCTGCTGAAACCACTGTAAATCTCGGGTAATGCAGTTATTTCTTTTACGGGACAAACTAATTAGTTGTGGTAAGTAGAAATCTTGCAGCATCTGATGATATGAATTTTGCTTACCATTACTGCTTTTCCAGTTTCATACTCAAAGAAGTAAAGACCTACTACACCATACCACCCAACAGCGACCCAAATGTGGAGTTTAGCAACACTATGCGGAAACTCTATTGGAGCGCCAGCGTGACTCCCCAAGTGATGAAAGTTTGGCTTGTTAATCTCCCAAGACAGATGTACATAACTCATCAGTGAAGTGTACGCGTTTCAAAAACTCAGGATCTTCTTCTAGCTTTATATTAACATCCATGTTGCGAATTCCTTTGATTCTTGTTTTTGAACATGAGTCAGTGAAACTTGTGAACGAATTTTATTTTGTAGGGAAAAAAGTTTAATTCGGTACGAAGTATACGACGCGCAGATAGATGTTTGTGAAATATCTACTTCTGTTGACAAACGTCGAATTGACTTCTACAGACTGCGCGCAGTAATTTCATGAACTATTTTTGTGTTGCACAGTTCTTGTGGATTGTCGCCTATCATTATTACTCTTATGTTGATTGTTTACATTTCCTTTTGTTTTAAATTTCCTAACAATCTGTGATATTGTCTTTCTATTGAGTGGATCTCTGCATCCATATTCTCTGCAAAAGTTCTTCTGCACCTGCGTCACAGAATTTGTCACATGAAACCACTCAACGATCTTGATTTTCTGTTCAACTGTTCCAGCCGCAAACGCGGCATCACTGTTTGAGGGTTCAGTCATTAGAAATGTATAGGCGTATGCGGATTAAAAACCACAATCTGTTACCTTTCTGAAGAAGAAGCTCTAATAATAAAGTATACATATATTATAAAAAATAACGGGCAAATAAAAATAGGGAATATACATATATATATACACACACACACACACACACACACCACACACACACCTTGGTTAACCTTGGTTTTGCTTTCTCCCAAATTGTTCATTCTGACGAAGTTCGAGCTTGTCATTTCACCTTAGACCTATAGTTTTAACGTGGAATCCGAACCAAACCACGTCCCACCAGCAGCTCAGCGTCTTAACCACTAGGCTACCTCGGTATTCATTTATCTACCAACCAATTTCTTTATTGTATGGAAGGATGAACAGCTAGGTTTTGCTGCGCGCCGCCTGCCGTCACAGGGTCTCGATCCCGGGGCTGATGGATTCGTAGTCAGCGACGCTAACCACTGTACCACAGAGGCGCATTTATATATACACCTTTCAACCTTTCAAATTTCCGTTCAATAATTCCTCATTTCACGAAGGTCAAATTTGTTGCCTCTCCTCTCGAGTTGGCCTGGTGAAGTAGAGAGTTGGTTTCTTGTACTCTCCACCTCACATAGCCAGGTACGCCCGGTTCATCTGGGATTGTTCTGAGCCAGGCGTCTAATCTTCTTATGAAGCTGCCCACCGCGACACCATTCGTGTTCCTTAGTTCCTTGGGCAGCTGGTTAAGGATGTTCCCTGTCTAGTCTTTAATTTGGGAACACGACACATTCTTCCTTTTCTACTTTCCACTGTTGTTTGGGGGGTTATAGGGAGCAGAGTAAGATTAGGGGCTAGTTTCTCCTATATTTTCCAAATGTAAATAATGGTGTATCTCTCTCTTCTTCTTTCCAGTGAATCGCGTAACCTTTCTCAGTAATTTAGTTCTTTGCACCCCTTGATCTTGGCTGTGAAGCTTCTCTGAATCCCTTCTAGCTGACTAATGTCTTCTTTTTAATATGGGGATGTTAGGACTGAGCAGTACTCCAGCTTGGGTATGATCAGTGTTTTCAATAGAGAAATCATTATATTCCTCTCCCTTCGTTTAAAAGTTCTCAGTATCTGCCCAGTTATTCTCTTTGCTCTGTTTACTGCTATCTTATTTTGTGTTTCAAATTTCGTAAATTTCTCTGAATTTCCTGTCCATTTGGGGTATAGTATTCCATGCATTTTACGTTTTTCCGTACCTTAAAAGCTGAAATTTCTCAGTGTTAAACTTAATATTGTTGTCTTCCGTCCACTTGTAGATTCTGTTCATGTCGGTTTGTAGAGATCCCATATCCTCTGGGTTTCTTATTTTTCTACTGAGCTTTGTGTCATCGGCAAAGGATGTTACTGTGCTGTCTCTGGTAACGTCCTCATTTATGTCAGTTAGCATGATTATGAAGAGTAATGGAGCTAATACTGTTCCTTGTGGTACTGAACTAAGGACCTCTGATTCTGATGAAGATATTCCTTAAACTGTAACGACTTGCTGCCGCTCACTAAGGAAATTATATATTCATTTCCCTACTTTTACTGTTATGATTCCATGGTGACCATGGTCACACTTGTCGAACGCTTTGGCAAAGTCTGTGTATATTACATCATAGTTTTCATTATTTTCAAGTGCATCAATAATGTTGTAGTGTTCCATTAGTTGTGATAGGCATGATCTGCCTGACCAAAATCCATGTTGGTTATCATTTAATTTTTTCTGAGTTTTCAAAAAGTCATAGATTTCCTGTCTAACTATTCTTTCAAATATTTTAGTGAGATGAGATGTAAGCGACACTCAGGGCCGACCTTAGGCCAATTGAACCTATTTGACCAAATTGGGCCCTGCGCTCACTTGGGCCCCGCATTAGGGTTGCCACCTCCAGCTTTGAAAAATAAGGAATGCAGTCTTTGGAGCCACGGTTTAAGCAGTTGAAAAAACATGTTGACTTATTTGGCTTTTTGAGTAAATTTCAACAAATTCCAAAGGAGGAATTACAAAAACATGCTGCAGATTTGGAAATTGCGCTAACAGATGTCAAGCTCATTCAGGAAAACGAACTTGTCAACTCTGTAAAGTTAGCAGATTTAGATGGTCATATGCTGGTCGAGGAAATGGAAGCACTGAAGCCAATTCTTCTTTCTTCATACTTTGGAAAGCCTTTGAAAATCCTAGAATTCCTTGCTTTGAATGAGAGAGCTACTGGATTTCCAAATTTTTTTATTGCTCTACGCATATTTTTGACAATTCCAGTCACAGTGGCGTCAGGGGAAAGGAGCTTTTCCAAGTTAAAATTGATCAAATCTTATCTAAGGTCAAACATGCTCCAAGATAGACTCAACAGCCTTGCAATATTATCCATAGAATGTGATGAAGCAAAAAACTTAAACTTCAACAAAATTTTGAAAGAGTTTGCAGAACAGAAAGCAAGAAAAATTTCTTTATAAGTATAGTTTTGTTTTAACACGTTTTATGTCAAAATATAAGCTAATAAATATAGATATTGTTTTATTTTTAATACAACATAATAGCATATATTCCTGATACCTAATTTGAAATAATCTTAAGTCCAGGAGGCCCCACCAAAATGGTCCAAATTGGGCCCCGCAATTGCTAAGGCCGGCCCTGGCGACACTGGCCTATAGTTCTTAGCCTCGGATCGATCTCTTACTTTATATATTGGGACTATGCTCGCGCTCTTCAGGATGCCCCTAATTTCTCCCGTGTTTAGTGATCGTCTCCATATCCAATATAGGGGTTCAGCGATTTCATTCTTGCAGTTTTTGATCAGTGTGGCATTCCATTTGTCCGGTCCTGCAGCCGAGTGTGCTTTTAGTTTCCCTATAGCTTGTGTAATATCATTTATCGTAAAGTCGAAGTCCGTTATATTTTCCCCTTGTAGTTCTTCTTTAAAGAACGCGTTTCTATGGCATATCAGTTTGTCAGTCTTTGGGATACTGAAAGATGATTCGTACTGAGCTCTTAATATTTCAGATACTTCTTTTAGATCATGAGATAAAGCATTGTCTTCATTTTTCAAAGGTCCACCATAGTCGTGTGATTTTTTGACTTTCTTTTTCCAAAATTATAGAAGTACTTTGAGTTAACCTTTATCGCTTCTATAGCGTCGTCGTCTTCTTTTTCTGTATGCTTCTCAGTTAGTTCCTGTATGACGCAATCAATACTCTGCAGTTTATCATTTAATATTTTTCTGATGTTGTCTTTGCAGTTAATTCTGCATTCACTTTTTTCCTCTTGAGTTGAGGAACATTGACCTCTTTTGTATTTCGAACCTGCTTCTCTTTCCTCTTTATTGCATTTTTGGGACATGTCTTTCCACAATTTCCAGCATCTTCTCCTTTAAGGTCATTAGCATCTCTTCTGTTGTCTTGGCCTTGAAGATGGTTTTCCAATCTATTGCTCTCATGCTGGATGCAACACCTTCCCAGTTTATAGCTCTGGAGTGAAAATTAAAAATTTCGAATTTGCTTTCTATTGTGTGTGTTCTTTCCTTTCCTGTTGTTTTTATATTGGTTGTTATTTCAACAATGTTATGATCCGATATGATAGTTGGAGATATTTCTATGTTATCAATTAGGTTGCTGTTGTTCGTGAATACCAAATCTAGGCAGTTGTTATTTCTTGTGTTAACATAAATTCATCGGCTAGAGCTAGAAGCATTTTTGCCTGCTCCTGGTCTTCCCGTGTGCCCCCCTTGTCCTGGTGTATACATATATTTTTTTCCTATCCTTTTATATTTCATGAATGGAAAATTAAAATCACCACAGAAAAAAGTACTTGGGGTTGGAGAATGTAGATCTTTTACCCAGTTTCTGACCTCTGTAATGGAATCTGAGAATTTTGAAGTTGGCGTGTTCGGGGGTCTGTACATTACAATTAGTACCATTTTTAATTTTTCAACTTTTGCTGCTACACATTCTACGTAGCTGTTTGAAGTACTGATAGTTATTTCTGCCAAATGTTTTTCCTTTACGCCTCATTGTTCTGTCGGCTCGGAATATGTTATAGTTGTCAATTTGTATTTCTTTTTTGTCAACACAAAACTCACAGCTTTCACAGTTCGCCTGGCACTCCTTTAGATGGGTTTCCGTGAGGCGTGCAAAGTCTGCTCCGGTTTCTTGTTCCGATATCGCATGGAATGTCTTTGTGTGTGCCTTCTGTCCGGCTCTCGGATTCCTATATTTGTCAGTTGACTTTGTATTTGCTGGATGGTATTTAGCAATTGAATTGTGTTGGCTACGTCTAAAAATTTGGTAGCCCTCTTTGATGCTCGTTTTTCCCTTTCCCCTGTCGCTTTCCTTTGAGAGTGGTGGTAACGGCACTTTTGTCCGTATTTGCACCGCCCATATCTTGCATAGATGTCGCAGATAGTAAGATGGTGGAACTTGCACTTGTTTTCAAATTCACAATATCCATTCGTATAATGTGAGCTACATAACGTGGGATGATTTAGTGACATATTAAGTAAAGTTATACGTATTGTGAACTACATTAGAGCAAATGCATCACGACATCGCCAGTTTCGCAATATGCTTATGCTTGATGATGAAACATTCAGTGTGGATCTTCCGTATCATTCTAAAGTGCGCTGGTTGTCACAAGGGCAAGTCTTTGAAAAACGTTTGTCTTTGCGAAAACAAATCACAAGATTTTCTGAGGAACTCAATGAACCATGTGAATTGTCAAAAAAGGATTTCTGCAGAAATGCTGCATTTTTGTGTGACGTAATGTCAAAGCAAAATGACCTGAATATTTCTTTGCAAGGTAAAACTAAATCCATATATGAAATGTGGCAAAAAATCCAGGCTTTTCGGAGAAGCTGCGCTTTTTTCAAAACTATCCTTACCCGATCGGAACTTTCAGCTGAACACTTCCCTGAACTGGCAAAGGTAATTGATGAAGAAGATACAAGCAAATCATTAAGGGAATGCGATGTGAAAGAATACACAGCTGTCCTAGACTCCCTGATTGAAGAATACGATAAAAGATTTGAAGATTTTGAGAAACATAACTTCACACTGAAACTAGCTTTCCAACCACATCTGGTTGATGTCTCCAAAGCACCTGAAGATTTACAGATGGAGTTGATTGAGCTATTAGAAGATAATATCCTTAAGTCTCTATTTGATACTAAGAAGGATCCTGTTGAAATATGGAAAAATGGCGTTGAATACCCACGTCTGCGCTAACATGCTCGTCGAATGTTGCCTTCTTTCGGCACAACCTACTGTTGTGAATCAAAGTTTTCATATGTGACTCAAATCAAAACGCGCTTGAGATCTCAGATGACGAATATTCACCTGGAGGACCAACTAAAACTACGGTCAACGATATTGGAACCAAATGTACGACTCTTGTCCCGCAATAAGCAGTCACAAAAAAGTCATTAAATGGTTTATCACTTTTTCACTTAATATTAACATCATTTCACTTAATATCATTTTTCACTTAATATTAGTTCTATTGTTAATTATTCCCCCCCAAAAATAAATGTGCACTTGCTGAATTTTTTATTTATTATAAAAGCCCTCACGTATTATCAAGTTTGATTTAAAATTAATAAATATGTAGATTGTAGACTAAAATATGACATTTTGTTGTACTGTATATGTTAAATTCTCAGCATGCGGCCTAATAGGGACTCTGCAGAACTTTTGGGATCTAAATTGCAGGAGAACAATTTATTGGCATCCGACACATACTTAAGTCTTTAGAATAAGTCCTGAAATGTTTGCAAGTAAAGAAGGTAAATATATTTTGTTTCTTTCAGTTATTTTTTTATTCTTTCATAAACAAGCAATATGCTTGTCCAAGAGCTAGGAGCTATTTAATTCTGCTTTAATTAGGTTTTACTCTATCACCTA
Organism: Bathynomus jamesi; assembly: GCA_023014485.1. NCBI lineage: Eukaryota > Metazoa > Arthropoda > Malacostraca > Isopoda > Cirolanidae > Bathynomus > Bathynomus jamesi. The sequence goes on along the minus strand of JAJOZX010002763.1, from coordinate 371,594 downwards.
AAGATTTCGTGCTACAAGGGGTGTTGTAATACCTCATCTGTCCCCAAATGTTAACCACCCATTGATGGGAGGGGAGAGAGTATTTTGCTGGGAACGGGACTGGTTGTTATATATATTTAACCTACATTATTATGTAAGCGTTACTGTAGTCTATAACAACAAAATTGATGGTTTAGCATGTGCAATCCAATGTTGGTCTCGATAAGATGGTTCACATTTGGGGATAAATGGGGGATTTATGACACACCCTGTAGTAAGAAACCATACGTGATAGGGAAAAACTAACTATATTTTTGAGATCAGCGCACTCAAATTATATAGAATCACCAACTAGTTTGTAAAAATCGATCGACAAGTTTTCAAATGTGTACCGGTGTTATCATTTATCATTTATAAACACTTAAACATCACTATGATACCACATTGTCAAAAATTACTGGACACTGGTATAAATACCATGATATTGTTATAAACACCAGCACTTTATGCTTTATCATAATTATTTAATGAAACATACCTCATGTATGTGGAGTCACAGTGTCAAGTGAACAAGACTTGGAATGTCAGTTGCAGCCAGCTGGCTATGCTCAACAAATTGATGACTAAAACGTCAACAAACGTTCGCCTTTCGATGTAATTTTTATCAAATATTTAATTTTTCGTTTGTAAATTTTGTATTGCGAATAAAAATAAAAATTTATTTTATAGTGGAAATTAACATTAAGCTGTTGTAATAGTTTGAACATTTTTAAATTTGTTTTCTTACTTTGGCGAATTTTTCATTTGGTTTGAAAACTTGTACTAGTATTTCAACTCTCCCGATGGCACCCCCCTCCTGGCTGTCACCCGGGGCGGACCGCCCCGCTCGCACCCCCCTTAGTAGATTTTAGGTGATAAAGGCAATCTTCTGAACTTTATTTCCAAAGTTCAATATGCTTGCACATCCAATAACGGACTATTCTGTATTTTTAACTCATAGCAGGGCTTTTCAAAGTTCCCTCCATCATAAAGGGAGGGCTACCATAACGGACCAATTACAAAACGGCCCACCAGATTGGTCTAGTGTTCTTCTGAAGACTTCAACTTTGATATCGGTGGTGTTCCTGATGTCTTTTGGTAGCTGGTTAAATAGTCTTGGCCCTCTGATAACAGAGCTATTTTCTTTCAGAGCTGAGGGTGTCCACTGTCTGGCCTTTAGTTTGGGGCAAGGGTGGATTTTGGGGGGCGAGGAGGGTGATCGCCCCCAAACCATGAGGCCTCTAAACCTTAAAGGTAAAGAAAATGAAAGAAAGAAGGAGGTCGGAAACACAAAGAAGAGACAATACAAAATTAGACTGAAGCATCCTATAAAAATAATCGCTGTTACAAAAGAATGCATATTGGGGCCCATTGATGTTCAAAAGTGAGCCATTTAATATATATTTTTCTTTAATTGCCCCTAATGATAATGCTTAATAAAATAGTAATGTAAATGTTGTTGCACTAATTTTATGCCTCACTGGAGCTTCCTGTCATCTTAAGGAATTGACATTTTTTACCAAAAACAGATACCTTCCTGCATTCTTTATAGGTAGAACGAATATATGATAATAGTTGGCAATTCTGTCGCAGCAGTTGCCTGTCAATGTATTATAATCTCAGGTTCTGGAGATTATGCTCTGGATCCGCCCCCGGTTTGGGAACACGACACATTCTACCTTTTATATTTTCCAATGTTGTATGGATAGTTACCGGATTCAGTTTGGGGTTAGGTACAAACAAAAACAAACAAAACACTTTATTTTAACAGGCACAAACATTATACAAGAGGTCCATAGAAGATTAAGAGATAGTTGTCTGGAGCACTAACTAAGTAGGCCAGTGAATCACTATGTATAATGAACATACAATTGCCTACGCCAATGCTTCCAGATTTGCGATTTATAAACTATATCGGAGACCAGTCCACTAACCATGGCTTCTATTATCTTATTGACTGAATCACCAAGCCTAGTGATAAATCTAAATACAAAATTGCGAATGACACTGGCACAGTTAGGCACCTTATTGACTACAAACAGCATACTGACACTAGAAGGAGCAGGGCTGTTTCTAGCCATTAGGGGGCCCTAAGCCGTATACCCATTTGAGGCCCCACCCCTCCATTCACCAACTCACGCCTTACTACATCACCTCAGCACACACATACAAAAAATGGCTGTGTTAATAAAAAGCAATTATGAAACAATTTTAATGAAACCCACATGGAACATAGAGTGCACGACAGTTCTTCTCTAATAACCTTACCTGAACACTTTTGTTCTTGCCCTTCTTGTTCGCTCCGTTGTCATATGACTGTCCTCTGCAGTCATCAAAGTGAATATTCAGTTCATCTAGTCTCTTCAGAATCAGAACTGATAAACCCAGGCCTGTACTTTCTGAAGCCTCAAGAAAGCCCAAGAAGTATTCTTTTATTTCTGGTACTTCACCCATTTTAACAGTTCTGATAATAATCGACATCTGTTCTTGGTGGCTTATGTCTGGAGTGCAATCTAAAATGAGTGAATAATATTTAGCTTGTTTTATTTCTGAAACAATGGCATCAAAAATCTTTCCACTAATGGACCCGATGAGCTCATTTTGAATGATGTTTCCTAGGTAACTTGAATGACTATGTTGGCCACTTTCGACTCTGCTGATGTGTTGTTTCATCGCTGGATCAAATTTGGCAAGCAGCTCAACCTCCTTCAAGAAGTTGCCATTGTCTCGATTGTACAATGTAGAGGAAGACCCACTGAAAGCAAGGTTTATCTCTGCCAGTGATTGGATTATACTTACAAGACGTGTGAGAACATCTCGCCAGCTTCTTCGCTCTACCTCCATTAATGACATTTCAGTTTGGTCAATGGTCATCCCAGTTTTTAGCCGCAGTTACAGATCCTTCCATGTTGCCATGTTATCTGCATGTTCTGAACTATTTTCATGGCCTTTCAGAAGCGAACCAACGTTTATCCAGTCTGAAAGTCCATCCGTAATTAGTTTGTACGACTTCCTTGAAAACAACTTGCAGCAGAAGCAATAAAGAGCATCATTCCTTCTAGAGTACATCAGCCAGCTTCGCTTTATTTTTTCCCCATTAATTAATGTTCCGTACATGTAATGGTGATGAACGCTTCTACCGTCCTCTCTTTTAGGGAATGTGAAATCTGGACTGATTTGAAATGGTCCTTGAGACACCAGATCTGTCTTCAAGGCATCTGACAGGACAACTGGCCAGTCATACGGATCAAGCGGTGGAGCAGATCTTGGTTCTTGTTGCTCAGTAGAAATGCCTGTGTGTGGTGTTTGAAGCTGAACAGAAGATGGGCCACTTGTTGGTTCATCAGGCTCTACTTCTACTGGTGTTTGAGGTTGCATAGAGGATGGTCCTGCTGTTGGCTCATGATGCTCATCAGGCTTTGCTGAGGATGGCTTTTCCAAATATTTCAGTAGTGCTCCTGAGAAGAACATAACATTACATATTCTGTTAATTTTTGCTAAAATACTCTTTCTTATCTTGTTTGATAATTGATCTGTGTGAACAGAATTTGAGGTGATGTGATCCATTAAATTTCACATTTCGAAATATTATAAATATTACAGAGACTAGCTTACTCTACACGATTCCTGAGCACTTGCCTAGCTTGATGGTCTACCTACCTAGTTGCCTGAACTGTAATCATAAGAATATACAAGTGGCACATCTCACCCATGCTACTGGAAAGCTTCTCCTCCTCTATTTTCTTCTTTTTCCGTTTTTCAGCTCCTGATGGATAATGTCGTGACATTTTCCAAGATGCACGAAGTCACATCTAGTTAACCACAACTAATCTGCTAAATAATAATAATCATGATAATAATGATGATAATAATAATAATAATAATAATATAATAATAATAATAATAATTGTTATAATTGTAACGTTAATCAAATACATTCAAATAATCAGACCATTTAGGTTTTAACCACCAAAATTCACATTATCTGAAAAAGATGAGAAAAGAATTAATAAACTTGAAAACATAACGAAAATAATCCTACGTTTTAAAGTGTTACAAAATCTCTTAATAATTAGTAAATTAGTGAAATAATGTTTTACAATACTAGAAAAATTAAGCATTTAGGAAAGTATAAGCATATAGTAAGAATAAAGTTAAATAATATAGAAATAAGATCTCACAATAGTTATTTACACATAACGACCAAAACGTTTCGTTTGTCTCCGTTTTATCACATTTGTCTCATACAAAAACTTTAATTAATACGACAATAATAATAATAAAATAATAATAAGGATAATAATAATAATAACAATAATATTAATAATAACTTCAGCTATATTCCTATTGTTGCCCACTGAGCTATGACCTAGGAGCCTGTCTAATGGCCCATAGTAGCAGCGGGGCCCTAAGCGGCCGCTTAGTCTGCTTATGCCAGGAAACGGCCCTGAGAAGGAGCACCATTTACAAATCTTGGAGTCCTTAATAAACTCCTAAAAATATTATTATATGCAACATATAATTTCCTCAAATTATACATCTTGTAGTTCCACCACAAATGAGCTGTATACATTGGAATACAAAAAGTTATGAACAAAATCAACTTAACATCTAATGTACACATGAAATTTTCTAACTAAAGTATTTCCCTGAGCATATAATTGTCTACATTGCCTTAGAATATCACAGTCATCTGAAAGACTATCCGTTAGTATGTAGCCAAGATACTTAGTCCAGGTTACTTCTGACAGTACCCTACCATTCAATTGATATTCATGAAATTTTATATACTTGTAGGCCTTGGTCCTCATAATCATAACATGACTTTTATTAGGATTATTTTTTATGTCGTTATCCTTTTCATACCTTTCACACGCCTTCAAAAGTATGCTGAGCCCTTTTACAGATGGAGAACTAAGACCTAGATCATCTGCATACAAAGAAAAGTCCAGAAGGTCGGTCCAGTCATCATCAGGGCGTTAAACTGCAGTCATCGGCCCAAGACATCAGAGGTGCTGGAGTCCCGAGGTAGATGGTAGATGTGGCTCTGAGTGTGGCGAGGGTGGCGGCTGTTTCCGTATGGACTTGAAGAAGGTGCTGATGCTCGTCTGCTGTACTTTCTTCCTCTTCGCCAGGTAGATCTCCCTGTAGCACTTGACAGCCTGTTCTACTTTCCTACGCACGTCCGCACTTCTCGTAGAGTTGGGATTGTGTTCCTCTAAGATCGATCGCATCGCAGTCTCGAAGTGGCCAAAAACATTGTGAAGGATCTTCACATGTAGCGCCTTGAAAAATGATTTTTTCGAGAATTTTTTCGGATCGGACGATCATTCCAGCGGGAGACTTCAGACCTCAGACTGAAGAGTGGTGTTAATTTTTCCATATTGTTATAGTGAAGAATTGCAAACCGGGATTTACCTATATATATATATATATATATACATACGTACAGGGTGTCCGAGAATTAGCTGTACAATTTTTGGCTGTTATTAAAAGTTAACCATGAAGTGTAGAAATTCCAGTTTTGTCCCATTTTACAGAGAATCTCATTAAGTTTTTTCTGATATCACGTTTTGACAAGTTTTTTAGAAATGTACGCGGGTGACAGACATTGATGATTTAAAAGCAAGAATCACAGTTGCTATTGAGCGAATTGATGTGGATATGCTGCAGCGTACATGGCAACATCTGGAGTATCGATTGGATGTTTTGCGAATCACTAATGGTGCACATATCGAATGTTTGTAACAACGTTACTTTAATAAAAGAAACTTTTGAAAATACAGATTCTAAATAATCTTGTTTAAGAATTTTACGTGTGTTATCAAGAATTTTATTAAAAGATGAAATTGTACAGATAATGTTCGAACACACTGGAATTTCTAAAAAACTTGTCAAAACTTGGTATCAGAAAAAACTTAATGAGATTCTCTGTAAAATGGGACACACTGATTTCTACACTTCATGGTTGACTTTTAATAACAGTCAAAAATTGTACAGATAATTCTCGGACACCCTGTATATATATATATATATATATATATATATATATATATATATATATATATATATAATATATATATATATATGTGTGTGTGTTTGTGTGTGTGTATAGGTATATGAGTGCAGTGTACAGTATGTGCAAAGATTTGCGTACATAATGGTTGATAGACATAATTTGATTGTTATTTCACGTTAAAACGGTTGATACGAAGTTATATTGGTTAAATTTGAAAGAGATATTTCAGCTGATATTAACACGAGTCTGTAAATGGATACAATAAATAATTTATAACAAGTTGTATTCAAATATTTATTTAAAATTGTTGCAATAAAGGTAAAATTGTTGGTTTAAGAGAGAGTAATTGATTACACGCATTAAAACTATTAAATGAGCGGGTTTTTCTCTTATATTATTAAAAATTCTAACATCATTCTGTCTGTCTGTAATTGAACCGTAAATATGGGGGAATTTAAAATGAATTTGCCAGTATTTAAAGTGAAAACTGAAAAGAAAACTTTACATCAACTTGATGTAATTGTTAAGTCTTCATTAGAGTTATCTTTGTGAATTTCATTGATCATTTAAGAAAATATTTATTTCAAAACACGTTTGTGAATCTCTTTTAATTCTAAATATGAAAAACATTAAAAACATCTCAGTGAAACTTTAAATGAGACTTTTCCACTTGAAAATGCCTCGCATTGTGACTTTCAGTGGTACTTATTTTGTCACGTATAAATAACTTTGCACAATCTTGCATTAAAATAAGAGAGACATCTTTTCTTTATTTATATGTATAATAATAAGTAAACCATTAAAAGTGAGGAATTAAAAAGTTTTTCTGAAACTTAACGATGGAGGAAAGGTCAAAATTTAATTGATTCTTTAAATTAAAAATTAAAGTGAAAGATGATTAATTTTTCCCAAAAAAGGAACTCATCCCACTGATTTCTTTGAAATTTGAGCTATCTGCAGTTTCACGCTTCGTTTCTAAGGCAGAGCATGAAGTGACCAACATCACAATTATACCAACCAACTACACCGAAAGATGTAACTATCACACAGTCGTGTTCCGGAATGTTGAGGAGTGTGGACCATGTTTTGAATGAGTAAATATGGACTCTGTAGACTGTAAATAGAAATGAATAATCATAAATAATTATAGTAAATTTCAGTTACTATAAATATAAAAGAATTATTTTAAATATTTATTTTCTAAAGACTGAATGCGACGCGTGAAATTCAAATATAGAACAGGAGACTTAAATGTTCAAATGGCGTTCCGCGCTTTCGTTCATTTACTGCTAGATCCTCTTAACTGTATTTCAAAAACCACGAAATCCAAATAATTTGGTCTAAAATAATAAATGATTAAAAACGAAATTAAAAACTAACTTTTTTTTAAAAATTTTTGTTTACTGAAAATAAATAAATATTTCCTGCATTTTATTCCTTTTCTACCCTCCCTCAATACCCTTTCTACCCTTCCTGAATACCCTTTCTACCCTTCTTGAATACCCTTTCTACCCTTCCTGAATACCCTTTTTACCTTTCTGAATACAGGGACCAAGAAAGCAGTACTGAGTAAATTAATTTCTAATTCTAATTTCTAATATCTAATTTCTAATTATTCATCGAAAAAAGGGTTTTATTCCTTTCGAAATTTTCTTATCAAGAAACAAAACAAACGCTAAATTTGACTTCATTTACGTCATCAAGTATTTTATTTACCAATTCCATCTTCGAAAACACGATTTCCTTCATGTTTGATGTCATTCAGAGGAACCCATCCATTGCTAGTATCATCCGTCACTTTCGAAATTAAGAATTGAAATTCTTTCTGTTAAAAAAAAGACGCATTTTTTAAAGTGGAAAAATTCAAATAAAAATTTAAAAACATAAAAAGTAGTTATTAAAATCCATTTTAATGACTAATTTTGTTCCATTTTTTAATAGAGGCGTTTTTACCTCCGATTTTGGGACAAAAGGTGTTCCAGTGTTGTTGAGGCAAAAATCTCTTGCTGCTACATACGATGTGTTTGGAGTCACGAAGAAATTTTCATCGATCAAGTGGGGTCTTCTTGGGGCTGGTAAAGATAAACTAAATTATTGAACTTTTAGAAAAATTAATATATACATACTGCATACAGGGTGTTCCAAAAGTCAGGACACATAAGAAGTTTACCTTTTCAATGCATACATATACCTTTCAACCTTTCAAATGTTCCGTGCGATGATTCCTCATTTCACGAAGGTCAAGCTTGTCGCCCCTCCTCTCGAGTTGGCCTGGTGAAGTAGAGAGTTGGTTTCTTGTACTCTCCACCTCACATAGCCAGGTACGCCCGGCTCATCAGGGATTGTTCTGAGCCAGGCGTCTAACCTTCTTTTGAAGATGTCCACCGCAACACCATTCGTGTTCCTTAGGTCTTTGGACAGCTGATTAAACAGTTTTGGTCCTCTCAAAAGAAAACTATTTTCTTTCAGAGTTAAGGATGTTCCCTGTCTCGCCTTTAGTTTGGGAACACGACACAGTCTTCCTTTTATACTTTCCACTGTTGTTTTGGGGGTTATAGGGTTCAGAGTAAGATTTGGATCTAGTTTTATCCATTATTTTCCAAGTGTAAATAATGGTGAATCTCTCTCTTCTCCTTTCCAGTGAATATAGGTTTAATTCGCGTAGCCTTTCCCAGTAATTTAGTTCTTTGCACCCACTGATCTTGGCTGTGAAGTTTCTCTGAATCCCTTCTAGCTGTCTAATGTCTTCTTTTTCATATGGGGATGTTAGGACCGAGCAGTATTCCAACTTGGGTATGATCAGTGTTTTCAGTGGAGGAATCATTATATTTCTATCCCTTCGTTTAAAGATTCTCAGTATCTGCTCAGTTATTCTCTTTGCTCTGTTTACTGCTATCTTATTTTGTGTATAAAATTTCCCATCATCAGTCATTACAACCCCTAAATCTTTGGCTCTAGAATTTCTCTGAATTTCCTGTCCATTTGGGGTAGAGTATTCCATGGATTTTAGGTGCTCCCTTTTTCCGTATCGTAACAGTTGAAATTTCTGTGTTAAACTTCATATTGTTGTCTTCCGTCCACTTGTAGATTCTGTTCATGTCTGTTTGTTGAGGTCCTATATCTTTTGGATTTCTTATTTTTCTACTGATCTTTGTGTCATCGGCAAAGGATGTTACTGTGCTGTCGCTGGTAACATCCTCATCCGCGTCAGTTAGCATGATTATGAAGAGTAGTGGAGATAATACTGTTCTTTGTGGTACTGAGCGGAGGACCTCTGATTCTGATTCTGATATTCTTTGTACTGTAACGACTTGCCGCCGCTCACTAAGAAAATTATATATCCATTTTCTTACTTTTCCCGTTATTCTCATATATTTCAGTTTATGTATTATGATTCCATGGTCACACTTGTCGAACGCTTACCAAAGTCTGTGTATATTACATCATAGTTTTCATTACTTTCAAGTACATCAATAATGTTGTTGTAGTGTTCCATTTGTTGTGATAGGCATGATCTGCCTGACCGAAATCCATGTTGGTTATCATTTAATTTTAAAAAAGTTTCTAAAAAGTCAGATATTTTCTCTGACTATTCTCTCAAATATTTTAGTGAGATGAGATGTAATCGACACTGGCCTATATTTTTGGCCTCGGATCGATCTTCTCCTTTATATATTAGAACTATGCTCGCTCTCTTCAGGATGCCATATATATATAGGCCGATCCTGAACCGTCGTTCGAACTCACCTAAAGTAGTACATATATAATATATATATATATATATATATATATACACACACACACACACACAGGGTTTATCAAATTATGTTTAATAAATTAGTATACATATTGAGGACGTGAAAGTGACCAAAAAAGTTCCTGTGAACCTAAATCCGAAATAGGCTTCGTTTCCGAGATACATTTGCTTTTTTGCTGAGGACGATGCTATTCTCTGTACATCTATTCTTTGCTTTCTACATATACCAGAGAACAATGAAATTATTATTATATTTATTTTCCAAATTATGAAGAGTATTGCTTCTATCTTTTCTCGTATGTGATGCGTCGGAAATGAAGTGGTTCTTGCTTCTTATAATCGAGATTAAAATCCTGTCATAATAATAATAATAATAATAATAATAATAATAATAATAATAATAATAAAAATAAAATTTACAATACAAATTTCGATCCTTGAAATAAGTATATATATACATACTCGTGTATAGGTCGAGTTTTTAAGACTGAATTCTTTGGTAAAAATTAGGGTGTCGACCTATATAAGGTAAGGGTAACATTTTCGTGGGGTTGAAATCCGTGCACGATTGGAAGGGCTAGGAGCTACTGTTAGCTTCAGACATGAAAATATTTACCATTTAGTACCAGTAAACAATGAAAACATAAAATATGTACCAATTATTAAAATTACAGAATGGTAGCACAGAATGATATAAAACATAAAATGAATAAATTTGTAAAAGTTTATTTAAAAGTTTATTTATATGCCACAAAAAATGGTGCTTTATTACCCTAATTTGTTGTTCCACTACACTACCCTCAACAATTGGGGTCGACCTATACACGAGGCATATGATAAATTAATGATTTCTTGGCAAAAAATCAAGGGTCGACCTATACACGAGATCGACCTATACTCGGGTGTATATACGGTATATATATATATATATATCCACGCAAGGGGGTTTTAAGCTCGTGCTCTTGAGTGCTCTTTGTGCTCGTTTGTACGTGCTTGTTCCTGGAGGTTTCACGTGCGCCCTCCCGGCCCTAGCACCTAAGGATGATGGGGCTCGACCCTGCAGTCCTTGTCATCCTTGGTCTTTTTCCACTTCGACTGTCCCTCCACCCTTTCTTTTTCCTCTGTCTTTCCTCTCACTTTTCTTTTTTTTTTCCGCCGAGATATGCCCTTTTAAATAGAGGCGAATCGGTTCTTCCCGAACTTAAAAAATATATATATTACTACAATGGGAAAGTATAACGGACTTCGATTTTACTTTGATATCAGTTCCTGAAGTAAAGAGGTTAATTAAAGAGTTAAAGACTAGTTCTGCGTCAAGGTAGATGACCTATCGAATGGACACTTAAAATATGCCAATGACATTGTATATCTGCATATATCATTGCTCTTATCAGCCATGCTTGCTCATAGCCATATCCCTGCAGAGTTCATGAAGGTATATATATCTTGCCCCTGGTCAAAAATAAGTATGGAGACATTCTGTCCAGCAATAATTACGGGCCTATTGCTGTCGCTTCCTGCTTCTCGAAACTACTAGAAAAACTCTCGTTACTCCGATTAAATGATTACCTATGGACATCTCCTAATATGATAGAGTTAACCACAATATTTTATTTAAAAAACTAGAAGACAGGAAGGTTCCCATGTACATATTAAATTTATTGAAATTTTGGTATTCCCACCAATCTTTTACCGTTAGATGGGGTAATATACAATCCGAATGTTTTGGCTCCTCTTGCGTGGTGAGACAAAGCTCCTTGCTCTCCCCTATGTTGTTTAATGTGTATATTGACGGATTAATTGCTTCACTTAATGAGGCAACAGTGGGATGCTGTATAGATAACACAAGTCAGCCAGACTCTGTACTGAACGGATACATTTCCAGAGCTCTCTGATATTGCTTCTACTTTTGCATATTGCTAATAATTGAATTTTACTTTTGGAAAGTTTTGAATTTTATACACTTGCGTTTATATTCACATTGTTATTGTTAAGTAATTGAATATTAGTGGTTTTTAGCGATTTAGAAGTTTTCATAGCGTGCCGGCTTAATTTAACTTAAACTTGTGACGGTTATAAACTAATTTAACTTGCGCGATGCCGTCGCAGAAAGCGTCGTGTGTTAGGTGTGGGGTAAACCGGTGGTATACGGATTTTAAAGATTATAACGGCGGTCCTATGGCGATTACCGAGAGATCAGTCTGTTTCTTTTGCGATTTAAGGGAGGAAATAGTTGACATAAAACGCAGTGTACGTGATGTAACTCTCTCTCTCTCTCTCTCTCTCTCTCTGTATAAATAGAAATTAGATTGAGTTTACGTTCACTAACAAAAATAATAATGATGATGAACACAATAATAGGAGTGGACGGAGTAAATCGGGTGAAAGCCTGTTATCCGCGATCTTTTGGAGTAGCCTTGGGCAAATCACCTGTTGTGTAACGAGCTTACACCGTTAGACTCTTTTTGGAATAAAAAAGTTGTTTTCGATGAAATGATTGACAATGAAAGGATTGACTGTAATATTAACTCAGTAAAATTATATTTAAATAGGAATACTTCAACTCTGCAAATTAGTTTTAAATTGGTAGTTTGGTAGGTTCCTTGTCAGAATTTTTTTTTTGTGTTTACATGTAGTTTGTCGGGAAAAGAATTTAGGTTGTTTACTGCATTCCACGTGAGACCATTTTACAAAGATCTTTCTTTCACTGAACATAAATTTTAATGATAACACAGCTCAACAAAAAAAAATTTTTTTTTTCGTTGCCAAGGAAATTCGTACGAATTTAGGGTATTTTGGGGTTGCTGAATTCCAAAATGAAAGTAGTTTTTCCGATTTGGCTCTAGTTCTTGAGATAATGAATACCCTCAATTAATAGGAAACGTAACCATAACGCGTGCATATGGGAAACTACCGGAACATTCTAGATGGTGAGACCGAATAAAATGCCATTATGTATTTCATGTGTTTACTTTTGTATGATTTGAGACAATTTCAATGCGATTTGTAAGTAGGCTCCGCCTGAACATTAAATTTTTTGCATTTTTACGTGTTTCAATGGGGTACCAATTATCTCATAAATTAGAGCCAATCTAGCAAAACCGATGTCATATTCGGAATCAGCACCACAAAGTTACCCCAAAATCACTCTAATATGATTGGCAATAAAATGAGTGTTGACCAGTGTAATCAAATGTGATTTTCGTTTTTTCTTGTGGGGCTCGTTTTGCATCTAAATAAATTCTTAAATTGAATTAAAATGTATAGTGAGTTAATGGATCAGAGTACAATATAAAGAACCCTGTGTATTTCTTTTATTATCAATGTTGGTAATCGTTTAAATGTGTTTTAATTAGTTCTTTTGCCGAGCAAATTAAGGAGAAAGTCGCTCTTGCCTTTAATAAATAAGTAATTAAATTAAATGGTGTTGCATAGCAAATCACCCTACTAAGGTACACCTGAACATAATTAAAATAAAAACATTATTTGGCAACGCATGTAAATAAAATTAAAATAAATGGTGTAAGGCGGTAACTCACTCTAATAAGGTACACCTGAACATAATTAAATTATCAGGTCATCCCATAAGTAATGTCGTTTTTTTGCATTGCTAAACTCGCGTCGTGTTTGCACATGTTTCTCTGTATATTTTGTGGAAAACTCGAATTTTTATGTGTTTAGACATGTTACTTCTCATTCTAAGTGACGTTTCATCGTGTTAACAATCTTCGTTTATTTCACCCTTACGGATAAGATGGAGGTGTCAGAGGAACACACCAGGCATATAATGCTTTATGAGTTTAGAAAAGGAAATAACGCGACTGCAGCCGCAAAAAATATTCAGGATATTTATGGGGAGGAAGCTTTAAATGTAAGGAAATGTCAAAGATGGTTCCAGAAGTTTAGGTCTGGTGGCTATAGCTTAACTGATGAAGCGCACTCGGGCCAACCTGTTGAGTTCAATGATGACCTTCTGATACCTACACTTGAAGAAAATCCTGCTGTAACTGTTGAAGAACTTGCCCAGCGACTAAATTCGACCGGTTCCACAGTTCATCGCCACCCGCAACGACTGGGACAAGTGTCGAAACTTGGGAAGTGGGTTCCCCATACGTTGTCACCAGACAACTGTAGAGATCGCGTGAACATTTGCTCTTCATTGCATTTTCGGCAACTTCAAGCACCGTTTCTGAATCGACTCATTACTGGGGATGAAAATTGGGTGCTTCATCACAATGTTAAGCGTCATCGGCAGTGGGTTAGTGCTGGGGAATCTGCTACACCACAGCCAAGAGGACAGCTGCACCCCCAGGAAGGTTTTGCTGTGCGTTTTGTGGGATATTCAAGGTGTGGTTTATTTTGAACTGTTGCAGCCCAATCAAACCATTACAGCCGAAGTCTACTGTTAGCAACTTCAAAGACGGAGCGTTGCATTGCAAACAAAACGTCCTTCTTTGGCCAATCGCAAGGGTGGTGTGTTTCAACAGGACAGCGCGCATCCTCTTACTGCTCAAATCACCACTGCCAAAACTGAACAGCTTGGTTGAGAAAAAATTTCACATCTTCCGTATTCACCAGACCTTGCACCATCAGATTACTACCTATTCAGAAGTCTTCAAAACAACCCTGACGGGAAAGAACTTGAAAGTTTCGAGGCTATCAACATTGCCCTGTCCGAGTTTTTTGCTTCTAAACCGAAGGCATTTTATCAATATGGAATTGAAGTGCTTGTAGAGAGGTGGCAGAGAGTCATAGAAAGTGAAGGAAAATATAAAATTGATTAAAATTTATTTTGATGCAGTTTTATTTTCATTTGGAAATAAAGGTAAAAAAACGACATTACTTACGGGATGACCTGATAAAAAACATTATTTGGCAACTCATCTAAATAAAAATTAAATTAAATGGTAGTATCTGCCAACTCTCCTTATATAAATAAATAAATATATAGTGCTCTCTGGTAACCCTCCTTATATAAATAAATAAAAATAATAAATTGTAACTCATCTATATATAAATAAATAATTAAATTATATAGTGCTCTCTGGTAACCCCTCCATATATAAATAAGTGATATCTGGCAACTCACGACCCTCTATATAACAGCTGCTTGGCTCCTCGACGCTCATAGAAAACCATGGTCATGTGGCCTCGCTGGAGGTAGAGATCTTTTCTCTTCCATCCTCCGAGAAGGTCTCGGTGGTTCTGCTACCGGCATCTGTTGTCACTTTTTAGGGGGCCTGCTTCTCCCTTGTGGGGTTAGTAGGCCTCGGGGTTCGGATCCCCAAATCCACAAAAGAGCCTGCTCTTAAAGCCTGCGCGTGCCTGGTTGAGCCCGGGCGCCTGTCTTCTTTTACTCACGCTCTCATTTCTGTTCCACCCTTTCTCTACTTCTTTCCCATTTCTTCGTCTGTTCCAGTTTCTCTTCTTCACTATCTTTCTTGGTCACATCGACCTCGACGCTCATAATGCGTCGGACTCCGGTGGAATAAAGAACTCTCTCTCACCTTCTTAGGTTAAGGCTTAGGTTAGGTTTCCCTTTGGGGGGGTGAGGACATCCCACCTTCTCCCCCAAAGACCCTCTTCCTTCTCCTTTCTCTCTCTCTCTCTTAGGTTAAGGTTACCCCTTAGGGGGGGAGGCAATGTTCCCTCTAATTTTTTTTAGTCCGTGTGCGCAAGAAATGTTCGTTGTGCATACATTTAGATTCATGGTGAAAAATTGTGCAAACTTTTCTGAGCACTATTATCTTCAAAATTAAATATATATAAATATTAAATACTTAATAAATATTATTTCCATAAGGTGATAGCTTGATCATTACGGTACTATTAAATGGATATTAAAAAATTGTTTACAATATTATATGTACCGGGTGTCCGAGAATTATCTGTACAATTTTTGGCTGTTATTAAAAGTCAACCATGAAGTGTAGAAATTCCAGTGTTGTCCCATTTTACAGAGAAACTCATTAAGTTTTTTCTGATAACAAGTTTCGACAAGTTTTTTCTTTTATGTACGCGGGTGACAGACATTGATGATTTAAAAGCAAGAATCACAGCTGCTATTGAGCGAATTGATGTGGATATGCTGCAGCGTACATGGCAACATTTGGATTATTATCGATTGGATGTTTTGCGAATCACTGATGGTGCACATATCGAATGTTTGTAACAACGTTACTTTAATAAAAGAAACTTTTGAAAATACAGATTCTAAATAATCTTGTTTAAGAATTTTACGTGTGTTATCAAGAATTTTATTAAAAGATGAAATTGTACAGATAATTTTCGGACACACTGGAATTTCTAAAAAACTTGTCAAAACTTGGTATCAGAAAAAACTTAATGAGATTCTCTGTAAAATGGGACAAACTGGAATTTCTACACTTCATGGTTGACTTTTAATAACAGCCAAAACTTGTACAGATAATTCTCGGACACCCTGTATATTCTTAAAAAGAAAACATTTTATCCATTCTAAAAATATGAATAAAATAAAAAATAGTAAAATAAAATTCAACAAAATAAAGAAATAAAATAAAAATAACATTAATTGAAAATGACTATTTTAGTTATCATTTCTCAAAACAATTTTTAGCATTTAGCACTTTAAAATAGACTATCAAGATTAATACATGATTTTATCCATTCACAAAAGAGGACTAAAATAAAAAATAATAAAGTTCAATAAAATAAAATATAATCAAAATAACATTAAATGAAAGTGCTTTTCATTTAAATATGATTATGATTTCTCCCTATGATCTTTAGCATTTGCCCATTCCAAATAAACTCTATGAAGATTAATACATCCGTCATCATTCAGATAACTTTTAATTCGCATGAGCATGTCCAAATGATTTTCTTTCAAGCGGTTTCTTAATTTGTTCTTTATAGAATTCATTAAACTGAAATTTTTGAAATTACTTCATTTACTGTCGTGACTCATGATACACTTGAGCCTGTGCGCATTTTATTTTGCTGTGTGCGCGGGTTTCACGACGCGCGTGCGCGCGCACACGCGCACACCTTAGAGGGAACATTGGGGGGAGGTCATCCTCTCTTCTCCCCCGAATCTCCCTCCCTCCCCCTTTGCAGCATTAATTTGTTGCATACCCCCTTCATTGCATAACCCCTCCCCTTGTTGCATAACCCCCTCCCACTTTTGGTACATACCCCTTTGCAACATTGCAACATTTTTACACTCTCCCATTTTGAGGTCATACTACTATTCGCGGTACCCAAGGTGCCATAACATTTTCAAACCATTACCTTTCGAGGTTTCATGATATTAGTACAATATCTGGAATGATAGTGCTGATTGGGAGAATGCCTGGAGTACAAATGATCAAAGCTGGGCACAAACCGTTAATCCGTTAATCGTTAATTAACGAAGTTAACTTTTTCGTTGACGATTTAACTTTTAAGTTAACTTTGAAAATCATTATCGGACTAATTAACTTCCGTTACATTTAACTTCCGTTAACTCAAGTCCGTTAACCCAAAAAATTCATAAATAAACAAGATCCAGGGGGAGGAACAAGCCTACCTTGGGACTCTGCTGCCAACAGTTGCTGCGACAATCTTCAGGCTTAAGGACTTGAAGTCCAAGGGCCTCGTCTACTGCAGCGCCTTGGTCGACGCACTTTTGGCAGGCATCGACAAAAGGTTTGGGCCCCTCCTGGAGGATGACGAATGCCAGCTGGCTGCTGCCTTCCATCCCAGGTTTCGCCTCATCTGGTTGGACAAGTATGACAACACCAAGGTCGCCAGGGTGAGGAAAAGCATGGAGGGTACAGTCGAGGAGGCCATGAAGCAGCAGTCCAACGAAGTGGGCAGCAACAGTGGAGGCAGCAACAACGAGGAGGAGGAGGAGGATGACTTCTTCAGTGCTGTCATCCAGACAAAAGAGAGCAGCAGAAGCCACAGGTCACTCAAGGGCAAGGCCCAGAATTTGGTCAAGACCTGGCTGGAGACCAACTCCAAGGACTTGCTGACAGATGCTGCCTTCTTGGGTGAGCAAGTGTTGGTGGACTTGTTCATCAAGTTCAACACAGCCATCCCCTCCAGTGCTGCAGTGGAGCGTTTGTTCTCTATGGGCAAGGACATCCTGAGGGCCAAGAGATCATCCCTGTCTGATGAAAACTTTGATATGCTAATTTTCATGAAGGGCAACATGCATCTCATGGACAAAATGGAGAACGAGAAGAAGAGGGAAAATTAAATTATATATATATTGTGTTTTTCATTTTTTTATAATAAAAGTTAACGTTAACGGTTTATCGGTAACTTCCGTTACATGTTTAACGAATTAACGGATTAACGGTTAACGAAGTTAACGTTTTGGTTAACGGATTAGCGGTTAACGAAGTTAACTTTTTGGTTAACGGTGCCCACCACTGCAAATGATCGTACCCAACTTACACGCTATGCCTATCTTCGCTGAACAGAACCGTGGCCCGTTGTCAGGGCCCGTGAGAGGAGGGTGTATGAATTGCCAAAGCACCAGCGCCCGAGCCTCAGTGGGACCCGGGCTGAAAGATAGGAAAGGAGTCAAAAGTAACACCAGATCGCGATTTCTCTCCCGTGCCTTGCTCATTGTTGAGCAGTCCAGTCAGCCTAATTCTTTGAAAAAGAGGAGTAGCTTCTTCCGATTTTCATTCTGGAGTTTTTATCCTTGTCTTAATGCGATTAAATTACTGGTATTGTGAAGCCTTTGTCGATTGGTTTTTCTACTGGTTCGAACAGGGAACTACTTCAGCATCGGGTCATTGGTAATGAAGTAGTTGATCTTTGCCTTCTTTCCGATCGTATTTATCATTGCGTTGAGTGGTCATTCATCTCGCATAATGATGACAAAGATATTCAAAGTCAGAAAGCTATTTGCTTTTGATTGTAGCCTTCTTTTATTAATACTTCTCCTTCGTTTTAGATTTCGTGAGAAATATACAGATTTCTGCTTATTTGTAGAATTCATTTCGTAATGCACACAAGTTAAAGGAATATTTAGAATCTACAACGTTCATTTGTCTAAACCACAGAACGTAATGTTAAAATCGTTGTGATATGAATAGAGAATTGATCATTACTACAAACTGTGATGGAATTTGTTTGAACGCCTTAAACTGAACAAAGTATTTCAATGATGTACAAATATTTTGTTTGAAACAATATACATAAAACCTGTTTCGGGGTTTTGGTGCGAAAATGGCTAACTTTAATTTTAGTAACAGTAAAGTTCATATAATAATTCTACGAATCTAATATGTAAAATTTATAAGAGAATCGCAGATGAACCGGGTGTACCGGGCTATGTGAAATGTAGAACTAAAAAAAACGGCTTTCTCTTTGATACCCAATGACGTCACAGAAAAAAAAAGGTTTTTACCTTCTTTGAATTTTCACATTTTAAAATAATTACGTTACCCCGAAAATAGTTTGGCTTATGTACAAAATAATCAGATATTTACAATTTATTATTATTATTATTATTATTATTATAATTATTATTATCATTATCATTATCTTTTCCAGTCCATCCTGCTAGAATTTGTCAGCTAGTAGACCTCGGGTTTCGGATCCCCAAACCTACAAAAAGAATTTCCTCTTAAAGCCTTCGTGCGCTTGGCTGATGTTGGAGCATCCTCTTCTATTTTCTCCTCATTTTTCTTTTTTCTCACCTCTTCTTCATTTTAAATTCTTCCCTGTCTCCTTTCCAGATCTCAACGACCATCAACCCTTATCAATATTGCTTAGAGCTCTTAATTTTAGTAGCCGAAATTGGTCTACAAAATTTAAGTAGCCCAAAGTGCAATACAGAGAGTAATTTGCATTTGGTACCATTTAAACATTCATTTCATTTGATTCTATTAATATTTCTTAAATACTACTTATTTTAAATCTATGGAGTGGCTTAAAGCCATCTTTTAAATCTATGGAGTGGCTTAAAGCCATCTTTTAAATCTATGGAGTGGCTTAAAGCCATCTTTTAAATCTATGGAGTGGCTTAAAGCCATCTGACATACATCGGTTATCACAGTCGGGATATACTGGGCAGTGATACACTCTGGGTATTCCGACTTTGTTGTTTTTTTAATTCTGATTTAGTTCACAGTCAAAGATTTAAAGGATTTGTGATTTAAAGGTTAGTAATTTTAAAGGCAGTTCCTTTATATACGGGGTGTGGGAATGCAAGAGAGAGAGAGAGAGAGAGAGAGAGAGAGAGAGAGAGAGAGAGAGAGAGAGTTACATTCCATCGGTTTTAACAATGGCAAATCATCAATTTTGCAAGAGTGAAAAAGACTTTAAACTTGGCATGAAGAGCTCGAAAGTGTCGTAAAATAAAATCCTTTTCTTTCAAAGTATATATTATTTATTACCTTCTTGACACCTTTAGCGAAAATTCATTGCTAAAAGTAGTGATTAAGTACGAAAACTCTCCCTTCCAACATAAAAATCACTACTACCTGTTGATTCCTGTGGTACTGTCAGAATGAAAATTACCTGAGGTGTGGCAGTGAATAGGATCTTTGATTTCCGTTTCCGTGGGGTTGTCAGAAGGAAAAGCTTCCCCAGAAGACACGAGGCAACTTCCAGAATCAAAACAGAACAACTTAGCCCAAGGACGACTCAAAGCAATGCTTCCACAAAGGATCGCTGAAGGAGCCGTAAATGTTTCGGAATGGTGGAAGGGCCTGTCCAACCATTTTCTGCGAACGAAAGTATGGCGGAACTTCTTTGTCAGTGTCACCATATTTACATCTGAAAGTTTGTAGTTGTATTAAATGACTTAAATAAAGACATTATTTTCTTTTAGGTTTAGCATTTTAGCCATCTGACAAATACATAAATAAGTGTGTAGTTCTAAACTGTCTTTTTCTAGAATTGACCACTCTTTTAAGCACCTCATATTGGCTAATGCGGTTACTCCAAACGATTAATTTACTTTCCTTTTTAGTTAGGTTAGTGAAAATGTGCTAAACACAAATTTTGTGAAAATAATTCTCATTTGCTTCCTATATTTCCGATCAAATTTCTAAACCGTTTATGACAACGGCAAATTACAAAAGAGTTTCGTTTGAACTTCGGTCGTGTCACAGAAATTGCAAAGTAAACTAAATTACATCAAATCCTGACGCAATCGCAGATACGCCCCGCAATGCGTTCACTTAAATATTTTTTCACTTCTATTAAAGTCTAGATTGTATGAAACAGCTTTCAATGGCACTCGAAACTGTTGTGGCATTAGTTAACAGAGCTAAAAATAACTCGTGATTAATCAAATTATGGGTAATCATCTAAGCATTATTTGCATTCCTGAAAAGCTTTATGAAGTTGTGAATCACAACCTTTCACTTTAAGACAACAAAATTTCATTGATCTTAGTTAATAAACATTCTAATCTTAACTTTCTGAAGGAACTATTCCATACGTAAAAGTATAGTTTTGAAGATAATAAGAATATTAATAAAAGTCTTCAAAGGAATAAACTTACATGTGATGACCACCAAAGAGAAAAATAGAAGGATTATTTTCTTTCGCATTTCTATGGTTTCGATTTGGTCAATAAACTGTCCAGTGAATGGAAGAAATCTGTAAACAGGAGCAATATTTTAGGTATATTTTAAAGCCATAATGTGTTTTTTTGTCCTTCTTTATGTCTTTGGAATACCTTAGGCTGTTTTTGTTATTTACTCGCGTGTAAGTACAATACTAGATTTTAGTGCGTAATAAATTTAACTTTAGAATCCGGCAACTCATTTCGAGTTAAATTTGTATCTTTCTTCTAATGAAAGATATAAATTGAAAAATGGATCGTAATTTAATAACGAAGATAATAATTGCATATAAATAATATCTTTCTTCCAATTGACTCTTAATAGAAGAAATGTGAAATATTTGAATCACTGCGAGACATGATTGAGAAATCACGTGAAAGAGATTACATTTGGCTTTTAGGGATCTTGAGAGAAAGTATGATTGAATGAATAGAGAAAACGAGGAAGTAAAGGAAGTTCATTACTAAAATTCTTTTCACTTATAGCAGATTACAAATATTTTTAGACATTTTAGCGTCTTTTAATTCGCCAAATGTGTTTCCACTCGAAAATTGAGTCGGGAAGAAAATTCTGAACAAGATTTTTACGATGTACTCACCGAGTCCCTCAAACAAACTCTCTTGTCACTGTGAAAACTATAAAATATTTTAATAATAATACTAATAATAATAATAATAATAATAAGTATGTGTGAGAGTATATTAAGAAGTGAGTAAATGGTTTAATGTAAGTGAATTGTGAAATTGAGTGTGAGTAAGAGAAAATGATTGATTGCGGAGATAGATGGAAATTCGCCTTGTCGTGTGATGGTGAATAGTGAAGCGTTAGAGGTGGTAGAGTGTCTTAAATATGTGGGTGTGTATTGAATAAAATAAAAATTGAGGAAAGTTTGTTAAGGATTGGAATGGAAGATGAGAATGTCGCGAAAAGAGTGTATAAGAGTTGTTTTGGAAGGTAGAAGAGGAGGAGAGAAAGGCCGAGAAGATGTGTATGGACATAGTAAATGATTGCGCGAGTATAAGAGTGGACTCGATTTGGGGGATGCGCGAGAAATGGCTACGAGTCGGTTGAAGTGGAGGAGGTTTGTTAGAAGTATACGTGACTTCGGGACTATGTCTTATTTATTTTTGACAAGGTCTGGAAACACCACCGTGCACGGCGCATGAAACGCCGAGGGTGTGGAATTTTGCTATGTCGAGGGTCGTTGGTCCACACTACCTTCCGTACTTTAATCCGGTTGTTTCTGCCTTCTCACCCCAAATCCTCGGGAAATAAGATTTTTGACAATGTGTTTCTTCAAACAATTTCTGATACGGCCATTTTTAAACATATCAAAAAGAATAAGATGTAGAAAAGATGAAAATCATCCTTCTTATTTGATAAACAAATTGAAATCTATTTTAATTTTATTAAAAAGACCTCACCAAATTTTTATTCTCTTCCAATTGCAATAAAGGAACTGTGAAGAGTCAGATATTACATTGAAAGCAACGCTCTCGACAGCGTCTGTTCAACGACTGTTTTCAATATTGAATGCTTTCGATCAATCGTTTTTAAATAAATGAACAATTATTCTGAAAAACAAGAATGTCGTGCGACTAAATCACTCCAGCGGTGAATCATACCAAAGCTAATAAATCTATCAGAACGTTATTATATTCATAGAGAAAAAAAAAGAAAATTTCCTTCTTTATCATAGACTCGTGCAAAAAATAAAAAGGTTATAATGAAAATGAAAAAAATGAAAGTGAAATGAGCACACTTGCTATAATTTATTCATTCTTGTCTTTTGAGCAATAATTATTATTATTATTAATTATTATTATTATTATTATTATTATTATTATTAAGTTCTTTGAAGTAATAAACGTGATTAATTTTTTAAAATTTTGTTTTCTCTTCAAGGATTTTAGATCAATTTCATTTAAAGAATTTTGGAAGAATTTTCACCGGATTTGTGATTTAAAATTTGTAATTGAATTGAAAGATTTGTGATGATGATAATTCTTTTCGGTTTACCACAAAAGCCATTTTGATTTCATTTCTCTTTGACATCACTCCAAAATCGAAAGGAAAATTCATAAAATACGATGTGGAATAACATGGAAAGGAAATTATTTTTTATTGATTTCATGATCTTGGTTCGAGAATGGAAAGGAACTTGTCCTCGTCACCCAATTCGTATTTTCACTAATAAATGTCAGTGGAATGAATCTCACTCATTTGAACTTCGGCAACCAAATTTCTTTGGTTATATTAACCTCAAGTCGATTGGTAGAGTTAAGAATTGGGTACATTTTAATCGAGCCATTTTAGCTCTCGCGCGTAGCGCACTCAATAGAGAAGGGGACACTCGCACTGATTTTAACTACTGACCAATGATGGTTCGCGAGATAAAATTGTTAGAATTTTTAGGTGACAAAATCGTTTGCAGCGAAAACGAACATTTTTCAGTTAAACGAAATGAAGTCGGTTTAAACTGACATTTTTTTCTATTTTCTTTCACATTTTAACACATTATCCATATTTTTTTGACATTTTATAATTTCTTTTAATTTGTCAAATGTTTCCCCTCGAAAATTGAGTGTGGAGGAAAATTCTAAACAAGATTTTCTACGATGTATTCATCGAATCCCTCAAACAAACTCTCAATTCTACAAAAATTAAAAAAATATTTTAATAACATTCATTACGCACAAAATTTCACTAATAATAATAATAATAATAATAATAATAATAATAATTCGCTCTTAGGCCCTCTTCCTGCATAAAAGAAATAACTGAGTGAGTATTACATTTAACGTGATTAAAAATTGCATTGGATTATTCCAAATTTCAATTTACCAAACGAAACAAGATTTAATCTGGCGATAAAAAAGGTGATAACAAAACAAGCCCAATCACGCGAGCTCCAACCCTCCATTATTTAAGGTCTTCACTCGTATTTAGTTCTTCCATCGTACAGCTGAAACATGATACGTGAAGTATCGAAAATTGTACTTTGAATGAAAGTGAAATTCGTCTATGAGAGAACAGTTTATTAATATTCAATTATTAAAAACGTGTACATTACATTAACTCACAACTCTATTTACATCTAGTCAAGCCACGTTTGTACAAAATTTTATACTCCTTTGTAAAATCGAGGAAAAGCCAGTCTCTCCATAAATTTATCAAAATACCACAGTCATCAAAATTTTGAACTTCACATCCAAAGCCAGTGTGACCAAATTTGTGAAGCTGCATTCAAAATTCAAAGGGGAGAAATCTGGTGAACCAAGGAAAAAGTTCACCTCTTCCGATTCGTTTTCTGGGAAACGTTTCATTTAAAAACTTCTTCTAATATTGAAGGCATAGTGACATGGAGCTCCGTCTTGCTGAAAAATTGTGGTGTTTAAGAAGTTTAAAGCCGTGAGTTGTTGACTAAAGAAATTGTTCATCATTGCAAGGTAATGATTTTCATTAATCGTGGCTTCATTTACAAGTGAAACGACCCATTACAATTAATTTTCAGAGGTCGCACCAAAACTGACCTTGGGTGAATCCGGCTCATTTTGACATTCTCCTTACCTATCCCATTCAACAGATCTCACTCCTTTGGGCATTTTCCCATGAGGGTATGTTAAGAGCAGTGTTTACTTTTCTGAACCTCAAACTCCGGATCAAAAGAAGGACGGAATTGCGCGAGCACAATCAACGACATAACGCAATAACATCTGAAGAATGTCTTCCGTTGTTTGTGAACGAGCGTTTAATCAAAGATTCGAGGACCTCGGTGTAATGGTTAGCATGTCCGACCGGCAATTGGATGATCCAGGGTTCGATTCCTGGGAGGTAATTTTTTTGGTTAGAGTTTGAACTTAGAGAGAGATACACGTTCTTTTTATAACCCAAACAAAAACTTGAAGCAAGACAGTTTCAGAAGGAAATTGTTATACCAGTCAAAGAACTCTTAAATGCAAAACGTTTGTCTCTAATAATAACAGGCTACTCAGTGGCTTAAGCAGTTAGGCCAAGGTCTACGCACTCTCAAAGAGATAAGATTAAATTCAAGAAAAATAGAACAAAAGAAAAATCTGTTCAAAAGACTGATGATGCAGACCTATTAGATGTAATATATGAAACCTATAAGGACACAGATATATTGACAGAAAGCGTTCCAGGTTCTGTAGAAAATTCAGAAATAATAAAGCCTCCAGTGCTGCTGAAAATGAAGAAATGAGAATTCCAGCAACTGGAGAGAGTGACTCCCTTTCTGTTGAAGTGAATTTTGAAAGATTGAATGAAGAACTTAATAACTTCAAATCTTTCTTTAAAGCTTGCAAGGAACTTGATCAGTTGAAAGTTAATGAGAAGGAATATATAAGTGAAAAGTATGTACCTGCCATTCCATCTGCTCCTCAAATCATTGAAAGTTATATTAATTCTACTGAATATTGTTCTCCTATTTTAAAAAAAACCAACAGAAAGAAAAATAAGTGTAGAAATTGTAAAAATGTTGTAAATAAGAATGACCTTGCAATGCAGTGCAACCTGTGTGATCTGTGGTATTATATCTCATGTGAAGATATGAGTAGAGAAACATACAAGTTTCTAACGAAGAACCAGGTAAACAGTATACACTGGTACTACAACAAATGCAACGTGGTGCTCTAAGAATCTTGCCTCACTTGACTCGACTATCAGAGAGGCAGGATAAGATGGAAGCTAGGCTAGACACACTAGAGGAGGGGGTGTAAGAAAAAATTTGAGGACATGGAAAGGGATATTGTAGATTTTAAGGAAACACTATGTGTGGAGGTGAAGGAGAAGATATGCACTCTGGTTAAGGAAGACGTAGCTTATCCTATAGGGATGTTTTGCAGTCTGAGGCAAAGAAAATCAGTACCACAGTTTCTGCACATGACTCGGTGAGGAGGAGAATGATCTGGTAATAAGGACAAGTCAAATACAGAGTCGTTTAGAAAGAAGAAATAATCTGGTGCTGTACAAGGTGCCGGAACAGATGAAGGAAGAAATGAATCTGGCTATCAGATCGGAGAAGATAAGGCATGATAAAATAGCAATAAAGGAGATGTGCATTGAGATTGGTGTAACATGCTACGATGATGATATTGCTGAAATCAATAGAATTGGTAAATATGAGGCTGCAAATAACAATGGAAATGGTACAAAACCTAGACCAATTCTAGTGAAGTTAAATGGTGGAGTGAAGGACAGAATAATATGGAATTTATACAAATTAAAAGATACCAAGAATGAAGTGTTGCAAAAGGTTGGTGTGTCTCATGACATGACCAGTGAAGAAAGGCAACGGGACAGGGAGCTCAGAGCTGAGGCAAAGGAGAAGAATGAGAAAGAAAAAACTCGGGGAACTACTATGTGGTAAGGGGCTACTTGGGAGCGGCACATTGTGAAGGTGAAACGTTGGCACGCGACACCCAAGGATACACAGGAGGAAGCAGCATGTAAATCATCAGTCGAATCATAGTGTCGATAGTGTACAAAATGTAAATAATATCAAAGTTTTATTTTCTAATGTGGATACGTATACGTCTGGATAAGATCAATGAAATGAAGACTAAAATAAGGGATATGGATACACCTCCCATATAATAGCACTACAAGAAGTTAAACCAAAAAAAACTTCCGATATGAGAGAAGCCTAGTCGAATATAGCATAGGAGGATATGAAGTGTTTGGAAAAAATCTGTCATCAGAGGAGGAAGAGTAGAACAGGGGTGTACCTAAAGTATTTGGCACCCGGGGCGGATCCTTCCTTTGGCAACCCCCCATAAATAATTTTAAAATTTAAACACAGAAAAATATATTATGTTTGCAAGTAGATTTTTCAACAGCACAGTACTGTCATAAGCAAATTGGAAATAAGAAAAATGCAGGACATTAAAAATTCAGTGAACAGGTAATACTGCATTTTATTTTATACAAAAAACACAGGAAATCCAGTCTCAACGTTCAGCGGCTGAGCGTGAATCCTCTCTATTTACCTTTGAAGAATAGGCTGCGTTACAGGAGGGGAGGGATTGTGCTGGGGTCACCAATAGCCTCAAGTTGTTTCCGGATTGTTTCTGCATTTTTACCCCAAATTTGTTGGGACACTAACACTTGATCACATAACATAACATGTGGGACGCACTTTCAGGATGGATTCAGGACCTGAAAATAATGAAAAACGTTTATATAAACATATGCCCGAAATCGCTTTGTTTCCGAGTTACAACTCGTTATGTGTTCCAGCAAATATTTGCCTTACCTTTAAAGGAAGTGCGCAAGATGACCGCCTTGCGTTTGAATACACGCCTGAACACGCCTCGTCATAGACTGCCTGACGCGTTCAAACATTCCAGGTATTGTTAGATTTTCTGGCATCCTTGTTCTACACGTTGGCGAAGCATTTCAACGTTGTCAATGGGTGTCACGTAAACGATGGATTTCAGATGACCCCACGGGTAAAAATTGAGTGGATTCAGGTCCGGGAAGCGAGCAGGCCACGCAATGGATCCTCCACGGCCTATCCATTTATCAGGGAAATGGTCATCCAAATAGTCTTTGGCTACTCGTGAAGGCAGCCTCATCAGAAAACATCACGGAGGATAGAAAAAGAGGATCGCGAGCACACTGTTGAAGGAACCAAGTACAAAAAGCTTCTCGTGGTGGGAAATCAGCTTTAGTAAGGCCTTGTACTCTCTGAATGTGATATGGGTAAAGCTGTTGTTCCCGTAAAATTCTCCACACAGTTGTGTATCTTACACCCTCTGCTGTTGCTATCCTTTGGGTGCTGACATCAGGATGTTCCTCCAAGCGATTCAGGACCCGCTCCTCCAACTCAACAGTTCTGGCTCTGATTGGTCTACCACCATCTGAAACTCGCTTCTTGAATGATCCTGTATCACCAAGACGCTCGTCTATTCTCTGAAAGGTCTTCTTATTTGGCAGACGGCGATTCGGAAACCTTTCCGCATACAGACTTCTTGCTGCGGCCGCATTACACTCGGCAAGTCCCTACATGAGATGCATATCTGCCATTTCTCTGTTTAAATAAACATCCATTCTCACTTCAAATGCACACTATCACTGAATAGCACAAAAACTTTTAAGGTTTATTTTTTCACAAGACTGCACTTATTCACGGTAAGAAGTTACGAATACGAACAGTGAAACACCGCGATGCACCTTTGACTGACTGATGGCTCTAGACTCAACGATATTGAAACATGTCATAGAGTGTACGAAACATTACAATCGGCAAGGCCATACATGAAATAAGTCTCGTACACATTCACAAACATTGTCGGCAAGCAGTGTTTGTAAACAGTTTGCGGAAAGAATTGTTGGAACATTAAACGGGCTGTAACTCGGAAACAAAGCGATTTCGGGCATATGTTTATATAGACTTTTTTCATTTTTCAGGTCCTGAATCCATCCTGAAAGTGCGTTCCACATGTTATGAAACACCCTGTATATATATATACACAGAGTGTGTGTGTTTGTGTGTATATGCCAGAAGAATAGATTGACAAGAAGCAAGAATTATGAATAAATTTTTTATACAAAAGCATGTCAACATTTTTATTTTAGCGACGAAATAACAGAGAGAAGAGCTTCGCGATTCACTCATCATTTTACTCCGAACTGACATCCACCTTCACCTACACCTACACCCACCACACCCACATACCAACACGCATATATATATATATATATATATATATATATACAGGGTGGGCCGTAAGTTTCCATACATAGGAAAAATAAACATTTTTTTATGGACAACCCATTTTTATTTATATAATATGCTCTACATGGTTGCCATTGTTTTGAAAACACATTTCAATACGTGTTCCCCACTGTTGATGAACACGCATTAGCACAGTTGACGTTATGCTTGTAATGGCGTTGGTGATACGTTTCCTTTAGATGATTTATGTCTCGTATCTTTTCCTGATACACCATGGCCTTCAAGTGCCCCCAAAGATAGAAATCAAGGGGGGTGAGATCTGGGGATCTGGGAGGCCACTCCACAGGACCACGCCGACCAATCCAAGCATCCGGAAACTGCTGCTGATCCAAATACCGACGCACGTGAAGACCATAATGAGGTGGAGCTCCATCTTGCTGGAAGTAAACTGGGAAGTTACCTTCCTCGTTTAGCAGGGATGGGAAAATCTCTTCTTGCAACATGTTAAGATACCTTTCGGCATTAAGATTTCCACTGACAAAAAAAATTGGTCCAATAATTCTGTCACCCCATATCCCGGCCCACACCATCACTTTACCGGCACCTTGCATCTTCGTCGGACTCAGCCAGTTAGGGTTAGCATTACTCCAATAACGTATGTTTTGCCGATTAACCTCTCCATTGACGTAAAAATTTGCTTCATCAGTAACATAAAAACAAACGTTTAATTTTTCCTATGTATGGAAACTTACGGCCCACCCTGTATAACACAAAGCCCGGAGAAAGACGTGCATCAGAGAGGTTTCGTCCCTGCCAAGCTTGAGCCACGTCCCGATCACGCCTCTTATCACTAAACCATTCACGAAACCAAAATATTTCCTTTCAAGTGCAGCTTCTGAGCGGATCTCATTTTATGATGTACTTTTTTCAAAATACACGAGTTATCCTCTAGTAATTATTATTATTATTATTTATTATTATTATCATTATTATTATTATTATTATTATTATTTATAGCTAAAATAACGGTAAGTTGATGGTATGGTAGAAAGGGACCTGTTCGGATTATGGTTGACGCCAAGCGAAGATGAAACCTCTCATGTGATGCTGTAGAGGTATCGACAATGGGTCGATCCTCAACCGTCTTTCGAGCACATAAAGTGAAACAATATATTTTTAACTATTATAAAAATTTATTTCACAAATGGACGCGTGCACTCGAGCCCACATTTTATTTCGTGAGCAAATTTCTGGTGCGTGCGCACGCAAAACTCGGAGAAAAATGAGCCACACTATTTACCTACTTTTTCTTACCTACATTTTGACGAGGCGTGTCAATATGATACGAGTGGTTTATAATGTAATTAGAGTTTTAAATGCATCAATTGTTATAAAAATATAATATGAACAATGGTTTGAAGCTAGCAAATGTCTCAAAATTACCCTTAATTGAAGTGTTAATTACTATAGAAGAATTCAAATTTCAGATTTGTGTTTGCCAAATCAACGCAATTCCCCCGAACCCAAACATGACGCGTTTGTTTTAAATTTTAAAAGGAGATCAGTCATGGGGTTTATAGATACCTTTTTGAAAAAATAAAAACATTTTGTTTTTTACTTCTTCCAATTCAATTTCCGAGATTAGAATTAAATTTTCCTTTTATTCTTTAGGGATAATAAGGAAAAATACTGGTAATTTTCAGAAGCGTAAAATTAAGAGATAGTACAGCAAAGTAAGGTATGCAGATAACACAATTACGTATTTATTGGTTTTCAGTGAACCATTCAACATATATTCTAAAAGCACGAAACATCTCGTGTCCAAATTTACGTGGAAATCGCACGAAAAGAAAAATTTTTAGTTACGACAATTTCCAATTTTCAATTTTTTGAAAGTAAAAAATTT
The DNA here is from genome assembly GCA_023014485.1 of Bathynomus jamesi. Taxonomy (NCBI): domain Eukaryota; kingdom Metazoa; phylum Arthropoda; class Malacostraca; order Isopoda; family Cirolanidae; genus Bathynomus; species Bathynomus jamesi. The sequence goes on along the minus strand of JAJOZX010002763.1, from coordinate 340,637 downwards.
CGAGATAAAAGATTAAAAAAATGTAAAAATAAATTTTGGTATTGAATGCTTTACAAACTTCAAGGATAATTATTACTAAATATAGAGACCTTTCCATCAACAAAACAATATATATATATATATATATGTATAGAAACGACGTAAGTATAGAGGAGCGTTCTGCACACGAGGAAGAGAAATAACGAACAAATGAAAAATGAGGTAACCGCCCGGGAATCGAACCCGGGATCTTCTGATTGCCGGTCAGATATTCTATCCACTACACCACGGGCCTCGATCAGTCAGAAGTCGTAATTCTCCTACATAGGGCAGAAACCAATGCCCTGAGAGGGCACCCTCGCAAATCGTGAATATGTACATTTAACTGCAATGACCACGCAGTATATTAATGTATAGAAACGACGTAAGTATAGAGGAGCGTTCTGCACACGAGGAAGAGAAATAACGAACAAATGAAAAATGAGGTGAACCGCCCGGGAATCGAACCCAGGATCTTCCGATTGCCGGTCAGATGCGCTATCCATTACACCACGGGCTTCGATCAGTCATAAGTCGAAATTCTCCTACATAGGGCAGAAACCAATGCCCTGAGAGGGCACCCTCGCAAATCGTGAATATGTACATTTAACTGCAATGACCACGCAATATATTAATGTATAGAAACGACGTAAGTATAGAGGAGCGTTCTGCACACGAGAAGAGAAATAACGAACAAATGAAAAATGAGTGATATATATATATATATATATATATATATATATATATATATATATATATATATATATATATATATATAGGAATGAAAAACAGTTTTGGAGGAAAATGTGTATCATGGTCTCATTTTTTTTCTATTTTTGAATTTGAAATTCGAAGCAAAATACTTGAGAACACAAATTTGATTTGTAAAAAAAGCCAATTTACGAGGTTTTTACTATGAAAATGGTCAAAACTAAATCTCAAGCTACTACCTTTAAAAGTATTTGTGACCAACACCCACCCTAATCTCTCCTTAAAAATTTTGGCTAACACAAAATAAATTGTAGACATTCTTTATAGATTTGGGTAACAGTATAGATTTATGCGTGTGAAAGGATGAGAACCATGATTTAAAAATGTACTTTAAGTTGTAGATAATTGGGCGCAATCCAAACCTTAAATTTTTTTTAAGGTTTGATGTGGAAGGAGGGGTGAAGGGCGAACGCCCGCAAAAACGCCCTATCCCATAGTGGAGGAAGAGAGCCAAAATCAAGGTCCAGGGTTTTCGTGATGCCTGCACAATCTGCGTTTGAAAGATTGGAGGTCATAGACGGGAGAAATATGGATTGGTTCAGAGTTGAACGGTTGAGTAAATGAAAGATTGAAAATACCGATTAACTTTTGCATTAGAGATATGGACAGAAAAGAGATGAAAATGTGTTGAAAGTTGGGTACTGCGTGCTCTCCTTGAAGGAGTAGGCATGCAGTTAGAGAGTTCAAAATGGCAGTGTCCGTTATAACAGCGAGAGTAAAGAGAAAGCGAGGCAACATTGCGGCGAAGAGAGAGAGAGAGCTTGAAGACAGTCAGTAAGAGGCGAGAAGTTGATGAGACGAAAAGCCTTTGATTCCATACGGTGAAGTAGAGTTGTCTGGGTTGAGCCACCCCACACACGAGAAACATATTCTATACAGGGGCGGAAAAGACCCCTGTACAGAGACAGAAACTGAGTTGGTGCGAAGAAACTGCGGAGCCGGTACAGCACACCTAAACACTTAGAAGCTGTCTTAGAAAGAGCGTACATGTGATCTTTTAAAATGAGATCGCGAGAAAAGGAAACATCAAGAATGTTAAGAGAAGAAGAAGAAGGATTGCGTTGTGTATGGTTGAAGATAAGGGGATAGTCGTGTGAAAAAGTGTGACGAGTAGGCAGATGAAGTAAATGAGTTTTCTGAGTTTCTGAACCATTGAAAGCCACAAGGTTTTCTCTGCCTTAATCAGAAATAGTAGAAAAATCAGAGGTCAAGTGTACCACAGCTGTCCTTCACAAATCATGGAGTAACTGTTGAGAGGGACGCTTTGGGAAGCGGGTGGAGAAGTGAAAGGTGGATTTATCGACAAAGAAGATAAGACAAGAAACATTTGTAGCGTTGTATTTTGTGAACTTTAAAACTATATTTGTACTCGTGTCAAAAAAAGTTTTGTGTGTAAAAATAAAAGTTTTGTGGGTTGTGTAAAAATAAATGTTTTGTGAGACGTCTGTTAATTTAAAAAGTTTTGTGAACTGTATGTAAAAATAAAAATGTTTGTGAGACGTTTGTTACATTAAAAAGTTTGTGAAGCGTGTATAAAAACGAAAATGTTTGTGAGATGTCTGTTAATTTAAAAAGTTTTTATTAGTAAAAATAAGGGAAGTGTTATTATATATGATCATGTTTTTCCAAAAAACTTTTCAACCTTTCAAATATTCCGTGCGATGATTCCTCATTTCACAAAGGTGAAGCTTGTCGCTCCTCCTTTTATTTTGTTAATTTACATTTTAACATTTCATTTATTGATTTTTTTCTTTTTTCTTTTTTATTTGAGCTGTGAAATTCCTGATTTTGATTTTATTTCTTTTCAAATTAATTTGGAAATTATTAAATTTTCTACTTATTTTTCTTTGTGAAAAAGAATTGTATGAAATCAGCTGAAATTTGTGTTACGGCCAAGCCCCATTCAAGGAATTAAAAACCCTATTCGAAAGGAGTGTGCCAACGTGTCTACTAGAATATTGCTTAATATCAGTTAATATCAGTACTAAATAAAAAAGTAAATTCCGTATAGGAATGAACTTTTGACTCAACCTATATTATATATATATATATATATATATATATATGCTAAGAAAATTCCGAATATACAAAGAAATTATGAATATATTATTAATAAAGATTTTAGCCACAAGTTGCATCCAACAAAGTATTGAACGTAGACAGTTTGTTTACTTAGTTTCCATCCGCAAAAGAGTTTATACACACATGAACAGGCAAACACAGGTACCGGGTGGTAAAAATAAATTGAATCCTGAAAAGACTGATCTTTTATTGAAGATTTTGAGGGTATATTTAGAAGACGTGAATTGCAAATATAAAAAAAAGGGGCTTTACGCGCTTAAAACATATTCTGACACAGCGCGATTAATTTCGGATCTCCGGGTTGCGGCTGGAAGGCTCAATCCGAATAGAGAGAATAAGACAGAAGCTAATAAACGAGAATAGAATAAACCAGGTTAGCAGCGAGTCTCAGGGTTAAAGCAGAGAATTAACCCGTACAGGGCTCAAGTCGTATTAAGAAGTCTTGAGATAAATTAGGCGACGGTAGAGGAAGTGCGTGTCTATCGACTCTGAAAACTTAATATTAATTAGAAGTAAGGAAACATTGATTTAAAGTCGATCCAAAAAGACTTAATACTTGCTTAATGTGATTTCAATATAAAGTGCATATGCAATTCAAGTAAAGGAAATTTCCGCCGATGAGTTTCCTTCTCCATAACGAGCCCTTAAGTATCGCGCTCTATGTGATGCGCCTGGAGAGGTAATACATCGAGAAGATCTCTTCCGGTCATCACCATCGAGAGTACAATATGTTATACGTGGCTCATTCTACAGCGAAGCCACCCAGAAGAGTATAACATATATATATATATATATGAAATTATTTCACGAAAGTGACACGTGAAAAATATGAGCACCACTTTGTGTTTCTTTCCCCTTCGTGGTTTTATTCATCATATATATATATGCGGGTGAATATTTTTAATAATTTAATAATTAATTTAATAATTAATTTTACTAATGTTTTAGCCTCAGTTAACTTCGTATATATTCTTTCAGAAATTGTTTTTAGCTAAATTGAATTCTTGTTAATGACTCTTGTTCATGACTCTTTCTGTTTCGTGACTGCGAATCATGTACAATTAATGTTAATTTTCATATTATAGTAGCTATCAAAAGGAAATTATTCTTACTGAAGGAACGGTCCGTACTTACATCGTCCGTATTTACACTGTCCGTATTTACGTTGTCCGTATTTACTGACATTCAACTTTTATCAGAAGGCCTTTGAATATTATATTAAGATTTGAAGTAATTTTCAAACTAATTTTAGTTAATTGCTTCCTGATGAAGGAGGGAAGATACGTTCAACGTTTGTTCTGACTGAACTTAGACCATTTGGTCGCCTTTTAATTAAAACATTCTTCACAAAATTTATTAAGTTAAATATACTTGAACATATTTAGGAAATTAGATGTACTCATTTATACCATACTCACCCAGTAGTATGGTGTAAAAAAGGTAGAGTGCAATGCAATTGCATAATATTACGTAATGTTGCAATGTTGTCAGAGTGCCAAACCCCCCAACCCCCCTTTGTTGCAAGAGTGCCCCCCCCCCCCGTTTGTGAATTTGCCTTATATTTTATAATCGAACTGGCACGTTTTAATAAGTCTGATCCAAAAAGTAACGCACCCGGAAATGAAACATCGTTAACAATAACAAAATGATGATAGTAAAATTTTCCATCTTTCAAATTAATTGGCAGTCGAGTACTTCCTTCTGTTCGAATGCATTTTCCGTTTGCAGCTCTCAGAATTTTATTACATGAATTGACTTTGAACCCCTGATTTACAAAATTAGAGGCAACCGAACTCTTAATTAGCGAAATATCACTACCAGAATCTATAAGAGTACGATAAAAATTATGATATATTTGAACGCGAATCATGGGACACGCATTTTTCGCAGGTAGAGTAGGCTTCGCATTAAGTATGGGGCTTATTGGTTGGGCAGATTTATTAGTGATTTTTGTCGGCGAAACGTGAATTGTTGAAGTGTGTCGTTGTTTCGTAAGAGGCTTGGGGCCCATTACGTCCGTTGTCTCTTTGGAGGGGGTCCATTTCCTAAAAAAGTGGGGCACGAACTACGCATATGCCCCGGCATGTTGCAATTAAAACAAGTGCCTCTCGGTGGGTTACGAATACATTCCGTCAAAGAATGACCCTGAATGCGACAAAACGGGCAGTATTTTCGTTGGGATCTATCGTGGGCAACTGTGACGCGTTGGGAGGGTGTAAAGTGTTAGGGAGAATCGGTTGCGGGGGAGGATAATGAAAGTAGGTAAGGGGGGTGGGATAGTCGTTGGCATTTGTGACAAGGGAAAAGACGCTTTATTTTTCGTCAGACGGGGCGGATTGCACTAATTCTCTATTTCATCTGGATCTAATTCGCATTCAGATGGGTCAAATTTTTTTGCTTAGGTATCAACATCTTTCGGGTCGAATGTTGATGGTAATGCCTTCAGGACATTCCGTTTCACGGCCAAACTGGTTAACATTAAAGCTACTTCATCTATCGAACATTTATACTAAAATTTAAAATAAAACATATTCGAGATATATAATATTTAATACAAATAAATTAGCCTTCTCTGGCTTTCTAGGGTTAAAGCTCCGAACTATATATATATATATATATATATATATATATATATATATATATATATGAGAGAGAGAGAGAGAGAGAGAGAGAGAGAGAGAGAGAGAGAGAGAGATAATATTAAGAGAAACGAAGAAATTGAATATTTTCATTTAACAATAGCCGCATTGTGAAAACATCTGCAACAAAGGGGTGGGGGAGGGTCCCCCTCGGGGCATTGGTTTCTCCGCGTATGTAGGAGAATTACGACTTCTGATCGAGTGAGGCCCATGGTGTTGTGGTTATCATATCTGACAGGCAATCGGAAGATCCCGGGTTCGATTCCCGGGTGGTTACCTCATTTTTTCATTTGTTCGTTCTCCCTCCTCATCTTGCGCGGTATGTTCTTCTATACAAGCGTCGTTCTTTACGTTAATTATACTGTGTGTTGTTTGCAGTTGAAATGTATATATATATATATATATGTGTGTGTGTGTGTGTTTATATATGCGCCTCGGTGGTGTAGAGGTTAGCGTCGCTGACTACGCATCCATCGGCCTCGGGATCGAGACCCAGTGACGGCAGCTGGCGCGCAGCAAAACCCAGCTGTTCATCTTTCCACACAATAAAGAAAGTGGTTGGTAAATAAATGGATACCCTGGGTGGCCTAGTGGTTAAGACGCTGGGCTGCTGGTGGGTCGTGGTTCGGATTCCACGTTAAACTGTAGGTGTAAGGCGAAGTGAAAAGCTTGATATTCATCAGAATGAACAATTCGGGCGGAAGCAAATGAAAGGTTGCCAAAGGTGTATATATATACCTTTGGTAACCTTTCTTTGCTTCAAAAGCGTGTCCAATCTTTATAGGAAGACCTACATTTAATTTATTAGGCAAAAATTATAATCTTAACCCTTTAACGCACAGTGTTAACTTTACTGATTTTGTTTTGGCTAAGGCCAGACGATTTTATTTTAGGGAGACAAAATGTCTTTATCTGGATAGATTCTCCCTGTTGCACTAAAAAGTCTTTCTGAGCGTGTAACCTATGTGTACTGAATTAAGTGAATTAAGATAAAACGCGCGCAACCACAGCCAATAAAAGTGATTTTAGGAAGTCGATACCACTTCAAAAAACGTAAAAGACACTAAAAAAAATAATAAATCTCTTAAGGATAAAAAATAATTTAATTATTTATTTACTTAATAATTACTAATTAAACAAAATTTAATATCGTAACTCTAACCAATCTAACATATAAAACCAATAATAACCAATCTAACATAAAACCAATAATAGTAATCAATATAACATATAAACCCAATAATAACCAATCTAACATATAAACCTAGTAATAACCAATCTAATATATAAACCCAGTAATAACCAATCTAACATATAAAACCAATAATAACCAATCTAACATAAAACCAATAATAAATAATCAATCTAACATATAAACCCAGTAATAACCAATCTAACATATAAACCCAATAATATCCAATCGAACATATAAAACCAATAACCAATCTAACATATAAACCCAATAATAACCAATCGAACATATAAAACCAATAATAACCAATCTAACATATAAACCCAGTAATAACCAATCTAACATATAAACCCAGTAATAACCAATCTAACATATAAAACCAATACTAACCAATCTAACGTCAATTGAGAAAACGTAATGGGGAACTCCAACGCAAAACTAATAAAGACAATTTGTGGTTACGAAACAACTACATATCTCTAAAGCGTGAAGCGAAAAGTGTAATAAAAAAGCCCAAGCGCGAATTTGAAATCTCCATTGCTCGTGACGGTAAAGAAAACCCCAAGCGATTCTTTCAATACGTCAATAATAGAAATCCAGTAAAAAGTGTCTTGGGGCGTTTGAAAAATGTAAACGGAGATCTAGTTTCTGAAAACAAGGAAATGGCTACCTTGCTAAACGAATTTTTTACGTCAGTTTTTACTATAGAAGATGTAACGAATATCCCTACGGTCATAGACATAATACCTTTTGATAATGGTAATATTTTGGATAATATCGTGGTTAGTGAAGGGGAGGTAATGCGCTATATTGATAAAATGAAAACGCGTAAATCACCGGGGACGGATTCCATATATCCATACAACTAAAAGAATTAAAAGATAGCATTGTTGTGCCGCTAACAAAGATTTTTAATGCGTCTATTTCTGAGGGGTGCGTACCAGATAATTTCAAGTTAGCAAACGTAACACCTATCTTAAAGAAAGGCGATAAAGGTGCGGCGGGAAATTATAGGCCAATCAGTTTAACGTCTGTTGTAGGTAAGCTACTGGAATCAATAATTAGGGATCGTATAGTCGAACACTTAGAATTGATAAACTAGTTAGAAATACGCAGCACGGTTTTAGACGAAACAAACCTTGCTTAACTAATCTTTTAGGATTTTTCCAAAGCGTGGTTGACGTTTACGATAGACATCGGGCGGTTGATGTAGTGTATTTAGATTTTCAAGAAGCGTTTGACACCGTGCCGCACAAAAGACTCATTGAAAAAACTAAGGCTCATAGAATCAGGGGTGTAGTAATAAATTGGTTAGAAGAGTGGTTGCGAGGTAGGAAACAGAGGGTGGTCGTTGATGGAGTGGAGTCGTGTTGGGCTAATGTAGCGAGTGGCGCTCCTCAGGGTTCTGTATTGGGCCCCTTGCTTTTTCTTATATATATTAACGATTTAGATGTCGGCCTAGTCAGTACAGTTTCAAAGTTTGCGGATGACACGAAGCTGGGTGGTAGGGCGATTAATGACGAAGATAGAGGTAAAATCCAGGAAGATCTGAATAAAATCGTTGATTGGTCAGTCACATGGCAAATGAGATTTAACGTTGATAAGTGCAAAATTTTGCATATAGGTTCGCGTAACGGTAATTTTGCGTATAGTATGTCAGGAAAAGATTTAACAAGCGTAGAGCAGGAAAAAGATTTAGGAGTTTAGTCACTGGTGATTTAAAAGTAGCGAAACAAAGTACAGCAGTGGTCAATAAGGCGAACAAAGTGTTAAGTTTTATAGCTCGAAATTTTGAGTACAAATCGCGCGATATTATAGTTCCTCTTTATAAATCATTAGTTAGACCCCATTTGGAGTACGCGGTCCAATTTTGGAATCCGCATATGCGCAAAGATATAGACAAAATCGAAAGAGTTCAAAGACGAGCAACTAAGATGATTCCATCGCTTAGGTCAAAGTCGTACGAGGATAGGCTTAAGGAGTTAAAATTGACTACACTTGAGACTAGGAGGCTAAGGGGTGATCTAATCCAGGTTTTCAAAATTATGAATGGGTTCGATAACGTAGATACAGACAGCTTTTTCGAAATATCTCAATATAATAGGACTAGAAATAGCGGGTGTAAGTTGACAAGTAGAAGGTTCGAGACAGCAGTTGCGAAAAACTTTTTTACGCATAGAATAGTAAATAGCTGGAATAGTTTGCCGGTAGAAGTAATTAGTAGCACGTCTATGAACATGTTTAAAAATCGATTAGACGCATATGTTGATAGACTGGGTATTGTTTAAGGTAGTAAAATTAAGGCTTTGTGGTGATAGATCCCACAGCTCAACACAAGTGTTGTGGGATATAGGGAGGCAGCATCTTGGGTTAGGGGATACTCTCTGTCCTTACACACCCCATTTAAAGAGATTCCTCTGCCGAGCGGTGCCTTCCATAGTACTGTGAGGTATTGAAAAACTCATGATCTTCACTTGCCCCACAAACAGCTTGAAATGGGAGACCCAAAATGGGTGCACACACATTTCTACATTACTGTACAGTCTTTACAGCCACACCTACACTTTTCCTCCTCAGTATATATATTGTAATGTATATGTTGTAAATTTTGACTTGGTCCAATCGATATGGACCGTGACTTATTTTTGGTTGGCAAGGTACTGGTATTGATGGATACCGTAATGAAATTGACTGGATTCTTTGGATCTGATATATTTGCATGTCGGTTATAAATAGATATAGAGTGTAACATATTTGTGGATAGTAGTCTATTTTGACTTGATCCTCTGGATCCAGAGATTCTATTTTTAGTTGTAAATCGATAATTAATTAGTTTTAAATTGATAATTATTTAGTTTTGTAAAAATTGGTCGTTGCCAATGTACAGGCAGTTTTTACATAAATTTCTTATGTTCTTGTGGTTCGGAACCCACGTAAAATTATAGGTCCCCTCCGCCACCACGGAGGACATACACAATACACAATTACGAACACAGTTAGGTAGACCAGCCATGAGTGGATCCTAGGGTCTTTGTTGGTCTGAAACATTATAACATTATAACATATAAACCCAATAATACCCAATCGAACATATAAAACCAATAATGACCAATCTGACATATAAACCCAGTAATAACCAATCTAACATATAAAACCAATAATAAAAACGTCAAAAAGAGAAGATTACTTCCCGCGGGTGACACCACAAAAATCACGAAAATCTAAAAATATTAATTGACCTATTAGCTGCAAACACTTCACTTTTTTCTACGTGAAGGTCAAAATATGAAAATAAAAACCCACTCTAATAGACAGAGTTTATTTCCACAACAGTTTCGATGCCCACTGGCATTCTCCTCGTTTTTCTGTATCCACCCGAGGAGGATGCCATGGGCATCGAAACTGTTGTGGAAATAAACTCTGTCTATTAGAGTGGGTTTTTATTTTCAGGCCTATTATAGTATTTACTAAATTACTGAAAACAGCAACACCATAACATTTGCCAACAGTTAGCAAAGTAATGATAATAATAATAATAATAATAATAATAATAATAAATAAATAAAGGATATACAAAAAAGAAAAATATTCGTTTAAAAATTTATAATTTACGAATTATCAAATACCCCCAAAAAGGGGCATTTATTGCAATAGATTCAAAGATCAAAATTCTGAATGGAACTTTTGCCCAATTCAATTAAATCTTATCATTATTTATAACCTAATATATATATATATATATATATATATATATAGAGAGAGAGAGAGAGAGAGAGAGAGAGAGAGAGAGAGAGAGAGAGATCGTTAGCATATATATACACAGGGTGAACCAAAAATCCATTTCCATACGGAATTTATTTTTTTACTACTGATATTGCGCGACATTCTAGTAGAGACGTTGGCACACTCCTTTCAAATGGTGTTTTCAATTCCTTGAATGGAGCGTAGCCGTGAATTGTAAAATATAACATGTCGCATACTCTTAATAATTTTCAATTTAACAGACTTCACAAAACTTTTCATTTTTACAGACACTTCACGAAAACACTACAGACTCTGTTACGTGTAATTTGTTTGGAAAATGAGGAGGGAAGAACACTTTATTAGCCTGCTATAAGCAATTTAACTGGCTTGGACCAGTTCTTCTATTAAAAGGGGCTTATTTTCGCCACCCCTTCGTCATCTGACTTACGCCGTTACGGAAGGGTTAAACAACCCCTAAAACACACACACACACACACACACACACACACACACACATTTTTCTTGATTATGAAGTTACCACCCATCTCAGCACCCTTCAAAACAGAATAACCAACCAACCAAATATTCTTTTCTTGGTTGACTCATTCTAACTCATTTGTTTCTCCAAATCTAAATTGTTATAATGAGGAAGAAAGGTGATGTCGAATAGTGCAGAGTACAGTGGACACTACATAGCGAAAGGGAATAAAAACAGTCTGAGAATATTCTTCTCTTTTCTTGGTTTTTACTCTCTGATATCGAAAACGGGTGAAAATAAAAGTAAATTTAACATTCAAAATAAATATTAATGATTGGGTTACTGGAGCTAGATTAGAACTGGTTTTGGGTAATCATACGAAAAAGGTTGAGAACCACTCACTGGTATAGAGGCAAATGGTTTTTAACTTTTTAAAATTTTAACTTTTAAGTTTTTTGTTTTTTTATAATTCCTCAATTATCGCAATTATTGTTATTAGCATTACCAAGTAAAATAGTTATCATTACCTCAGTTAGGTAATTAAACCCCTAGGTTTAGAACCACTGCTCTATACAGTAGTAGTAGTACGCTAACGCTAACGATGTGATTCATTTTCCTCAAAACCAAAGCTGGGTACCAAACCGTTAATCCGTTAATCGTTAATTAACGAAGTTAACTTTTTCGTTAACGATTTAACTTTTAAGTTAACTTTGAAAATCATTATCGGACTAATTAACTTCCGTTACATTTAACTTCCGTTAACTCAAGTCCGTTAACCCAAAAAATTCATAAATAAACGTTTAAAAGTTTATATTATTTTCAGTGCTGAGCAGGTGCGCAATTAATCCGCCACTGTTAATAGTGATGAACGAATTTCCATTTCCGCAGTGCAAAATCAGGCGATATATTTGTTTCCGTCGCCACAATTTGTGTCTTACCAAATATGGTAGTTATTTATGGCATTGGTTTGAGCAAAACATGGTCGACTGTAAAATCAGGCGGAAAGATTTGCCATTTGAGTTGAATGTTTCAACTTCTTTCAAGAAATATCACGAGCATTTTAAGGCACTTTCAATAATATATATGTAACAATTACAACAAATAACTACATTCGTTTCATTTGCAGTCTGTCTCTTGCGCAACATGTTTGTGCTAGTGAATATTTAAAAATAATCGTTGTCAAGTAAGTCATGTATATTTATAATATATCTGTGAGTACCTTATTAGTAGTCTCCTTGATACATTTCAAGAACCATAAAACTGATCAGGTAAGATTTCAATTCTCATATCACTTTGATGACATAAATTAAGTCAATTGATGTCTTACAATGGGAGCGTTTTCACTTTAACCCTTTATGTCCTGGCGGTACTTCTAGGTACCACATCTTTAAAATCTCCATAATTATTTTTCTACCCGGTTGATCCTGCCGGTACTTTCAAGTCCCATTGTGAATTAGTTTCTTTATGAGATAATAGATGGCGTTGAGAAGTAAATGTGAGCGTGTGGCGCCAGTGGCTGTTTACTCTTTAGTATCTCTGCCATCCCCTCCAGTGCTGCAGCGGAGCGTTTGTTCTCTATGGGCAAGGACATCCTGAGGGCGAAGAGATCATCCCTGTCTGATGAAACTTTGATATGCTAATTTTCATGAAGGGCAACATGCATCTCATGGACAAAATGGAGAACGAGAAGAAGAGGGAAAATTAAATTTATATATATATATTGTTTTTCATTTTTTTTATAATAAAAGTTAACGTTAACGGTTTATCGGTAACTTCCGTTACATGTTTAACGAATTAACGGATTAACGGTTAACGAAGTTAACTTTTGGTTAACGGATTAGCGGTTAACGAAGTTAACTTTTTGGTTAACGGTGCCCACCACTGCTCAAAACCTATCAAAGCTAGGAAGGTGTTTACGGAAACCATTATTTAATAAAGTGACCAAAAGATAAAAAGGTGGCTCTTAATCAATCGAATTTCGTTCCCAAAAACCAAATTAATTTTGGTCCATTTCCCAAAATTCTTTTAAATTTAAGAAGAGCCGTGAGTGAATGTATGAGTGTGAGGAAGTGTTGAAAAGGAGATTGATTGAGTGATTCAGTGCAATTTTTTTGTTATTAGGGACTACGGTATTTCATTTCCACAAAATTATCGTTAAATTCTACGAATGGTAGATCTCGAAATGGTTTGACAAAGAAATAAAATAATATAAGACACATTCATTCAGAATTAATAGTAATTTTCAACAAAATATTTCCTTCAAATTCCCCTCGAGTAAAACTGTTGTTTTTAATTATTTTTGAGGGGAAACTATGTTTAAAAGAATTTAATCTTTTTTTTGTGTGTGTGTGTGTGTGTGTGTGTGTGTGTGTGTGTGTGTGTGTGTGTGGAAACTGTTTGTGGATGGAAACTAAGAAAACAAACTGTCTACGTTCAATACTTGGTTAGCTACAGCTTGTGGGTGAGATCTTTATTAATAATATATTCATAATTTCTTTGTATATTCGACATTTTCTTAGCATGTATATATACACATATATATATATATATATATATATATATATATATATATATATATATATATATACACACACACACACGGGTTGAATAAAAAGTTCATTCCTATACGCAATTTACTTATTTATTTAGTAATGATATTACGCAATATTCTAGCAGAGACTGGTTATTTACAATTAACTATCAAATTATTAAGTTAAGCAATAAATCATGAAATTTATATCACCTAATGTAGTAGAGGATATCTTCTAGACTTCATTTTTGCAAAATCATCAACCGAAACATCAAAATTGAGGTTTTTGACCACTTGTTTTTCGGAGGCCATTATATTGGCCATTATATCATATTTATTATACTGGTAAGCCACCAACTATTAGGTACCTTTTTTTAAGAAACTATCATTTGGAGGGACTTGGAGGCCCCCTGGTGAGCTTGAGGGAGGCGACCGCCCCTCCTGCCCCCTCCCCCCAAAAAATGACGCCTCTGATCCGCACCTTTTCCCTGTTTCTACTTTTTTTTTATATACAGGAAGGAGGAGTGAAGGGCGAAATTTATTGAGTGTTTTCTACAGAGTTTGAATCTAATTGGCTAAAAACCTTTGAAGTTAGAGTAATTTTGAGACATTTGCTAGCTTCAAACCACTGTTCATGTTATATTTTTATAACAATTGATGCATTTAAAACTCTAATTACATTGTAAACCACTCGTATCATATTGACACGCCTCGTCAAAATGTAGGTAAGAAAAAGTAGGTAAATAGTGTGGCTCATTTTTCTCCGAGTTTTGCGTGCGCACGCACCAGAAATTTGCTCACGAAATAAAATGTGGGCTCGAGTGCACGCGTCCATTTGTGAAATGATCCGAACAGGTCCCTTTCTACCATACCATCAACTTACCATTATTTTACCAATAAATAATAATAATAATAATAATAATAATTACTAGAGGATAACTCGTGTATTTTGAAAAAAGTACATTATAAAATGAGATCCGCTCAGAAGCTGCACTTGAAAGGAAATATTTTGGTTTCGTGAATGGTTTAGTGATAAGAGGCGTGATCGGGACGTGGCTCAAGCTTGGCAGGGACGAAACCTCTCTGATGCACGTTTTTCTCCGGGCTTTGTGTTATATATATATATATATATATATATATATATATATATATATATATATGCGTGTGGGTATGTGGGTGTGGTGGGTGTAGGTGAAGGTGACGGTGGATGTCAGTTCGGAGTAAAATGAGTGAGTGAATCGCGAAGCTCTTCTCTCTCTGTTATTTCGTCGCTAAAATCAAAATGTTGACACGCTTTTGTATTAAAAATTTATTCATAATTCCTGCTTCTTGTCAATCTATTCTTCTGGCATACACACACACACACACACAAACATACACACTGTGTGTATATATATATATATATATATATACACACACAAGGTGTTTCATAACATGTGGAACGCACTTTCAGGATGGATTCAGGACCGGAAAACAATGAAAAAAGTTTATATAAACATATGCCCGAAATTGCTTTGTTTCCGAGTTACAGCCCGTTTTGTGTTCCAGCAATTCTTTCCGCAAACTGTTTACAAACACTGCTTGCCGACAATGTTTGTGAGTGTGTACGAGACTTATTTCATGTATGGCCTTGCCGACTGTAATGTTTCGTACACACTCTATGACATGTTTCAATATCGTTGAGTGTAGAGCCATCAGTCAATCAGAGGTGCATCGCGGTGTTTCACTGTTCGTATTCGTAACTTCTTACCGTGAATAAGTGCAGTCTTGTGAAAAAATAAACCTTAAAAGTTTTTGTGCTATTCAGTGATAGTGTGCATTTGAAGTGAGAATGGATGTTTATTCAAACAGAGAAATGGCAGATATGCATCTCATGTAGGGACTTGCCGAGTGTAATGCGGCCGCAGCAAGAAGTCTGTATGCGGAAAGGTTTCCGAATCGCCGTCTGCCAGATAAGATCTTTCAGAGAATAGACGAGCGTCTTGGTGATATAGGATCATTCAACAAGAGAGTTTCAGATGGTGGTAGACCAATCAGAGCCAGAACTGTTGAGTTGGAGGAGCGGGTCCTGAATCGCGTGGAGGAACATCCTGATGTCAGCACCCGAAGGATAGCAGCAGCAGAGGGTGTAAGATACACAACTGTGTGAAGAATTTTACGGGAACAACAGCTTTACCCATATCATATTCAGAGAGTACAAGGCCTTATTGAAGCTGATTTCCCACCACGAGAAGCTTTCTGTACTTGGTTCCTTCAACGGCGTGCTCGCGATCCTTTTTTTTTTCTATCCTCCGTTTTGTTTTCTGATGAGGCTGCCTTCACAAGAAATGGCGTGATCAATTTTCACAACACTCATCACTAGGCGGAAGAGAATCCGCATGCCAGCATCCAGTCAAGGCACCAACAACAATTTAGTATCAATGTATGGGCAGGACTTATTGCCGACAACTTAATCGGTCCTTTTGTTTTGCCTGGAAGATTAACAGGAGAATCCTATTCCATTTTTTTGAGGAATGATTTAAGCGATTTACTAGATGAAGTTCCTCTTGGTGTCCGACGTCGTATGTGGTTTATGCATGACCGCGCTCCGTCTCATTTTAGTCGAGTAGCCAGAGACTATTTGGATGACCATTTCCCTGATAAATGGATAGGCCGTGGAGGACCCATTGCGTGGCCTGCTCGCCCCCCAGACCTGAATCTACTAGATTTTTACCCGTGGGGTCATCTGAAATCCATCGTTTACGTGACACCCATTGACAACGTTGAAATGCTTCGCCAACTTGTAGAACAAGGATGCCAGAAAATCCAAGCAATACCTGGAATGTTTGAACGCGTCAGGCAGTCTATGACGAGGCGTGGTCAGGCGTGTTCAAGCGTGTATTCAAACGCAAGACGGTCATCTTGAGCACTTCCTTTAAAGGTAAGGCGGATACTTGCTGGAACACATAACGGGCTGTAACTCGGAAACAAAGCGATTTCGGGCATATGTTTATATAAACTTTTTTCATTGTTGTCAGGTTCTTAATCCATCCTGAAAGTGCGTCCCACATGCTATGTTATGTGATCGAGTGTGAGTGTCCCAACAAATTTGGGGTGAAAATGCAGAAACAATCCAGAAACAACTTGAGGCTATTGGTGACCCCAGCACAATCCTTCCCCTCCTGTAACGCAGGAAACGCGGAACAAACTGCGCCTGTTGGCCGGTGGTAGGGTCGACACATCCCTACGCAATATATATATATATATATATATATATATATATATATATATATATATTAGTGATGTAGGTCACATCCGCACATTTTCTCGCATCCGCATCCGCATCCGCACTTTGGACTGCGGATGTCGTGCGGATGTGGACCGTTGAGATAAAACGTCATTAATAAGCGGAAATTATCAAATTCTACTATATTAATAGAACTAGTTCATTGTGCGCAAAAGTGATGCAAGCGACAAGACGAGAGGCTGTTCTTGTATGAAGTTACTCTCTTGCAACCTACTTAGATCCACGTTACAAAGCTAAGTTATTTTCACCTTTACATTAGAACGAGTTAAATCATCACTTGGCAAAGCAGTTGAAGAGCTTCAATCTCTTGAATCTGTCGCTTCGCCACCCACCAAAAGAATAAAAGTTTCAGTGACAGAACCAACACCTTCAACAAGCAAATCTATCACAGAATCTGTCTCTCAGTTTCTTGAGTCAAGCAGCAATGACGAGACCTACGCGATGTCAAAAGATGTAGTAAAAATGATCGAGAGCTATCACCAAGAAAAACGCCAGGCTGCATGTGACAATCCTATTAGTTGGTGGAAAAATACGCAGAATATCTATCCATACTTGAGTAAACTTGCAAGGAGACATTTAGCCTGTCCTCCAACAAACGTACCAAGCGAGAGATTATTTAGCAGTGCTGGATTAATATATGATGAAAAGAGAAACAGACTGGCAGCAGAAAAGGCAGAAAAATTAATGTTCCTTAAGCATAACCTTCCTATAATTAAGTTTGAACATTAAACGATGAACATCTTAGTTTACTTTATTTTAATTACTCATTTATAAATATGCCTAATAAAACTTTAAACTTAATATAAATAGTTATCAAGCTAATTAAAGATCTCTTTCTATAAGGGTGGAGGAGGTTGGGGAAAGAGGTCGGTGGGGTGCATTTGAGTTGGGTTCACGTCCCGCATCCTGGTAACACAATTATGGTTTCTAATTGTGGCTGAAACTCGACAAAATATAACGAATTTATTTGCAGACGAATTCACTAATTGATTTCTATATTAGTTAGATGCTTGATATTATTTTATATGTTCAGAGAAAAGTACAGCAATTATTGTACAATTAATCAATTATATTACATTATAGCTACAGCTCTCTCTATATAATAACTTATTATATACGTTAAACACAACAAATCTCGAATATATCCTAAAAAATAACGAAAATGTAGACATCCGCATCCGCGGATGTTGAAATCAAACATCCTCATCTGCATCCGCATCCGCGGATGTGAAAAAAATGACATCCGCTACATCACTAATATATATATATATATATAGTATTTAAATGCATAGTGAAAAAGAAATAGAATAACTATTTATTGAATTGATATATTAAAGAAACGAACATTAAGTTTATTGGATTCAATAAAATGTAAGTTGTTTTTTTATTTTTTATTTTAAAAATTGAAACAATGATGCAAATGCGATACTTTTAAACAAGATTAAACAATATCTGTTTTTACCATTTTTTTTCTACTGACGAAGTTACTCTTCTTTGACCACCTTGTTTAACCTCATTCGCAACATCTAACATCATATGACGGAGGGAACTTACAGCTTTACGTGGAATCCGAACCTTTGGTCACGACATAATCTGGACGCGAAAACAACCTCCCATACTATTACACTCCAGACCCAATGTCGCTTAACTTCTGCTGATTGACGGGAAGCGGTGTTACGACATTCGCTACGATCTTTAATCTTTGATTAAACTCTCGTTCACAAAGAACGGAAGACATTCTTCAGATGTTATTGCGTTATGTCGTTCATTGTTCTCGCGCAATTCCGTTCTTCTTTTGATCCGGAGTTTGAGATTCAGAAAATAAACACTGCTCTTAACATACCCTCATGGGAAAATACCAAAAGGTACGGGATGGGTAAGGAGAATGTCAAAATGAGCCGAATTCACCCAAGGTCAGTTTTGGTGCGACCTCTGAAAATCCGTTGTAATGGGTCATTTCACTTTTGGATGAAGTCACGATTAATGAAAATCATTACCTTGCAATGATGAACAATTTCTTTAGTCCACAACTCACGGCTTTAAACTTCTTAACATCACAATTTTCCAGCAAGACGGAGCTCCATGTCACTATGCCTTCAATATTAAAAGTTTTTAAATGAAACGTTTCCCAGAAAACGAATCGGAAGAGGTGAACTTTTTCCTTGGTTCACCAGATTTCTTCCCCTTTGAATTTTGAATGCAGCTTCACAAATTTGGTCACACTGGCTTTGGATGTGAAGTTCAAAATTTTGATGACTGATATTTTGGTAAATTTATGGAGAGACTGACTTTTCCTCGATTTTACAAAGGAGTATAAAATTCGTCTATGAGAGAACAATTTATTAATATTCACAGTACAAATTTCGATACTTCTCGTATCATGTTTCAGCTGTACGATGAAAATACTAAATACGAGTGAAGTCCTTAAATAATGGAGGGTTTGGAGCTCGCGTGATTGGGGCTTGCTTTGTTATCACCTTTCTTATCGCCAGATTAAAACTCGTTTTCTTTTCGTAAGTTGAAATTTGGAGGAATCCAATGCAGTTTTTAACTACGTTCAATATAATACTCACTCATTTATTTATTTTTTATGCAGGAATGAGGGGCCAAGAGCGAATGCACGCAAAAACGCTCCTCCCTCCATGAAGATAGAAGAAAGCTAAAATGAAGGTCCAGTGTTTTCGAGATGTCTGGACACTTTGCGTTTGAAAGATAGCTTCAGGAAGATTGTTCCAGAGTTAACCAGTAGAGTAAGGCCAACGCTACACGACTGACTTTGTCACAACGTCACTGCCACGTGGCACTAAAAACGAAGAAATCGCAGCGACTTGTCGCAACCAATGTAGTTTGCAACAGCTACTGCGAGTATGTCGCTGCGACGCCTTGCAACTCTCACGCAGCGACAAAGTCACTCGTGTAGCCTTGGTCTAAATGAAAGCGATTTCGGATTTATGTTCACAGGAACTTTTTTGGTCACTTTCACGTCCTGAATATGTATGCTAATTTATTAAACGTAATTTGATAACACCCTGTGGGTGTGTGGGTGTGTGTATATATATATATATATGAAAATTATTTCACGAACGGAGACAAGAGAGGAAACAGCAAACCGTTTGTTCATTGTTTACAAAAGTGCCGATTGACGATATGCTTGACTTTCTCTCCCGAGAATTACATAAGTACAATCTGCCACTACCTGCACACATCGTTTTGGAACTCATTAAGCTTTGCATCAAAGACTGTAAATTCACTTTCAATAGCGAGTATTATCAACAGGTTTTTGGATGGCCATGGGCATTGGGCAACCCCTTGTCGCCCCTCTCTCCAATATTTATATGGATTTTTTCGAAATTACTTACATTCCGAGAATCCTGGGTGTTGGCATCCCATGGTTGCGGTACGTCGACGATATTTGGTGCTACCGTAGTATGCGGTCTACCTACGATTGGTTAGGTTTAATCATGATATTTTCGTTAAAACTAACGAAAATATCATGACTAAACCTAACCAATCGTCAAGGGCGATTGACAATGGGATGTAAACAAACAATTAGTAAACAAGATAAGAAGCTATAATTAAAAGGTAGACCGCCGAATCGTAGGTAGACCGCATACTACAGTAGCACCCGATATTTTGTGTATCTGGCCCATGAATCGTGACTTGGATGACTTCCTCCTTCAGTTAAATGATCAAGTCCCCTCCATTAAGTTTACTTTAGAAGTGGAACAAGACAACTCAATCCCGTTTTTGAACGTGCGTGTACATAGGGAAAGCCCAGGTTTTAAGTTTAGTATCTATCGGAAAAAACAAACAATTTGTCCTACGTACACTTTTACTCTGGACATGACACCCCCATTAAGAAGGCCATATTTTCTTCAATGTTTCTCCGCGCTCTTAGGATCGCCAGTCCGGAATACAGCGATGCCGAATTGGAAAAAATCAACGGTATTGGAAGTGATCTGTGCTACCCACCTGCTTTTATGGAATCTTGTCTTAACAAGGCAAAACGAACCTTTTATTGTGTGAATAATAACACTCGCACATTGTCAAAAATATTTTAGTACTTCCATTTTTCCCGGGCTTTTTAGGTATTGCTAATGTACTTAAACTTTTGAATATTAATGTAGTTTTTTCATATAACAATACTGTGAAAAGTATCATAGTTAAAAATAGCCCTACCAATAACTTAGGCATTATCTATAAAATTGGTTGTAAACAATGTGATTCCTTTTACATTGGTCAGACGGGAAAGGATTTGCACACGCGTGTGAAACAGCATCAATATTCCGTTAGAACGGGACAGTCGTCCAGTGCCCTTTTTGTCCATTTGTCAGCGTTATCCCACTGTATTGATTGGAATAATGCTTCAGTTTTGTTTCACTCTAGCAACATTGTTAATAGAAATATTCTTGAGTCTGCTATTATCCAACTTACAAATAACTTTAACATGAGCCAAGGTCTTTTTCCACTTGATCCTGTTGTTTTGAATTCGTTCAGAATGGATTTAGACAAGAAGGGCAGAGTGCTAAAACTTTGGTAGTTTTCTCTTATAAATTTGTATGCTCCTCTTACAATTTTTATTTTTCAATTTATTTTTATATATTTTTTTGTGACCTATATATCATTCAGGCATTATCTATAAGATTGGTTGTAAACAATCCATTTGATCTTGTGTTGAATTCGTTCAGAACGGATTTAGACAAGAAGGGCAAAGTGCTAAAATTTTGAATTCGTTCAGAACGGATTTAGACAAGAAGGGCAGAGTGCTAAAACTTTGGTAGTTTTCCCTTATAAATTTGTATGCTTCTCTTACAATTTTTATTTTTCAACTTATTTTTATATTTTTTTTTGTGACCTATATATCATTTAGGCATTATCTATAAAATTGGTTGTGAACAGTCCATTTTATCTTGTGTTGAATTCGTTTAGAACGGATTTAGACAAGAAGGGCAAAGTGCTAAAATTGGTAGTTTTCCTTACACATTTGTATGCTCCTCCCACAATTTTTATTTCTATATTTATTATATATATATATATATATATATATATATATATATATATCGTAAAGAACGACGCTTGTATAGGAGAACATTCCGCGCAAGATGAGAAGAGAGAACGAACAAATGAAAAAATGAGGTAACCACCCGGGAATCGAACCCGGGATCTTCCGATTGCCGGTCAGATATGATAACCACTACACCATGGTCCTCACTCGATCAGAAGTCGTAATTCATCAACGGGAGGTGCCCCCCTCGGGACATTGGTTTCTGCGCGTATGTAGAGGAATTACGACTTCTGATCGAGTGAGGACCATGGTGTAGTGGTTATCATATCTGACCGGCAATCGGAAGATCCCGGGTTCGATTCCCGGGTAGTTACCTTTTTCATTTGTTCGTTCTCTCTTCATCTTGCGCGGAATGTTCTCCTATACAAGCGTCGTTCTTTACGTTATTTATACTGCGTGTTCTTTGCAGTTGAAATAAATAAATATATATATATATATATATATATATATATATATATATATATTTTACCTATATATAGTCTCGAACTCTTTATTTACTTCAGTGTTCCTGAGGATGTCATTAGACGAAAGCGCTTGAGCACCATTCTGTGTTTCCTTTCCTTCGTGGTTTTATTCATCATATATATATATATATATATATATATTAGTGATGTAGCGGTTGTCCACAACCGCAACCGCACATATTCTCAGCTCCGCAACCGCATTTATCAGTGCGGTTATTGCGGTTGATTGAGGATATCTTCTTACTAGGGCAACCAAATGCTATAAATGTTAGTCACCGTCACTGGGATGTGCATAGATGCATTGACCCATCACGATATCTGTAGTGCCCTTTTTTGCATAGTATTTACAGACGATATTTTTTACGCTTCTGTTTCTTGTCGTCTGTTTATTTTCTATGTTTTCTACTTTCGTATTATCATTATTGTTATTATTTTCATTTTCATTATCATCGTTTTATCATTGTCATTTCTTACGTTTTCAGTTCTTGTCGGCTGTTTACTTTTCTACGTTTATAGTTCTTATCTTTTTATCATTTTCCTCGTTCGGCAGTTTTACCATATCGCAAATTTCACTTATCTCTTTTCTTTCTTTTACGTCTTCATTCCGTGTTATATTTTTATTTGTTCTTCTCTCATCCACTCGGTTTTACATTGGGACATTTCGGGACTGTAGTTTCCTCATTATTCCTAACACTCAAATTCGCTTTCTCCATTTCTTTAAATACCGCAAAAGAGTTTACAGTCCGTGTTCACGCGTCACAGAAATTTAATCCCCGCGATTTGTTTGGCGTTCGACACGAGGGATATTTTTCTATCATCCCAATTCATAAAGATATACAGTAGTTGCGCAGTTTTTCACAGAAATCACGCCTGATTGTCCCATTTTCAGTTGTTTCCAAATTACACAAATTGCAAATTAGGCGAGAATTTGGACCCATGGTCATACTATTCATTAATTATCGTATAAAGAAATACACACAAAATTTTTTTTCTTTCTTTTTCTTTTCAGTGGGTGTCGGTCAAAGGGTTTTATGACCATTTTCCTGCCTTGTTTCAAACGTTTCTTGAATACCAATCGTGTTACGATTTAATAAATATAGACTTCAAACTGGTGACAATTTGTGTAAACTGTATTGCGCTTTCTTAAATTTAATGAATTTCACTTTATAATTTATATGCACGGATTCACTGATACTTTATACACTTTCGGTTCGGGTATAAACAGAATAAACCGCCGAGAAGATATTCCCTTCTTATTTTGATATATATATATATATATATATATATATATATATATATATATATATATATATATATATATATATATATATATATAATATATATATATATATATACAGGGTGGCGCAAAAGTCAGGAACCATAGGCATATTTTAATAATTTGTGTTTTAATAAGTGTTTTGTTCTTTTCAGATTTGTTGTTGAACCAATGGCACAGAAATTGACAATAGATGAACGGGTGGAGGTAGTTTTAATGTGTGCAAGGCGTGGTAACACACACCGATCAGTTGCTACTGCTTTTAATGACTAACACCCTGAGAGGCCGCCAGTTGTTCAGGCATCAGTTGGAAAATTGTTCACTCGCTTCAAAGAAACGGAAAGTGTTCATGATCGGCCGCGTAGTGGCCGGCCAAAAAGTTCAACCGATGCAGCAACATCACTAACGGTACTCAATCACCTCGAAACAGCCCACGTAAGTCCTGAAGAAAGATATTCCAGGAAAGATTCACTCAACGAACTCTTACAACAAATCGTTTCCACTCCCTACAAAGTCCAACTCGTTCAGGAACTGCACGGTGACGACACAGACCGTCGTGTAGAGTTCTGCCAGTGGTTTCTACAACATCGACAGCTTCAACGAAGGATCATGTTCAGCGACGAAGCGATATTTCACCTCAGCGGTCGTGTCAATAAGCATAATGCACGCTATTGGACCAATGAGAACCCCTACTGGATGGAGGAAGGACCTTTGCAATTTGATCTACGAATTATGGTGTGGGCTGCATTCTGGGGGGATCGGTTAATTGGTCTGTACTTTTTCGACGGCAATGTAACAGGTGAACCATATCTGCATATGCTGCAAACATTTCTAATGCCCATACTGGACTTCATTCCATTGGCAGAACGGGCGGAGATGTGGTTTCAGCAGGATGGTGTACCACCCCATCTCCATTTCGCAACCATCGTCCGGAGCTCTTTAGATGAAATATTCCCAAACAAGTGGCTCGGACGGCGAGCGTCCGTCGAATGCCATCTAGGTCTCCAGACCTCACGCCTCTTGACTTTTTCTTGTGGGACCATCTCAAGTCGGCAGTTTATGCTGATCAACCCAGAATCATACGTTCTCTAAGGGATAAAATCACATCTGAGTGTGCCAAAATCAGTAACAATGTGTTAAGGAATGTTCAAACATCATGCAATCAACGCGTCAGAAAGTGTCTCCAAGTGGAAGGCCACCAATTCGAACATTTATTATAATTTAATAAAATGTGCCTATGGTTCCTGACTTTTGCGCCACCCTGTATATATATACAGGGTGTCCCGTAAGTCTGGAACCATAGGGCAAAATGATAAAAACGGCAATAAAAACGCTGAAGAGACTTTTGGGGACTGTTTGTGAAATGAGCGAGGATGGTAGCGGCTGTGTCATCGTCGGTGGATGTCCTCGGAGGTCCACTGCGTGGTTTATCTCCGATAGATCCCGTTTCCTTGAACTTTGCTACAAGTTTGCCGACACACACAGCTGTGTGTTATCAGAGACCGGTCCAGATGCAATCTGTTAAATTCCTCAGCGACCTCCCTCTGACTCCGATTTCCTACGAGCAGAATTACCTGGATGCGTTCTTTCTTACTGTAAGACATCATGGGGCACTTGCATAAACGGAAAAGCATGAATTACTTATTTTACCCTATGATTCCAAACTTATGGGACACCCTGTATATATATATATATATATATATATATACACATTTAACTGCAATGACCGCGCAGTATATTAACTTATAGAAACGACGTAAGTATAGAGGAGTGTTCTGCACACGAGGAAGAGAAATAACAAACAAATGAAAAATAAGGCACCCGCCCGGGAATCGAACCCAGGATCTTCCGATTGCCGGTCAGACGTGCTAACCACTACACTACGGAGCCACGATAGTCAGAAGTTGTAATTCTCCTACATAGGGCAGAAACCAATGCCTTGAGAGGGCACCCTCGCAAATCGTGAATATGTACATTTAACTGCAATGACCGCGCAGTATATTAACGTGGCTCCGTAGTGTAGTGGTTAGCACGTCTGACCGGCAATCGGAAGATCATGGGTTCGATTCCCGGGCGGGTGCCTTATTTTTCATTTGTTTGTTATTTCTCTTCCTCGTGTGCAGAACACTCCTCTATACTTACGTCGTTTCTATACGTTAATATACTGCGCGGTCATTGCAGTTAAATGTACATATTCACGATTTGCGAGGGTGCCCACTCAAGGCATTGGTTTCTGCCCTATGTAGGAGAATTACAACTTCTGACTATCGTGGCTCCGTAGTGTAGTGGTTAGCACGTCTGACCGGCAATCGGAAGATCCTGGGTTCGATTCCCGGGCGGGTGCCTTATTTTTCATTTGTTTGTTATTTCTCTTCCTCGTGTGCAGAACACTCCTCTATACTTACGTCGTTTCTATACATTAATATACTGCGCGGTCATTGCAGTTAAATGTACATATTCACGATTTGCGAGGGTGCCCTCTCAAGGCATTGGTTTCTGCCCTATGTAGGAGAATTACAACTTCTGACTATCGTGGCTCCGTAGTGTAGTGGTTAGCACGTCTGACCGGCAATCGGAAGATCCTGGGTTCGATTCCCGGGCGGATGCCTTATTTTTCATTTGTTTGTTATTTCTCTTCCTCGTGTGCAGAACACTCCTCTATACTTACGTCGTTTCTATACATATATATATATATATATATATACACAGTGGTGGGCACCGTTAACCAAAAAGTTAACTTCGATAACGATAATCCGTTAACCCCAATTTTTAACTCCGATAACGATAATCCGATAATTTTACTACAAAGTTAATGGAAGTTAACGATAATCCGTTAACGATAACTATTTCTTTACTAACATTTAAAAAATCAAGGAAAAAAGCTTTAAAACCCATAGAAAATGTTTATTTATGCAAAATCCAACAATAATAGGTATTTAACTGTATTTTTATCAAGTTTTGCAACTTTTTTCTTAATAACTTTTTTTTTATTTTTAATAAAAAATGTACTGATTACATGTTTTGAAACCCTTGTAACCACTAACCATTAACTAAATTTTAATTTACCAGAGAATTATTATGGCGGGAACTGAAAGGTAAAATTAAATTTTAGGCACATTTATTAAAGACTATGACACAATGTGCTGGTTGCCCTTCAGAAAGACCAACTTCTCAAAGTTAGGCCCAACTGCCAGTCTTGACCTCTTGGGCCTCAGGATGTCCTTGCCGAGAGAGAAGAGCCGTTCCACTGCGGCAGAGGACGGAATTGGCAGACTGAAGTTATGGCGGTTTGAATTCATTCGCGGAGCGGTGATCTTCCGTGAATGACTCCTCGCAGTTAACGTGTTAACGGACTTTAACAGACTAAATATCGAGTTATCGGAAGTTAACTGGTCCGATAACGATAAATGGAAATTAACTTCCGTTAATAGTCCGTTAAAAAAAAGTTAACTTCGTTAATTAACTGTTATCGGATTAACGCTTTAGTGCCCAACACTATATATATATATATATATATATATATATATATATATATATATATATATATATATATATATATGAAAATTATTTCACGAAAGTGACACGTGAAAATATTTATGATGAATAAACCACGAAGGGAAAAGAAACACAAAGTGGTGCTCAAGCGCTTTCGTCTAATGACATCCTCAGGAACACTGGAGTGAAAGGAGAGTTCAAGACAATATATAGGTTACAAAATAAACATATATATATATATATATATATATATATATATATATATAGATATAAGTATAGAAATAAAAAATTGTGGGAGGAGCAAACACATTTGTACGAAAAAATGACAATTTTAGCACTTTGCCCGAAATTCAACATAAATTCAAATGGCTTGTTTCCAGCCAATTTTTTATTGTTATTGTCTGAATGGTAAACAAGTCACAAAAGAATAAAGAAATAAAAATAAATATAAATTGGAAAAAAATTACAAAATAATGCCTTAGTGATATATACGTCACAACCGAAATAAACTAAACATAAAGACATAAACCAGCAGATAAAAAAACAAAAAAAATTGTAAATGGAGTCTACAAATTCAAGCTCAAAAGGAAAGTTTACAATCAATTTAATAGATGATGCCAAAATGATATATATGTCACAAAAAAATAAAATAAAGAAATAAACCAAAAAAATAAATTGAAAAATAAATTGTAAGAGAGGCACCCAAATTTATAAGGGAAAAAATTACTAAAGGTTTTTTAGTTATTGTCTGAATCATGCATACTATGGTCACAAACGAATAAAAAAGTACAAGTAAATATAAATTGGAAAACAAATGATGCCTAGATGATATATGAAGAACTATAAAAAATATATACGACATATATAAGGTATATACAGGGCGTCCCAAAAAAATGTATACACACTTTAACAGCTGATAGCTCAATTGATGTTTCTTTCTTTCCAAGTTAAACCCATTAGAATTAATAATGGCAGTCAGACTAAGCTTTGAACAAAGGAAATTCATTCTAAAATGCTACTGGAAGTGTGAAAACGCAGTTGAAGTGCAAAGACAGTTTAGGAGGGAGTTTCAAACAGATCCACCAACGCGACTTACCATCACTCGAATTAGAGATAAGTTTGAAGCCGATGGAACTGTTCAGAATGTCCACAAGAAGCGTTCCGGAAGACCACGGACATCGACAAGCCCCACAAAGCAAGAAAGAGTACTGGAAACGTATCACCAAAGTCCAAGAAAATCTGTGCGGCAAGCGAGTCGTGAGGTAGGAATTTCAGAATCGTCTGTCCAACGCATTTTGAAGCGCTGTCAATGGAAAAGTTACATTCCAAGATTAGTCCATGCTATTAATGAAGATGATCCGGACCGAAGAGTGGAGTATTGCGAGTGGTACTTGGCACGATGTGGATGTGGACTGGACGAAGGGGTTTCGTAGAATACCCTCCGCGTTCACCAGACCTCACACCACTAGACTTTTTTTTATGGGGATACTTAAAAGACAAAGTCTACGCTATAAAACCTGCAACAGTCGCTGAATTGAGAGCAGCCATTGAACGAGAATGCACACAAATACCAAACGAAATGTTTCGTGATGTTTGCGATTCCATTGCTTCGCGTTATCAGCAGTGCCTGGACCAGAACGGACGTCAGTTTGAAAACAGGCGTTGACAAAACAATTAAATAATGTCTGTAGATTCTATTACATTTTGAAAATGAAATGTATTTTAATAAACACTGCCTTTATAATTATTTAAAGTGTGTATACATTTCTTTGGGACGCCCTGTATATATGAAATATAAACGCAATATATGAGGAATATATATATATACATAAGGGTAAAATTACCAAAGGTTTTATAGTTATTGTCTGAAACATCCGTAAGTCACAAAAGAATAAAGAAATAAAAATAAATATAAATTGGAAAAATTACAAATAATGCTTCAAAAAAAAAAAAAAAACGTACAACTACACATGTACACATATACACCCGCATAACCAAATACATACATACATATATATATATATATATATATATATATATATATATACACATTTTAACTGCAAACACGCAGTATAATTAACGTAAAGAACGACGCTTGTATAGTAGAATATTCCGCGCAAGATGAGGAGAGAGAACGAAACAAATGAAAAAATGAGGTAACCACCCGGGAATCGAACCCGGGATCTTCCGATTGCCGGTAGATATGATAACCATTACACCACGGGCCTCACTCGAACAAATGCCGTAATTCTTCTACATACGCGCAGAAACCAATGCCCCAAGGGGGCACCTCCCGCATGCCGTAACATTATATACATTTTAACTGCAAACACGCAGTATAATTAACGTAAAGAACGACGCTCGTATAGGAGAATATTCCGCGCAAGATGGTTGTCATATCTGACCGGCAATCGGAAGATCCCGGGTTCGATTCCCGGGTGGTTACCTCATTTTTTCATTTGTTTCGTTCTCTCTCCTCATCTTGCGCGGAATATTCTCCTATACAAGCGTCGTTCTTTACGTGATATATATATATATATATATATATATATATATATATATATGATACACACAGACAGTGCATGGAACAAGGAACTCTTCTGGGATAATTAAATCCACTATAGTCCGAATAAGTAATGGTAAATGACAAATACCATAGTTTTTCTTTTCAGGATGCTAGCCCGACGTGGGCAACGGGTCACTCGCAAAGAGGTCCCATAAATATAGCTTCCCTCACCAGCTATTTAACATTACTTATTCGGACTATAGTGGATTTAATTATCCCAGAAGAGTTCCTTGTTCCATGCACTGTCTGTGTGTATCATAAAAAACTCAGGGACCATTCTGAGTTCATTCCCATATATTATATATATATATATAATATATACATAAGAAATATGCATACAACAATAAATTGAAAAATAAAATTGTAAGAAAAACATACAAATTTATAAGGAAAAAGAAACGAAAAACAAATTTTTACCAAAGGTTTAGCAACCTGCCCTTTTTGTTTAAATCCATTCTGAAGGAATTCAGAGCAACGGGATCGAGTTGAAACAGACCTTTACTCATGTTAAAGTTATTTGTAAGTTGAATTATAGCAGACTCAAGAATATTTCTATTAACAATGTGAAACAAAACTGAAGCATTATTCCAATCAATACAATGGGATAACTCTGACAAATGGACAAAAAGGGCACTGAACAACTGTCCCGTTCTAACGGAATATTGATGCTGTTTTACACGCGTTTGCGAATCCTTTCCCGTCTGACCTGTAAAAGGAATCACATTGCTTACACCCAATTTTATAGATAATGCCTAAATTATTGGTAGGGCTATTTTTTACTATGATGTTTTTCACAATATTGATGAAAAAACTACACTGATATCCAAAAGTTTAAGTACATTAGCAATGCCTAAGAAGCCCGTGAAAAATGGAAGTACTAAAAATATTCTTTGACAAGGTGCGAGTGTTATTATTCACACGATAGAAGGTTCGTTTAGCCTTATTAAGACAAGATTCCATGAACGCAGATGGGTAACACAACTCACTTCCAATACCGTTGATATTTTCCAATTCAGCATCGATGTATTCCGGACTGGCGATCCTAAGAGCGCGGAGAAACATTGAAGAAAATATGGCCATCTTAATAGGGGTGTCATGTCCAGAGTAAAAGTGTACGTAGGACAAATTGTTTGTTTTTTTCCGATAGATACTAAACTTAAAACCTGGGCTATCCCTATGTACACGCACATCCAAAAACGGGATTGAATTGTCTTGTTCCACTTCTAAAGTAAATTTAATGGAGGGGACTTGGTCATTTAACTGAAGGAGGAAATCATCCAGGTCACGATTCATGGGCCAGATACACAAAATATCGTCGACGTACCGCAACCATGGGATGCCAACCCCCAGGATTCTCGGAATGTAAGTAATTTCAAAAAACTCCATATAAATATTGGAGAGAAGGGGCGACAAAGGGTTGCCCATGGCCATCCCAAAAACTTGTTGATAATGCTCGCTATTGAAAGTGAATTTTCAATCCTTGATACAAAGCTTAACTTTCCTTTTGAGCTTGAATTTGTAGACTCCATTTACAATTTTTGTTTTTTTATCTGCTGGTTTATGTCTTTATGTTTATTTCGGTTGTGACGTATATATCACTAAGGCATTATTTTGTAATTTGTTTCCAATTTATATTTATTTTTATTTCTTTATTCTTTTGTGACTTGTTTACCATTCAGACAATAACTATAAAAAATTGGCTGGAAACAAGCCATTTGAATTTATGTTGAATTTCGGGCAAAGTGCTAAAATTGTCATTTTTTCGCACAAATGTGTTTGCTCCTCCCAAAATTTTTTATTTCTATACTTACTATATATATATATATATATATATATATATATATATATATATATATATATATATATATATATATATATTTTGTAACCTATATATTGTCTTGAACTCTCCTTTCACTCCAGTGTTCCTGAGGATGTCATTAGACGAAAGCGCTTGAGCACCACTTTGTGTTTCTTTTCCCTTCGTGGTTTTATTCATCATATATATATAAATTATATATATATATATATATATATATATATATATAGGCGCGGATCCAGGGGGGGGTCGAGGGGGTCCAGACCCCCCCTGCTCACGGTGACCAACGATTTTTCGATTGCGTTTGTTTGCTCCTATATATGAAAAATAAGACCTGAAGACTTAAAATGGCTTAAGGTACATGTATCCCGGTTGCCACAAAATTAATTTCCTTAAAAAGAATAAAGAAAAAAAGTTTATGTCCGATCCTGAGACATTTCAGACCTGGCCTGGGTGTGTGAACAAGCAGGATTTTGATAACGGGAATATACAGGGTGGGCCGTAAGTTTCCATACATAGGAAAAATAAACATTTTGTTATGGACAACCATTTTTATTTATATAATATGCTCTACATGGTTGCCATTGTTTTGAAAACACATTTCAATACGTGTTCCCCACTGTTGATGAACACGCATTAGCACAGTTGACGTTATGCTTGTAATGGCATTGGTGATACGTTCCTTTAGATGATTTATGTCTCGTATCTTTTCCTGATACACCATGGCCTTCAAGTGCCCCAAAGATAGAAATCAAGGGGGGTGAGATCTGGGGATCTGGGAGGCCACTCCACAGGACCACGCCGACCAATCCAAGCATCCGGAAATGCTGATCCAAATACCGACGCACGTGAAGACCATAATGAGGTGGAGCTCCATCTTGCTGGAAGTAAAACTGGGAAGTTACCTTCCTCGTTTAGCAGGGATGGAAAATCTCTTCTTGCAACATGTTAAGATACCTTTCGGCATTAAGATTTCCACTGACAAAAAATTGGTCCAATAATTCTGTCACCCCATATCCCGGCCCACACCATCACTTTACCGGCACCTTGCATCTTCGTCGGACTCAGCCAGTTAGGGTTAGCATTACTCCAATAACGTATGTTTTGCCGATTAACCTCTCCATTGACGTAAAAATTTGCTTCATCAGTAAACAAGATCTTACGTCAAACGCATATTCTTAGGGTATCTGAAACATAAAACAAACGTTTAATTTTTCCTATGTATGGAAACTTACGGCCCACTCTGTACTTCAAATCCATCTAAAGCACCCCCCTGGCGCTCGCTTCGCTCGCGCGTCCTCGGCCGAAGGCCGAGGACATATCAGTAACGAGCCCCACCAAGACTGGACCCCCTCTGCTTAAATTCCTGGATCCGCCCCTGATATATATATATATATTATATATATATATATATATACGGGATAAATTTCACAATTAAACACGTGAAATGAATGAATGATGTAAACCCACAAGGAAAAGAAAAATGATTCCAAGGCCTTGCGAGTATTCAGAAGTACATCTCGTCAGGGAATGACGAGGTGTACTTCTGAATACACGAAAGGCCTTGGAATAATTTTTCTTTTTCCTGTGGTATTATATATATATATATATTATATATATATATATATATATATATACACACAAACTCAGAATGGTTCCCTGAGAAAATTATATGTTAAACACAGACCGTGCATGGAACAAGGAACTCTTCTGGGAAAATTAAATCCACTATAGTCCGAATAAGTAATGGTATTCGGACTATAGTGGATTTAATTTTCCCAGAAGAGTTCCTTGTTCCATGCACGGTCTGTGTTTAACATATATATATATATATTATATATATATATATATATATATATATATATATATTATATATATATATATATATATATATTATATATATATATATAGTAGCGCATTGTAAGAGATTAAATAAGTAAGTAACAAAATTTTCCAGTATCTAGTAGGCAGTTTTTAAGAGTGTATAATTAATAATAATTGTGATAATAATAATTAATAACTAAAGCATATATGGAGTTAAATTGTTTGAGGTGTAATTAAATTAACATGCATTTTAATACGGTTGGTTTCCAAGGTTGGTGCGTATATTTAACGCATTTCTAGGTATATATATATATAATATATATATATATATATATATACACACACACACCTTACAACCTTACAAAGGTTCCGCTCGATGATTCTTCATTTCGCGAAGGTCAAGCTTGTCGCCCCTCCTCTCGAGTTGGCCTGGTAAAGTAGTGAGTTGGTTTCTTGTGCTCTCCACCTCACATAGCCAGATACACCAGGCTCATCGGGGATTGTTCTGAGCCAGGCGTCTAATCTTCTTTTGAAGATGTCTACTGCAACTCCCTTCGTGTTTCTTAGGTCTTTGGGCAGCTGATTAAACAGTTTTGGTCCTCTTACAACAAAACTATTTTCTTTCATGGTTAAGGATGTTCCCTGTCTCGCCTTTAATTTGGGAATACGACACAGTCTACCGTTTCTACTTTTCACTGTTGTTTGGGGAGTTACAGGTTTCAGAGTAAGATTAGGGACTAGTTTCACCATTATTTTTCAAGTGTAAATAATGGTGTATCTCTCTCTTCTCCTTTTCAGTGAATATAGTTCTAGTTCGCGTAACCTTTCCCAGTAATTTAGTTCTTTGCACCCATTGATCTTGGCTGTGAAGCTTCTATGGATCCCTTCCAGCTGTCTAATGTCTTCTTTTTTTATACGGGGATGTTAGAACAGAGCAGAATTCCAATTTGGGTATGATCAGGGTTTTCAGTAGAGGAATCATTTCATTCCTATCCCTTCGTTTAAACTTTAAAGGTTCTCAATATCTGCCCCGTTATTCTCTTTGCTCTGTTTACTGCTATCTTATTTTGTGTTTCAAATTTCGCATCATCTGTCATTACAACCTCTAAATCTTTTGCTCTAGAATTTCTCTGAATTTTCTGTCCATTTGGAGTATAATATTCCACGGATTTTAGGTCTTTTCTTTTTCCGTACCGTAACAGCTGACATTTCTTGGTGTTAAACTTCATATTGTTGTCTTCCGTCCACTTGTAGATTCTGGTCATGTCGGTTTGTAGAGATCCTATATCTTCTGGGTTTCTTATTTTCTTACTGATCTTTGTGTCATCCGCAAAGGATGTTACTGTGCTGTCTCTGGTAACGTCCTCATCTATGTCAGTTAGCATGATTATGAAGAGTAGTGGAGATAATACTGTTCCTTGTGGTCCTGAACTGAGGACCTTTGATTCTGATGAAGATACTCCTTGTACTGTAATGACTTGCTGCTGCTCAGTAAGGAAATCATATATCCATTTACCTACTTTTCCTGTTACTCCTATATTTCAGTTTATGTATTATGATTCCATGGTCACACTTGTCGAACGCTTTGGCAAAGTATGTGTATATTACATTATAGTTTTCATTACTTTCAAATGCACCAATAATGTTCATGTAGTGTTCCATTTTTGTGACAGGCATGATCTGCCTGACCAAAACCCATGTTGGTTATCATTGAATTTTTTCTGAGTTTCCAAAAAGTCATCGATTTTCTGTCTAAGTATTCTTTCAAATATTTTAGTGAGATGAGATGTACGCGACACTGGCCTATAGTTTTTGGCCTCGGATTGATCTCCTCCTTTATATATTGGGACTATGTTCGCGCTCTTCAGGATGCCCGGTGTTTCTCCCGTGTCTAGTGATCGTCTCCATATCCCGTATCGGGGCTCAGCGATTGCATTCTTGCAGTTTTTGATCAGTGTGGCATTCCATTTAGCCAGTCCTGCCGCTGAGTGTGTTTTTAGTTTCCCTGTGGTTTGTGTAATATCATCCGTCGTAAAGTCGAAGTCCGTTATACTTTCCCCTTTGGTTCTTCTTCAAAGAACGCGTTTCTATCGCATATCAATTTGTCAGTTTTTGGGATACTGAAAGTTGATTCGTACTGAGCTCTTAATATTTCAGATACTTCTGTTAGATCATTAGATAAAACAAAAAACTTCACTTTTTTCTACGTGAAGGTCAAAAAGTGAAAATAAAAACGCACTCTAATAGACAGAGTTTATTTCAACAACAGTTTCGATGCACACTGGCATCCTCCTCGGGTGGATACAGAAAAACGAATGAACCAAAACAAGAGGGAAAAACAGTCCAGGGACCGACCGTTAAGAAATTCGCACCTAGGTTAGATCCCATTCACCCGACACCGGAAGGGCATTTTCATTAAAGGGACACGCTTATAAGTACATTCGCACAAATTTAAAACTATCTTCTGTTCTAAACATACAGATTGTATTGTTTTTTTTTACATAATTATTACATTTATTATTAAATTTATTACATTTAATATTGCATTATTATTTATTACAGAAATTATAAATTTATTATTACATTGGTTATTACATTGTTGTTTATTATACAGAACTTA
The DNA here is from genome assembly GCA_023014485.1 of Bathynomus jamesi. NCBI lineage: Eukaryota > Metazoa > Arthropoda > Malacostraca > Isopoda > Cirolanidae > Bathynomus > Bathynomus jamesi. The sequence goes on along the minus strand of JAJOZX010002763.1, from coordinate 304,771 downwards.
TAAACCGAAAAACGAATGAAAAAGGCGAGAAGGAAACAATCCAGAGACCATTGAGAAATTCGCACCTAGGTTAGATACCGTTCTCCCGACAACGGAAGGGCATTTTATTACAGGGTCCCGCTTATAAGTACATTCGCACAAATTAAAACTATCTTCTTGTTCTATACATACAGATTCTATTATTTTGACATAATTACTGCATTTATTATTGCATTTACATTTTTTTAACATTTATTATTATTACCTTTACCCTAATTATTAAATTTATAATATTACCTTTATTATTACATCTGTTGCATTTATATTTATTTCCACATTTATTACTTCCATTATTACATTTACTAAAAGCGAGTAAGGAAGCAATCCAGAGACGTTCTTAGGTTAGAACACGCTCCCCCGACTCCGTAAGGGATTTTTTGACCAAGAATCTCATTAAAGGGTCTAACTTATAAGTACCTTCGCACAAATTAAAATTATCTACTTTTTCTATACATACAGATTCTATTATTTTTCTTTTGACATAATTATTACATTTATAAAGTACCTTACTTGATTCCCAATCTATAGCATGATTATTTTGGCTGGCGTGATAAAAAATGGCATTATTAGTATTACAACTTCTGAAGGCATATTTGTGTTCTTTAATACGGGTTTCAATATTTCTTCCAGTTTTTCCCACTACACTAAATCACAACTTTTACAGGAAATGCTGTAGACACAGGCTTGTTCCTCTTTTGCAACGTTATTCCTAACCAATTTACTTTTCACGGTAGACGAATATTTGAACGCCAAAGCAAACTTAAAATCTTTCGTCATTAAATAATCTTGTTCCCTCCATTAAATTTAAATATGAATGGGAGAACGACAAACAATTATCTTTTCTAGATGTTTTGGTTATTAACGAAAGCGGAAAGCCCAATTTCACGGTCTATAGAAAACCTAATTGTAATTCGTACATTCATTATTTTTCATATCATGATGAAGGGGTTAAAAGCTCAATTATTTCTTCCATGTTTCTAAGAGCACTCAGGATTTGTAGCCCACATTTGCTGGACCCGGAAAATTCAAAGATTTGGAACATTTTTAAGGATTTAAATATCCTGAGTGGTTTATCAGAAAGGCGTATTTTAAAGCCAGAAAATCTTTTTATGCCCCTCGGGAACCTTCAGTTAACCAAAAACAATATGTGAGTTTGCCTTACATTGCCGGCTTAGAAAGAGTAAAACCGTTGACGAAAGATTTTAAGTTTGCTTCGGCGTTCAAATATTCGTCTACCGTGAAAAGTAAATTGGTTAGGAATAACGTTGCAAAAGAGGAACAAGCCTGTGTCTACAGCATTTCCTGTAAAAGTTGTGATTTAGTGTACGTGGGAGAAACTGGATAAAATATTGAAACCCGTATTAAAGAACACAAATATGCCTTCAGAAGTTGTAATACTAATAATGCCATTTTTTATCACGCCAGCCAAAATAATTGGGAATCAAGTAAGGTACTTTATAAATGTAATAATTATGTCAAAAGAAAAATAATAGAATCTGTATGTATAGAAAAAGTAGATAATTTTAATTTGTGCGAAGATACTTATAAGTTAGACCCTTTAATGAGATTTTTGGTCAAAAAATCCCTTACAGAGTCGGGGGAACGTGTTTTAACCTAAGTGTGAATTTCTTAAAGGTCTCTGGGTTGTTTCCTTACTCGCTTTTAGTAAATGTAATAATGGAAGTAATAAATGTGGAAATAAATATAAATGCAACAGATGTAATAATAAAGGTAATATTATAAATTTAATAATTAGGGTAAAGGTAATAATAATAAATGTTAAAAAAATGTAAATGCAATAATAAATGCAGTAATTATGTCAAAATATTAGAACCTGTATGTATAGAACAAGAAGATAGTTTTAATTTGTGGGAATGTACTTATAAGCGGACCCTGTAATAAAATGCCCTTCCGGTGTCGGGAGAACGGTATCTAACCTAGGTGCGAATTTCTCAATGGTCTCTGGATTGTTTCCTTCTCGCCTTTTTCATTCGTTTTTCGGTTTATAAGTTCTGTATAATAAACAACAATGTAATAACCAATGTAATAATAAATTTATAATTTCTGTAATAAATAACAATGCAATATTGAATGTAATAAATTTAATAATAAAAGTAATAATTATGTAAAAAATAATAGAATCTGTATGTTTAGAACAGGAAGATAGTTTTAAATTTGTGCGAATGTACTTATAAGCGGGTCCCTTTAATGAAAATGCCCTTCCGGTGTCGGGAGAATGGGATCTAACCTAGGTGCGAATTTCTTAACGGTCGGTCCCTGGACTGTTTTTCCCTCTTGTTTTGGTTCATTCGTTTTTCTGTATCCACCCGAGGAGGATGCCAGTGGGCATCGAAACTGTTGTGGAAATAAACTCTGTCTATTAGAGTGGGTTTTTATTTTCACTATTAGATAAAGAATTGTTCTCGTATTTTAAAGGTCCGATAGTCACATGGTTTTTTTACTTTCTTTTGCGAAATTAGAGAAGTACTTTGAATTAGCCTTTATCGCTTCTATAGCGTCGTCTTCTTCTTTTTCTGTATGCTTCTCGATTAGTTCCTGTATGACGTCATCGATACTTTGCAGTTTATCATTTAATATTTTTCTGATGTTGTTATCTTTACAGTTACTTAACTTTGCAGTAACTCTTTTTCTCTTTCGAAACAATGCCCTCTTTTGTCTCTCGAACCTGCTTCTCTTTCCTTTTGTCTATTTTTGGGACATGTTTTGCCACAATTTCTAACGTCTTCTCCTCTATATATAATTTAGGGTGATGCAAAATAACTTATCATTTCAAAAACTTGAAGACACCCTCTAATTTTATTTAATTTAGTGTAAAAACTGAACATGCAAAATTTCAGCACAATTGAAGACATTTTAGAGGTTGCTACCATCCATTGAACATTTTGTATATTGTTATTTTTCAGTTTGTATTTATTGTACATTTATTTATTTTGCAGATTTCATCAAAAATGGTAGTCAGCAACATATAGCAGTCATAACAGACTCTGAACCTCTTTCCGTAAACCTTCTCATCCCTTTCATTGCTATAGACGCCGTGGCCGAACATTCTAGAATCATTTCTTTGCTGTGACGTCACTGTGGCGGCCGCGTCAGTGTAAGTGCGGCGTCACTGACTCAGTATCTTTGCTGCCTTCGCTGAGAGTGGTTGTATAGCAGTTGCTGAGTTGCACTCATGGAGCGGCATACGCGTCACAAAACAGTTGTTTGGCTCATAGGACATCCTATAGAGTCCTTCAAAGAAACCCAGCTTCCATCTAAAAGGGAAACATTAGCATTGTTTATGAACTACAAGATCAATAAAAAGCAACAGTGAAAACAGCGGCTTTGTTGACTGCTAGAGATGTTATGGATGTGTGGGAAAAGGCACGCATCCCAACAGTGTTGAAATGTCATGTCGTGGAGAGAGTAAAGAAACTTTTCAACGAGTGGGAGAAACTAAAGAAGAACAGAAATAATAAGAAGAAGCAATCACCTGCACTACTTCAAAAACAAGAGAGCTGGCAAAATGACTTGCAAGATCTGTTTGACATTGCACATGCAAGTGCTCTTGACATGATAAAGATAGATGAAGATCGTGAGTTTTTGATGCTGCAACGACAAAAAGGAAGAAAAGGCAAAATGTCTGGAGTGGATAAAGTTTTTTCACAAATGGAAGAGATTGCTAGAGAAAAGGAAACATTGCTTGAAAAGAAAGAAAGAGGGAAACAGCCGTTTTCGAAGCAGCAGTGCTCTCAAGTTCAAGTCCTTCAAGTTTGAATGAAGATAGTTCAAAATCAGAAGAAGAATTTGTTGCTGACCCTCAGCAGCCATCAACTTCGAGACAAAGTAGATCAAAGTCTAAGAGTGCAAAGCTTATGGATTCTTCAATGCTTGTATCTCTTGATGCTGCAAAAGTAAGTGATAGAGCTGCTTCGGAAATCTTGATCCCAACAATCAATGCTCTTGGGCAAAACCCTGAAGAATACAGTGTTAGCTATTCATCGATACGGAGAGCAAGACAAAGGAACCTCAAGACAATGGCAGAAAATTTGAAGCAGGATTTCGAAACAAATTGCCCTCTCCAAATACATTGGACGGCAAACTACTGGAAGATATTACTGGTCATGAAAATGTTGATCGACTGCCAGTTCTAATTTCCGGCCAAGGAGTTGATCAGCTTCTTGGTATTCCCAAACTTGCCAGAGGAACTGGTCAAAACATTGCAGATGCTGTCCATCAGTTAGTATTGGAGTGGAATATATCTGACCAAGTGAAGGGCATGTGTTTTGACACCACTGCCTCCAACACAGGTTCTAAGAGTGGTGCTTGTATGTTACTAGAGCAAAGATTGGATAAAGATATGCTGTGGCTGGCTTGCCGACATCATATTTTCGAAATAGTGTTAGAAGCTGCAGTTTCTGTCTCCTTGCCATCTTCTAGTGGCCCTGACATACAACTGTTTAAGAGATTCAAAGCAAAGTGGGTGGAAATTGACAAGAACAATTACCAAACAGCAACAGATGACCCTAACATTGCAGAGAAAATCTCAGATGCTGAAGAACCCATTCAATTTGCTCAAGCTCAGCTTGATGAACAGCAGCCTCGTGATGACTACAAGGAATTGCTCGAGCTAACGCTCATTTTCATCGGTAGTGCCCCCAAGTCAGGAATCAGCTTTAAAGCACCCGGAGCTTATCACAGAGCACGATGGATGGGCAAGCTAATTTACTGCATTAAAATTTGGATGTTTAAATCTCAGTTTAAACTAACTGAGAGAGAGGAAAAAGGACTGAGAGATGTTTGCTGCTTTTCAGCTGCGATATACATCAGATCGTGGTACCTGGCACCCATACCCTCATGCGCCCCCCGTTCAGATTTGCATTTTGTGCAAAGTCTGCAGCTCTACAAGCAAAAGGATGACAAAATTGCAAGTGCTGCACTCAATAAGTTTTTGAGACATTTGTGGTACCTCTCTGAGGAGCTTGTGGCGCTTGCATTTTTTGATTCAGCTGTTTCGCATGAGACAAAAAACAAAATGAAGCATGCTCTGCAGAAACCAGTTGACTCAAAACCGAGCAAACGAGCATCAATAAATCCTGAATCAGCTGGGCAGAAACAACTGCAGGATTTCGTTACTGCGAACACAAAAAGATTCTTTGAAATCCTAGAGGTGCCTTGCACTTTTCTTGAAAAAGATGCTGAAGAATGGAATGATGATGAAAGTTATGCGAATGCAAGAGATATCGCATATGGACTCAAAGTGGTAAACGACATTGCGGAAAGAGGTGTACGACTGATGGAGGAATACAACAAACTGATAACCAATGATGAAGAGCAGAAACAATACCTTCTTCAAATTGTTAAAAGTTACAGGTCGTCACTCTCAAACAAAAACAAGAAAACATTACTCTTGCTTCACAAAAAACGAAAATAAACATACATAAGTGGTTATGATATGCCTACTGGGGAAACTTCCACATAAAAAAAAGTTAACGCGCTATACGCTGTACCTCAGAGGGTGGTGCGGAAATCAGCGTGCCTATTATTTACTATTTTATGAGCTCACTACGTACTATAGTCTAGAATGTCATCGTTTTTTTTCAAACTAGGTTAACTAGGTACATATCAAACCGGCTCCGGCGAAAATATCAACAAAAAATATTTTTGAGCACAAACTGATATACATTTATTTTTAAAGCTTGGTAGCAACCTCTAATTTTCTCTTTTTCAACCCCAAATTCGCATACAATGCTGTTCTAGGAATATGAATAAAATAGGAGGGGTCTCCCTGAAAATTGAAAAAAAAAAAATTGACCCCTTTTTTGCATCACCTAAATTATATATATATATATATATATATATATATATAGTGGATTTAATTATCTCAGAAGAGTTCCTTGTTCCATGCACGGTCTGTGTGTATCTCATATATATATATATATATATATATATATATATATATATACGCACCTAGAAATGCGTTAAATATACGATCCAACGTTGGAAACCAACCGTATTAAAATGCATGTTAATTTAATTACAACTTAAACAATTTAACTGCATATATGCTTTAGTTATTAATTATTATTATCACAATTATTATTAATGCGAAAACATAAACACAAAACACAAAAAGCTAAGAGGAAAGAAAAAGAAATGAGCTATCGGACGGTATGTCTAAATTTTAAATAAGTCTCTCTCCACGACTGAAGAAAACGAAATCTGAAGAAAACGGACTGAAACGGGCGCCTATGAGAAAAAATATACGACTCAAGAATTTTGACTCACTGAAACGATTGGGCGAACCAGAGTCTGACTCCATGAGAAGAAAAACAACGACTCACAAATTTTGATTCAAACTGACTCGAATGGTGGAAACAGTCTGACTCAATGAAAATAACAATTTTGAGTCGAAACGGTTGAAACAGTTTGATTCTGTGAAAATTACTAAAATGTCGCGCTATGAGAAGAAATTTTGAAAATGATGGGTTCCATCTTGAAATATAAATACAACGACTATTTAATGAGGTACACAATGCATTTTACTGTTTAAACTACCGAAACAGAATATCTATTAATTTTATAAGACTATAAAACGGGTAGCAATGTAATTTAGCCTCAAATATAAGACGCGTACAGAGGACGTGGGAATGCCCTTATTTGAATTTAAGAGGGACCACCGCTAGCCACAAAAAATGTAGTGATTCCCATTCCCATCATTTTACAAGTTATTTCTCTATTTATTATTTATCAGGTTGTAACACAAATTCTGCTCGATTAGAAAATGGACGATAGATAATAGAATAACCTCAAGATAATGTGAAATAGTTTTAGAAATGTTGCAAAATAAACTCGGCGACAGGTTCGGCACATGTTTTTATCACGATACAGAATAATACAGAATGACTTAGGCTAGTGTGGGCTTAGGCTAATGTAGGATTAGGCTAATGAATATTTTCTCCGCCTGATTTGTCACAAGCGAATCTTCAGCATCGAATCGATATTTGCACATCACTGCATTCTCGGCAACTGCAGGCACCGTTTTTAATCAGATCTTCACTGGGGATGAAAAATGGGTCCTCTATAACAATATTAAGCGTCGACATCAGTGGCTTAGCCGTAAAACAAAGCCTGAACCTCAGCCAAGGAATGGACCCCATCCAAAGAAAATTTTGCTATGCGTTTGGTGGGATATTCAAGGAATTATTCATTTTGAGCCTCTGCCAGATAACCAAACAATCACAGCTGAAGTCTACTGCCAACAACTCCAACGATTGAAGATGGCATTACAAGAAAAACGTCGTGTATTAATTAATCGCAGAGGTGTTCTATTCCACCAGGATAACGCGCGCCCTCACACTGCTCGAATCACCACTGTCCAATTGGAGGCATTTGGTTGGGAAAAAATCCCTCATCTACTTTATTCTCTCGACATCGCACCTTCAGACTACCATTTATTCAGAAGTCTGCAACACCACCTAGATGGACAAAAGTTGCAATCCAGGGAAGCTATCGAAAACGAAGTGATCGCTTTTTTTAACTCGAAACAAAGGGATTTCTTCGAACGTGGCATAAAAAAACTTTTCTACAGGTGGGAGGAGGTTATAGAAAAAGAAGGGAATTATATTGATGATTAATTTGTCATTATGTCATTTAATTTTTGTTGTGAATAAACTAAAAATTCGAGCAAATTTGTCCTTTTAAGTCATTTAATTTTTGTTCTGAATGAACTAAAAAATCGAGCAGAATACGTATATGTTACAACCTTATACTTTACTTTCTTCAATTCAATTTCTTTTTATCGTTGCTCTTTCGGTTTACACTCATTTTCACTGTACTTTATAAACAATGGTAGACGTGGCCAGTGAGCCGCCATTTCACTTCCTAACAACGCGAAGAGACGGAGATAAATTATACACTTATTTAATATTTACTGACTTTTTATTTGTGCCGAAACAATTTAGACAAAGGGGGTAATGCAAGGGCGGAATTAGCGTTAACATTTAACCGTGGAGAGAGACGCATAATACTTATTTTAAATAAACTACAACATCCTAAATACGACAAACACCTTATTGGGCAAACGCCCGCCCGACAACTGACTGCCGTTTTGGGGCATTCTGTTGGGCACATCTGAGATGTTGCCAATTTGTATTTTTATATTTTTAATTTCACAAACCATAATTAAATTTTTTTTTAACATTATTTTCTTCTTTAAACAAAAATTATTAAATTCTCATAAAGAAGATATTTAATTCTTAATACACTACACTAGAGGCGGGGCCACCAGCTTAAACTACGTGTGAAGAGAGAGCAACACACGGTAGCGCATCCGACCGGTAATCGGAAGGCCCTGGGTTCGATTCCCGGGCGGTTCACCTCATTTTTCATTTGTTCGTTATTTCTCTTCCGCGTGTGCAGAACGCTCCTCTATACTTACGTCGTTTCTATACATTAATATACTGCGTGGTCATTGCAGTTATATATATATATATATATATATATATATAGTTGTTGTTGTTGTTGCTGTTTTTGTTGTTGGTTAGCCGATCAGCCCACCCTCATCGAGCAAGCCGGCAGCACGCAGGTAACCGATCGCCCTCTCCGGAGTGGACCAGAGGTTCAGCGCACTGTGATGTTGTGTTGTGTTCTTTGTTGTGCTAGAGCGGTACAGTCTGTCATAATGTGTTCAATTGTTTGTGATACGTCCTGGCACGGGTGGCAGGTTTCGTCTGTGGATTTGTCTAGTCTGTGTTTATATGTCTGTAAGTTGGGGTGATGTCCACATCGGAATCGTGCTAAGTTAACTCGATCCGATCTGCTCAGCTGACCTCTGACCCGTTATGTACATGTAGTGGCAAGGGTGTTGTGGGTTAGTTGTCGCTACTGCCATGAATTGTGTTCCCCTCATGTCTAAATGTTCCTTAACTTTCAGTATTTTTGTTTCTGTATGCAGGTGTTCTATTGGTGTTGTTTGAGTACATCTTGTAATGATACGAAGTGCGTTGTTTTGTATTGTCTGTAAGGTGTTTATGTGTGTGTTTGAGATAATGGGTGCCCAGCATGGGCTAGCATAGTCCATAACTGAGCGAATATATTGTTTGTATATGAATGATGTTGTTGTTGTTTAGCCGATCAGCCTACCCTCATCGAGCAAGCCGGCGGCACGCAGGTAACCGATCGCCCTCTCCGGAGTGGACCAGAGGTTCAGCGCACTAGTGATGTTGTGTTGTGTTCTATGTTGTGCTAGAGCGGTACAGTCTGTCATAATGTGTTCAATTGTTTGTGGTGCGTCCTGGCACAGGTGGCAGGTGTCGTCTGTGGATTTGTCTAGTCTGTGTTTATATGTCTGTAAGTTGGGGTGATGTCCACATCGGAATCGTGCTAAGTTAACTCGATCCGATCTGCTCAGCTGACCTCTGACCTGTTAATGGGTGACGGCTTCGCACCTAGGACCGCATTCGGACCGAGTCGTGTCAATGCTTTGTGGGTTGGGTGTGTGTGTGTGTATGTGTTTTCTGTACAATGTGATGTCTGTGGGGCGTGGTATAGAATGGAGTATTTGGTTATGATGGCTCTCTGGTGTTACCTTGATGGTGCGAGGTGTTGGTGCATTGTTGTACATGTAGTGGCAAGGGTGTTGTGGGTTAGTTGTCGCTGTTGCCATGAATTGTGTTCCCCTCATGTCTAAATGTTCCCTAACTTTCAATATTTTTGTTTTTGTATGCAGGTGTTCTATTGGTGTTGTTTGAGTACATCCTGTAATGGTGCCCGGACAGTTCGCTACTGGACATTTCGCTACTGGACATTTCGCTACTGGACATTTCGCTACCGGACATTTCGCTACTGGACGTTTCGCTACTGGACGTTTCGCTACTAGGACATTTCGCTACCGGACAATTCGCTACCATATATAAATTTACCAGTAAGTAAAATTACAAAGGTAATAAAATTTATTAAAAAATTATGAGAATTATTAAATGAATACAAGATTATTAAATGATTACATGAATTACATAAATTATTACGCATGATTACATGAATTATTAAAAGAATTTTATTTTTTAAAAAGAATGAAAGAATGCATAAAACATTTGATACAATAAAATATCTAAAAATATTTAAGATTATGCGCAATAGCGCGGAGGAATTCCAGTTTATTTCGAGAATCGTATCTTCTCAGTAAATTATGGATCCTCTGCTCACAGTCCCTATACTTTTTCTTCTTCTGAGTTGCGTTTAGGTTAGGTTAGGTTAGGTTAGGTTAGGTAACGTTACAGTATAAACAATTAAAAGAACACAGGACATACAAAAAATTAAAAGAACAACGGAAATATAAGAATTAGAAGAACAAAAGGCAAAGGATATAAAAAAAATATTCCAATCAAACCAATTAAAAATTAAAATGTAGATAGAGGAACCAACTTTTATGGAAGCGCGAGTGACCAGACACTGAATTGCTAATAAAGAAGCCCTAACAAGGTGAATAACGGTGAGTATTTTTCTCGAAAATTCTAAAGTTAGTTGGTACGTTATGTTGCTATTTTTTGTATTTAAGTAACCAAAAGGGGAGAGGCAGAGGGATCAATGTTAAATGTCGGTTTTTATAAAAAGAGATTCTAAAATTCTAAAAATTCTAAGAGAAGTGTCATCAGATGATGAGGCTAAAATTTTAAAATGTTTATCCAAAAGGGCAAGATTGCAGGACTGGGCATGTTCTTTTATAGGAGAAAATTCTTTAACGACAGCGAAGTTAAATGCCGGTAGCGAAATGTCCGGTAGCGAAATGTCCTAGTAGCGAAACGTCCAGTAGCGAAATGTCCGGTAGCGAAATGTCCTGTAGCGAATTGTCCAGTAGCGAACGGTCCTAGCACCCCTGTAATGATACGAAGTGCGTTGTTTTGTATTGTCTGTAAGGTGTTTATGTGTGTGTTTGAGATAATGGGTGCCCAGCATGGGCTAGCATAGTCCATAACTGAGCGAACATATTGTTTGTATATGAATGATGTTGTCGTTGTTTAGCCGATCAGCCCACCCTGATCGAGCAAGCCGGCGGCACGCAGGTAACCGATCGCCCTCTCCGGAGTGGACCAGAGGTTCAGCGCACTAGTGATGTTGTGTTCTATGTTGTGCTAGAGCGGTACAGTCTGTTATAATGTGTTCAATTGTTTGTGGTGCGTCCTGGCACAGGTGGCAGGTGTCGTCTGTGGATTTGTCTAGTCTGTGTTTATATGTCTGTAAGTTGGGGTGATGTCCACATCGGAATCGTGCTAAGTTAACTCGATCCGATCTGCTCAGCTGACCTCTGACCTGTTAATGGGTGGCGGCTTCGCACCTATGACCGCATTCGGACCGAGTCGTGTCAGTGCTTTGTGAGTTAGGTGTGTGTGTATGTGTTTTCTGTACTATGTGATGTCTGTGGGCGTGGTATGGAATGGAGTATTTGGTTATAATGTCTCTCTGGTGTTACCTTAATGGTGCGAGGTGTCGGTGTATGATTGTACATGTAGTGGCAAGGGTGTTGTGGGTTAGTTGTTGCTGCTGCCATGAATTGTGTTCCCCTCATGTCTAAATGTTCCTTAACTTTCAGTATTTTTGTTTCTGTGTGCAGGTGTTTTAGTGGTGTTGTTTGAGTACATCCTGTAATGATACGAAGTGCGTTGTTTTGTACTGTCTGTAAGGTGTTTATGTGTGTGTTTGAGATAATGGGTGCCCACCATGGGCTAGCATAATCCATAACTGAGAGAATATATTGTTTGTATATGAGTGATGTTGTTTCCTGCTGGTGTCCAAGTTTGTGCCTGTTAGTACCCTAAGCGTGTTAAGTCTTGACGTACATTTATTTTTAGTGTACTGAATGTGGTTTGCAAAAGATAATGATGTGTTGTATGTGACCCCAAGTATTTTGGTCCTGTGAGTGTGTGGAATGTTGGTGTTGTTTAGTGTAAACTGTGGAGTTATCTGGTGTTCTTTTGTGTTGCTTGTAAGCAAGGTGATGGTTGATTTTGTGGGCGCTACTTTGAGTCTTTTGTGTGTGAGCCAGTCTTGTATACTGTTTATGTATGTTTGTAGGTTATTTGTAGCGGTGTCGATGTTGTTGTGGGTGGATGTTAGAGTGATGTCATCTGCATATGATGATAAGATAAGTTCGTTGTCTATGGGTGTTGGAATGTCATGCATGTATAAGTTGAAGAGTGTTGGTGAGAAACAGAGCCTTGAGGGTCCCCGTTCGGAAAAAGCTTGTTTTGGATGACTTGCCATTAAATGTGACATGTGAGTATCTTCCTGAAAGATAGTTGCTCAGCCACCTTTTGGTGTTATTGTGCATGTTTGTGTTGAGTATTTTGTTTATGAGAGGGAAGCGTGGGATAGCATCAAATGCTTTACTAATGTCTATTGTTGCTAATAGTGTACGTTGAGCTGGTCGTCTGGAGTTGATGCCATCCATGATGTGCTGTGTGAGGTTAGTGAGTAATGTCGTGGTTGAGTGGTGATGTCTGAATCCATGTTGAGTAGGTGATAGTGGTATGTGTGGGTTAGTGATTTGTAAGATTAGTCTTTCTGTTACTTTGGAAGGTGTGCATAGGTTGGATTTTTGTTTGGTTTGAGTAGTGTAGTAATTTTACCTTGTTTCCATATGTCAGGAATAATACAGTGTTGATATGAATATGTGCTGATGTTTGTGAGAGCTAGTATTCCTTGTGGGCCCAAGTGTTTGAGGTGTATGTTAGATATGTTGTCTGGTCCAGTAGCCTTCGAATTCTTAATGTTTTTGATGATCTTGGTAGTCTGGTCTGTACTGAAGGGTGTAATGGTCGTGTCGAGTCTGTAGGTTTTCTTGTGTCTGGCTGTTTGTCTGTCTGCGTGTTTCTGGTTGTTGTCTCTGTTTAAGTGACTTACCTTTGCGTAGTAATTAACTAAAATGTTAGCTTGTTGTGTATATGTTGGGGTATTATTTTGGCTGCGACAGATAGCCGCGTGTGTGGTGTATATATATATGGTGTAGTGATTAGCGTCGCTGACTACGAATCCATCGGCCCCGGGTCCAATACCCGTTGACGGCAGCCGGGCCGCAGCAAAACCCAGCTGTTCATCCTTCCACACAATAAAGAAAGTGGTTGGTAGATAAATGGGTACCCTGGGTGGCCTAGTGGTTAAGACGCTGGGCTGCTGGTGAGGCGTGGTTCGGATTCCATGTTAAACTATAGGTCAAGGTGGAGTGAAAAGCTGGACCTTCGTCAAAATGAACAATTTGCGCGGAAGCTAACCAAAGGTGTATATATATATATATATATATATATATATATATATATATATATACGGGGCTCCAATAAACCTTAGCCCCCCCTGCCCATGGCCTAAACCATTAGAGGTACAGTAAAACTAAACATACCTTACAAAGAGAATTTAATCCTGCATTTAATGAGAAACAATTAAAACTTGGTGTTCCCGCCATTGGCTTCCAAGACAGCCTGAATTCGCTTTGGGTAGCTTGCCAAAAGTGACGTGAATAGATCTTGATCGTTACGCAAATTTGCTAAAACAGTTTCAATGTGTTGCGTCATTGTATCCTTCGAAAATCGATTTGCTGCAGGTTCTTGAAACAAGAGACATTCAACCTTGTCCTTTATAACTGATCCAATGTGTTCACAGACGTTCAGGTCAGGAGAATTTCCTGGCCATTCTTCATTTCCAAAGAAATCGATCTCATGGTTCCGCAACAACTGTTGAGTGGCTAATGCCTTAAAGCAGGGGGCCTTATCGTGCGGAAGTGTGACCTGATCGACATCCATAACATTGTTTGGGTTTCTTAGAAAAGGAATGACATGCTGGGATAGAATAATATCACGAAAATACTGTCCATCCCAACTCTGACCATTTGGCTTCAGCACCCACATGAGCTTCTTTGCAGTGAACAAAACAAACACACCAACACAGTCTGGACTTTTTAATAATTCGCGATAATGTTCATGTCATCAATTTCATCTGGTGTTGCGGCCCACACTCGATCATTTTGGTAGTTAGGCCGACGTGTTACGTAAACCAAAAATTCATCGGAGACAGCTAAATGCATGAAATCATCCACATCCCAATCTTCAAGATAATGAGCAAACCACATTCTGTCATCGATGTTAAGTTGAGTTTTTCTTGGCTTTGGAAGTTCATGCCAAGGCTTTAAACCTTGCCTATGACAATACAGTCGAATGATCTCACCACTAACGATCTTTCCTCTCAACACTTCGATCTCTCTAGAAAGTTTAGCACAGCTGTTTTTCCGCTTACGCGTACCGCTTTCAATGATGTCCTTTGTTTCCTGAGAGAGTGGCAAATTTGGGCGCCCAGATTTGGTTGTATCCATTTCACATCCATCCAAAGTTTTATTCCAATTTCTTTTGACGAAGTCCTCACTTCTTCGCAACTTTTTGGCAACCCATGAACGTGTTATAAAGGTGGCTCCAGCATCACGAGCTTCCCGAAATGTTATTGCTCGTACGCGATCTATCACACGTTGCCTCTCCGAATCACCAATTAATTGAGAAGCCATTATATTATCACTTTATCAGCTAGAGTAATTTTAATACCTGCAATAAATAAAGAATTTATATATTTTTATAATCACTAAAAACTATTTCGATATAAGTAAACATGTAAGCTGCAAATGGGGGGGCTAAGGGTTTTTGGAACCCCTTATATATATATATATATATATATATATATATATATATATATATATATATATATATATATATTACAGGAAATCTGTGTAACTAGGGATTTCACGTAAGGTTAAGTCGTGATATTTTCGTTAGTCTTAACGAAAATATCACGACTTAACCTAACCAATCGTCAAGGCGTACAATTGACCTAACCGGGCATTCAATAATTTCGGGTAGGTATAACGAAAATATCACGCCTTAACCTTGTATGAAATCCTTGAACATTTTAGGGATTTCATGAAATCCCTAGTTATACAGATTCCCGTAACATATATATACACACATTTCATTGGACATAACGCGTTTCATTTTTTCAAGATAATCGTCACAAAAGATGGTGACGTGTTTCTAAATGATTTGTGCGAAGGGTGCGCGTATGATTTCCTCACTTTTGACGTATTTCAGTCTCACAATGATTGAAGAATTAGTGATCAACGTGACATCCGTGAATTACTTGTATTTCACTTTTGATTTCTGAAGCAAACGGTCACGAGTATAATGAGTTCACTTTTAAAATGCAGGTATGGGAATCAATATGAACTGGAGTCGATAAACTGATAAAACTTATATATTTTGTTCAAAACTGAAATCGAAAAGTTTTACTAAAACTGAAACTAAAATAAACTAAAATTAAAAACTGAAAAATTTAATAGAAATCAATATTTTGGTTAAGTTTTATAAATTAAAGAGATTTTTTAAAGTAGTTAAGATATATTTAATTCAAATTTACTCGCACTTGACGCGACTTGTCAAACAAAAAAAGCGTTCGGGTATTGAGATGCGATAGAAGTTTTGGATCACCCGAAGATCAGGGCCCCCAGCCTTCGTTAGTTAGTTTATAAGGCTAACTAACGAAGGCTGGGGGCCCTCATCTTCGGTGATCCAAATTTTTTTTATTATTTATAGATCACTTCGTCTCATCCCGTAAGACTATCGCCGAGATATATAGATATAGAAAAGCGACTTATCGGCAACTTATCAACTTATAATCTTTTCAATATATTCGTCTCCCTCTTCACATAGGTGGTATAGGTGGATAGATATCACGTGTAAAGAGAAAAAACACGCCAAGATGAGAAGTGGATTAACACAAAAATAAAAGAAAAATATGCAGCTTAATTTTTAATTATTAATTCATCTGAAGCTTTTAAAGGCGAAAGGTCAATCTTACTGACGAAGAATAACAACTGCGCCTTACAGTATGATACGAAGTCATCAATAATAAAAGGCTTCATAAGGAATGTGCAACTCATTGAGATGAATAAAAACTGAACTCGAAAATCGAACTGATATATATATATATATGCATATATAACTGCAATGACCGCGCAGTATATAAATGAATAGAAACGACATAAGTGTTAAGGAACGTTTCTGCACACGAGGAGGAGAGATAACGAATAATGAAAAATGAGGCGAACCGCCCGGGAATCGAACCCACGGCCTTCCAATTGCCGGTTGGACGCTCTACCATTATGCTACGGCCCTCACTCAATCACAAATCGAAATTCTCCCACATAGGGCAGAAACCAATGCCCTGAGAGGGCACCCTCGCAAATCGTGAATATGCGCATATAACTGCAATGACAGCGCAGTATATAAATGAATAGAAACGACATAAGTGTTAAGGAACGTTTCTGCACACGAGGAGGAGAGATAACGAATAATGAAAAATGAGGCGAACCGCCCGGGAATCGAACCCAGGGCCTTCCAATTGCCGGTTGGACGCTCCTTAACACTTATGTCGTTTCTATTCATTTATATACTGCGCGGTCATTGCAGTTATATGCGCATATTCACGATTTGCGAGGGTGCCCTCTCAGGGCATTGGTTTCTGCCCTATGTGGGAGAATTTCGATTTGTGATTGAGTGAGGTCCGTAGCATAATGGTAGAGCGTCCAACCGGCAATTGGAAAGCCCTGGGTTCGATTCCCGGGCGGTTCGCCTCATTTTTCATTATTCGTTATCTCTCCTCCTCGTGTGCAGAAACGTTCCTTAACACTTATGTCGTTTCTATTCATTTATATACTGCGCGTCATTGCAGTTATATGCGCATATTCACGATTTGCGAGGGTGCCCTCTCAGGGCATTGGTTTCTGCCCTATGTGGGAGAATTTCGATTTGTGATTGAGTGAGGACCGTAGCATAATGGTAGAGCGTCCAACCGGCAATTGGAAGGCCCTAGGTTCGATTCCCGGGCGGTTCGCCTCATTTTTCATTATTCGTTATCTCTCCTCCTCGTGTGCAGAAACGTTCCTTAACACTTATGTCGTTTCTATTCATTTATATACTGCGCTGTCATTGCAGTTATATGCGCATATTCACGATTTGCGAGGGTGCCCTCTCAGGGCATTGGTTTCTGCCCTATGTGGGAGAATTTCGATTTGTGATTGAGTGAGGGCCGTAGCATAATGGTAGAGCGTCCAACCGGCAATTGGAAGGCCCTGGGTTCGATTCCCGGGCGGTTCGCCTCATTTTTCATTATTCGTTATCTCTCCTCCTCGTGTGCAGAAACGTTCCTTAACACTTATGTCGTTTCTATTCATTATATACTGCGCGGTCATTGCAGTTATATGCGCATATTCACGATTTGCGAGGGTGCCCTCTCAGGCATTGGTTTCTGCCCTATGTGGGAGAATTTCGATTTGTGATTGAGTGAGGCCCGTAGCATAATGATAGAGCGTCCAACCGGCAATTGGAAGGCCGTGGGTTCGATTCCCGGGCGGTTCGCCTCATTTTCATTATTCGTTATCTCTCCTCCTCGTGTGCAGAAACGTTCCTTAACACTTATGTCGTTTCTATTCATTTATATACTGCGCGGTCATTGCAGTTATATGCGCATATTCACGATTTGCGAGGGTGCCCTCTCAGGGCATTGGTTTCTGCCCTATGTGGGAGAATTTCGATTTGTGATTGAGTGAGGTCCGTAGCATAATGGTAGAGCGTCCAACCGGCAATTGGAAGGCCCTGGGTTCGATTCCCGGGCGGTTCGCCTCATTTTTCATTATTCGTTATCTCTCCTCCTCGTGTGCAGAAACGTTCCTTAACACTTATGTCGTTTCTATTCATATATATATATATGTCACTTTCCCACTTCTGCTAAAATGTTTATAGGGCTTAGGAACTACTATCTACAGGAGTTCTATTTATTCATAGCAGTTTGGGTCTTTTGTAAGACAAATCTTTGGATCGAGGCAACGGACGAAATTCTTGAGAAGTCGACAAAATTTTTTTCGATTGAAGAATTCTCAACGAAAATTTTTGGATCTTCACTAACAAAGACGACGAAACATAACATGATCTAATGTAACCTAGCCAAATTTAATTTAACCTAACCTAATTTAATCTACAGTAACTTAATTTAACCCAACCTTACCTAATCTAGCGTAGCCTAACCTAACTTAACTTAACTTATATTATAATTTGTTAAACAGTAAAATAGAATAAAATATTTTTTGATGCCATTTCGAGAAAAATTCGGGAGCTATTGAAGAATAGGGACCCCAGCCTTCTTTAGTTAGGCTTATAAGGCTAACTACGAAAATATCACGACCTAACCTAACCAATCGTTAGGTTAACTGTACGCCCTTGACGATTGGTTAGGTTAGGTCATGATATTTTCGTTAGTTAGCCTTATAAAGCTAACTAAAGAAGGCTGGGGTCCCTATTCTTCAATAGCTCCAAAATTCGTCTATTTTTTGTGTCGTATCTTAAAATGTAATATTTCCTTTTTTAATATACAGGGTGTGCATAAATTGCCTTTGCAAATTATATTCAATTCAGATGCATTTTGTGAAGATAATGTATAACACCTGTACTTTCTCGACATACATTTTATTAAGTGAAATGCTACCAGTTCCCTCTTGGACAGGTGAAGTACGTGTAACATTAACTCAATTGTAGTTACAAAATATGTATACAAACGTCATTTAGGATCCTAAAATGTATTGTGTAAAGAGCCATTATATGTTTTTACGATAAAATTACAATATCACTTTTTATAGAACTCAAAAAATCTAAACAAAGTGTCCAGATTAACCGAAGTACAATGTTTTCAAAAATAATAGGCAATTTCTGATTTAAGATTCGTAATTTCACAAATCTGAGACTTATAATTAGGCAACTGTGCAGCGTTCATTTTTTTTTCTTTTTAAGTTTGGTTCGAGTTATTTGAAGATTTTATCCCGTCAGCTTCATTTTTTTTGGTATACTTTATGGACTACAAAAGTAATAACAGATTCTCCAGGAATTGCCTCATAATAAATACTGTATATGCGTTTAATTTTAATGTATAAGGTGTATATATATATATATAATATATATATATATATTCTAGGAAATGTGATAAAGGAGTAAGCATGCACATGCGATCAGTATCTTGTAACCTTTGCATGCACTTCATGAAGGGTTTTGGGTACGTTGCGGCATCAATGTGATGAGATTTTGGATGATTTTGACGAGATTCAGTCAATAATATTGCCTTTAGATTTGATACGGGTGTGGAAAAGGGCCTTGTTTTGCGCAACTGGTGATCATCATGCTGACAAACGTGCTCAATAGGATTCATATTTGGCTTTCTCTTCCACTGAGTAGTGTTTTGTGAGGTGTGACAGGATGCACACTAGGGTTATACTTTTTAATTTTTTGTCATAAATATTGTTTCCTGTATCATCAATCGATGAACTTTTGCTTGAAAACAATAAAAAAGGGCCTAATTCCTCAGAATTAAAAAAAATGTCACCCCGAAAGCAAATATAGTAAAGGGTGTCAGGAATTATTGCCCCCCCCCTGTACAGAAGAAACTGAAAGGAATAGAAAAAAACAGACAAAACCACGCGAAAGAGCATTTAATTTGAATAAAAAACACTTGTTTTAATATCGGGTGTTGTCCCCATTTGCAGCTCTGACGGCCATTAATCGACGGGGGTATGATCCCAGAAGTGTCTCAAAGTTTCTCTGAATCATTCAAATAGATGATGCCATGGTTTCTGTGGGGAAAAAAATGGTAAGAATTAAAATCACAGGAATAGAATATAATGGTTTTTATTCAGATTTTAACGCTCTTTCAAGTGGTCTCGCGGTTTTTATCTATCTCTTCTAGTTTTGTGCTCTACAGGGGGGGCAATCATTTCCTGACACCCTTTACATATTGCTTTCGGGTGACATTTTTTTTGAATTCTGAGGAATTAGGCACTTTATTGTTTTCAAGCAAACGTTCATCGATTGATGATACAGGAGCAAAAACTAGAAGAGATAGATAAAACCGGCGAGACCACTTGAAAGAGCGTTAAAATCTGAATAAAAACCATTATATTCTATTCCTGTGATTTTAATTCTTACCATTTTTTTCCCCACAGAAACCATGGCATCATCTATTTTGAATGATTCAGAGAAACTTTGAGACACTTCTGGGATCATACCCCCGTCGATTAATGGCCGTCAGAGCTGCAAATGGGGACAACACCCGATATTAAAACAAGTGTTTTTTATTCAAAATTAAATGCTCTTTCGCGTGGTTTTGTCTGTTTTTTTCTATTCCTTTCAGTTTCTTCTGTACAGGGGGGGGGGGCAATCATTTCCTGACACCCTTTACTATATTTGCTTTCGGGGTGACATTTTTTTTTAATTCTGAGGAATTAGGCCCTTTTTTATTAGATAATTCTAAGATAAAATTTTATAATAGTTTGATAAACCTAAAATAGAAGCATTTTTTTCCTTTTTACCCAAAATTGTGTGTAACTTTAGCCCCCTGGTGGCAGCTGAAAATATTAAACAAATGAACTCATATTTTGGCAGGTATATATCGTCCACTAAATTCAACTTTAATCACTATTAGAACTTCATACTAGAAAACAAGTATTTTTCGCTCCACCCTACAGTGTGCATTGCACACTGTAGGGTGGAGCGAAAATACTTGTTTTCTAGTATGAAGTTCTAATAGTGATTAAAAGTTGCATTTAGTGGACGATATTACCTGCCAAATATGAGTTCATTTGTTTATATTTTCAGCTGCCACCAGGGGCTAAAGTTAACACAATTTTGGGTAAAAAGGAAAAAAATGCTTCTATTTTAGGTTTATCAAACTATTATAAAATTTTATCTTAGAATTATCTAATAGTTTGATTAAGATTCTTAAATGATAAAAATTCGTTTTGTAAAAATGGCTTTTCATATGCTTAATATCTTCAGCTGCCACAAGAGGGCTGAAGTTAACTTAAAAATGACAATTAAGTATGATTCTGTATTTACTTGAAAAAGGGAACAGTAATAAATTAGGATGTCTCTCCTCCTTTATACTGGCTTGAGACAGTTAAGAAACGTTATTTCGTGCCTTAGCGGAGTTACCACCCTTTCCCCAACCAACCTCCCTCTAGAAAGGGTTCTTGCTGAAGACTATTTAGTAATTTGCTTTTGTGTCAAATTTTGGCTGTTTTTTCCTTGATTCTAATGTAGCACGAATCCAACCGTCTCTGTTTGTAGGTCCGCAGACTGATCCAGCAGCGTCTGTAACGAGCTTGACGCATCTCTCTACGGCTTGTGTATGACATGGAAACTGAAATAATTCTGAATGAAGAGTAGTACCATGTTTGATGCATGATTCAATATCATCAAACTCCTTTGGTTATCGGTGGTTCTGCTATCTGAAAATCTTGCCACATAATGAGATCTGTATAGTCTTTGGCATAAAATTTATTTCTGGCACCTTAAAATACCTGATAACATCTGTTTCTTGAATGCATGCCCTTGCTTTTATGATACGCCTAAATCCCAACTGACGCACATGCTCCCTTTCATCAGCTATCATTGCAATGAGAATGTTTTCTTGATTTGCGTAATATGCATTCGCTGAATGACTGAGTCATGTACTCTCCTAAGCTCTTCACGGAGATACCGGCTTCTTGCAATCATATGCCACATATGTTTAGCACCATATTGGCATAATGGTTTACGTTTTATCTGAAACCACATTGGTGCGTATACCCTAACATGAAAGTAGCTAATTCTTGTAAATTGCCTGAAGATTCTCTGTGCTTGCATATAACCGCAGAGTCCTGTTTGCTGTGGTGAGCCACCTTGAATGTGATATATTGCCTGGACTCTTATGACTAAGACTCTGAGAATGTTCCACTTGATATAGCCTTGTGAATTTCAAGAAGGTATTTCTGGTCAGTACTTATGTCATCTACATCAACTTCACACATGTCCTCTTGAATTTGAATGGGTTTGAAGTTAACTATGGGAAGCTTTCACAGTCTGAAAGTGCTCGGCCAATTTCTCCTGAAAATGCTCTTGGTCCAGTAGTGGTACCATCCAAGTGATGAAACAGATGGCGCAATGGAAGTTCATTAAGGTGTAAAAGGCATATCAGCCACTGCAATGGCTTATTAAAGGCTTCTTCCAGTAATCTTATTGTGCCTCCAATACTACCAGTGTTAACCACTGTCGAATCACAGCCAACTGCAACGATGTTCCCTATATCAACATTCCTTTCTTTCAAGCAATTCACTAGCGCTGTGTAAATGTATTTAGCTTTGCCACCGGAAGGTGTCACATGTGCAAAGTACAGAGAGTGTGGCTCAGATATTATGCTGATATGCTCTTCGCGTTTGGTTCTTTGGTGGTTAGAGCCATCACTCTCCTGGACTTGAGTCATTGTTTTATCGTTTCTGCCATCAAAGTATAATCCCCGCATGGTTTTTGGCTCTCCTATCTGTTGTAGTTCCTTTCTCTGTTTTTGTCTTTCACGTCTTAGCTTACTTCTGTCTATAATATTCCCTTTGTCTTCGGGAGTAACAATTTTAAGATCTGCCAATACTGCAAAAGCAATAGCAGCCCAGCTCTGTCCGACATTTTAAATCTATCACAAGTAATTGCTAATGAAGGCAGTGGCTCACGCATCTGTTGTTCTGATATTACATATTGAGTCGAGGTTGTATCTTCCTAATTATCTTCAGATATCTCTTCTAGTTGTTGAAGTTCACTTGTCTCTGTTTCGATTTGTAAGTTGGACGTATTGGTTATAGCAGCACTAGTTGTTTGTGAGGATTCCAGACGTGCTTTTTCCATTTCCTTTCGATGTTCTCTTGCTTGTAATCGTCTTGTGTGTGCTATGTCAATGCTTCCTATCACCATTATTCTGCGTGTTCGTTGGTCATTTAAAAAATCCTGTTCTTTTGGAGGGACTTTCTTACTCTTTTCACATGAGCATCTCCTAAACTCCTTACATTTGCAGGTGCAGATGTCAAACAAAGTGCATTTTGAAGAGTTTTCAAATTCTTCAAGCTGATTTTTGTACTTAGGCTGATCCTTGCGTGACTTGTATGGCTTTAATAAGGACCTGTATTTATCATGGTACACTCGCATCATCTGTAAAACGCGTGTATGTGAAACTATTGGCAAAGAGGCCTTCTTCCAAATATTTCCTACCTTTTTGGAAACTGCCTCTGCTATTTCAGAAAATGAAGGCTCCTTATTATTCATCTGCTCCTTCACTAAATGTTTGTGAACAGGTAATCTTTCATAATGCAGTTATAAGTTGGTAGTTGCATATCACTCATCTCACAAGGTACTTCAAATATGGCACACTTCATATGTTCTCTAGTGAAATGTTTATATTTAGTATTTGATGCCATAATATTTTTAAGAAAAATTCACAATCACAAAATATCCTGTAACATCAAAACATTATATAATTAATATATATAATATATTTTATAAGTATATATAATATATTATATAAATATATAATATATTATATAAATAACTAAAATTATATAATACATTATAACAAGCATTTTATAATAAAATCAATATTATCTCTATATAAATCACTTTAAATAAAGTTTTATAATATTCCGATCATATTAAAAAACTCTCCGATCAACTGAGCGACTAGGCCTACTACGTAAGAAGACAAGTGTTAACACACTGTTCTAATGACTCACAGAAAGAAATTCCTTCACACCAAAACCCTCCCCCACAACCCTCCCCAAACCCTCCCCCACAACATTCAGTGTAGTCTCAACATGACTCAGTTACTCTAAATTGTGTTAACTTCAGCTCTCTTGTGGCAGCTGAAGATATTAAGCATATGAAAAGGCATTTTTACAAAACGAATTCCTATCATTTAAGAATCTTAATCAAACTATTAGATAATTCTAAGATAAAATTTTATAATAGTTTGACAAACCTAAAATAGAAGCATTTTTTTCCTTTTTACACAAAATTGTGTTAACTTTAGCCCCCTGGTGGTAGCTGATAATTTTAAACAAATGAACTCATATTTTGGCAGGCATATTTCGTCCACTAAATGCAACTTTTAATCACTATTAGAACTTCATACTAGAAAAAAAGTATTTTTCGCTCCACCCTAAATTGCACAGTCCTCTTGCAAAAAAGCGCGTTAAATTGTTAGACTGGAGTTTACTTTGGTGAAACAAAAGAAGGTAGTTCGCGATGATGGGTGCATCTTTTCTAGAATTCATACATCTCTCTACGAATACTAGATAAGTTTTTGCGTCTTAAACTCCAATATATTTTGTACTACTTTTATTCCAGTGAGTTTTGTATAGGTAAAATTTTGTTTAAAAAATAACAGGACTTCGAAAAGTCTAAATTTACAACAGTAAACAATGTATCGGTAATTTGTTGAGTAACGTAAAGAATTGCAACTAAACAACAAACAAACACAATTCGTCGAACGATTTACGCGTAATGACAGCAGAGGATACTCATTCATTTATTTGTATAAGTGAATTTGCTGCTAAATAGATTCATACCTGACCCAGTAATCTTGTTGCTGGTTGCCTCATATTAAAGAAATTATATAGCCAGTCTCGCAACTTCCCGGCTTTACAATTATCTTCATTCAGAGCTACTGGTTATTTAGCTCGGTGATAGAAACGTCTGGCATGGAACCCGCGTCTCTTAAGGTCTGAAAGCGAACGTTTTTGCGTTTCAAGCTACGAATGTCGTAAGACTGAAATTAATACTGTACCTGTTATCCGCTGTTCAGGTTTCGTCATACGAACGATCTATCACTTTAGTCTTCGTAATTGATAATTAAGTATAGGATCTATTTGAATACTGTACTTTATTTCTTGGAACAACGTATTAAACAACTTATGTATAGTTTCGAGTAAGAAAAAAGTTCGCCTAGAAACAAAAATTTTTAAAAACAAAAATTACTTATTGGTAATATTACGTTTTTCTTTGGATAGTTTATTATTTTTGGTGATAGTAATATAATTAAAAGAAAATCATGCCTAATTAGTATTTATTTTATGTTTTTTACAAATTTTATGTTTCTAGGCAAACTTTTTTCCCAAGACTACGTGACTTCACCCGCACCTAACTCAACTTAGCCAACCCGCGGCTCTAAAATTAATAACCATACAATAGTAACCGGATAATACATATAAATAAACATAAGAATATGGCCATGAAAGGTAAAATAGAAAAACAAAACTTAAGAACATTACAGTTCCTAAGTTTTTTCCTATTTTACCTTTACAGTTCATTACAGTTCCTAAGTTTTTTCCTTTTTTACCTTTACAGTTCGTTATAGTTCTTAAGTTTTGTTTTTCTATTTCACCTTTGCCATATTCTTACGTTTATTTATAGGTATTATCTGAGTCTTACTCTTATCTATTATAGGATTATTAATTTTAGAGCCGCGGGTTGCCTAAGTTGAGTTAGGTGCGGGTGAAGTCAGTAGTTTTGGAAAAAAATTCGCCTAGAAACGTAAATTTTTTAAAAAACATTAAAAAATATTAAAAGATCAATACATATCTAAACCTACAGTATATAAGGACATCGAATCAAAACCTACAGTATATAAGGACATCGAATCAAAACCTACAGTATATAAGGACATCGAATCAAAACCTACATAGCGCGTTCCATCTCGACTCTAGAACTTGCATCGACTTCACTTAATTTCTTTTGTTAACATTGTTTTATCTACTTTCCATTTAATTCACAAATTAAATTCAACATGAAAAGGAACTTGTTTATCTTCAACAAAGAAATTTACGATGCGAATTTTTGTAACTTAAAACAATGGGATTAATTCTTAGGGAAATACGAAGCTAAGTCATCGTTATTAATAGAACTCTCTCTCTCTCTCTCTCTCTCTCTCTCTCTCAAACCAATCCATAACACTAAAACCACTCTCCACTCTAACGAAGATAATTGCCTGATGTAAAAGTTATTGATATAACCCACAAGTGGCATTTCAATCATTTTACGTAAATGTTATTTTTCGTGGATTGTTTCGTGCGTGGACGTGACTCCATAACTCGTTGTCAAACCATGGATTAAATCATGGTCACGAAATAAATGTTTAACAGTTAAATGTAGCCTTCGACGATAAACATGATATATTTCACGTTAATTGATATCTACTTCAGTTCATGTCTTTGCTTTACTCCATAAACTTAAAATGAATTGGGACATATAAATTTCATTAATTTTTTAATTTTTTAATATATAAAAGGTTATCTTAATCGGTTGCAGCTTTAATATATTGCATCCACGCAGGGATGAGGGCCAAGCTTTAATTCTTAGCTGCAGATGCATTGCTTGAAATAATGCAATATTATACCTAAGCGAAGTTCATTTTACATGCTCTCTCTCTCTCTCTCTCTCTCTCTCTATATATATATATATATATATATATACACACACTCAACCAAGTTTTATATATATAATATGCAGTAAAATCACAGAATAACACGATCTTATTAATAAGCAAACAACCACAGGAAAAAGGAAAAAGAAACACGAAATCCGAGCGCTTTCGTGATATATTCACATATCCATTTCTTTCTGTCCTTGAAGATGTGACTATATCACGAAAGCGCTCGGATTTCGTGTTTCTTTTCCTTTTTCCCTGTGGTTGTTTGCTTATATATATATATATATATATATATATATATATATATATATAATATATATATATATATAAGGGTTAACAAAAGTAAATGGACGTCACGATGATTATCCTGAAGAACAATGGCAAAACTCATCAATGGAATACGAAAACGTGTGTCAGTTTTACATAATTCGAAGGAGAAAAGTAAACACGATTCTAAATATATTCATTCAATAAATTTATTATTTATTTATTGACTTTTATTATCGAATCAAAAACTATGGGAAAACCAAAGCTGTCTATTTAATTTTGTCAACCATATATATATAATATAAAATGGGTGGATGGGTGTTTGAAACCAGTTAATATAGTCTCTTCTTGCATTATATCTATTCCACCGAAGAATTTTTCATATCCTGTAAATGTTGTGTGAAAAGCTCTTTTTTTTTTTTTTTTTATTTCACACGTAAATGTTGTTTTTATTTCATCCTTTGCATTCCTTCTTTTCGTTTTGTTTTTTTCTCGTGCTTTAAAACACGCCAAAATCGCTATTTCCTCCACTCGCTTTGTTGTTACGCAGCTGAAAAATGATGACATATTTGGTCCGGAGGCGGATTGCCTGATTACCCCCGCCATCCATCGTATATTCATTTAACTGTTTGTTGTAAAGCAAACTTCATTGGCAGCTCTGTCCGTCACTTCAAAATCCAAATAGATGAACGCGGAGGCGTATCCTCACCACTGATAGACCCTTAATAAATAAACCTTCTAAATCCCCCATATACGAGAGCATTGCCGTAAAAATAATAATCATTCAGTTCCAACAACCAGTTTAAAATAATCGGTACATCCAACAACCAACTCACGGATCTGTGTATTTTGGAATTCTTATTCATACACCGCTAAAAACCGCAAATGAACGACAATAATGCCTTTTACACGATTTGCCTATTGTCATTGTTTGATGTATTTTTCCTATCTTTCGTTCTTTAAAAAGTAATAGTTTAAACGTTACCGTACTTTTCTAACGATGTAAAAACCAACAATTCCTCTTATATACCTTGAAATTTTTAATAGTAAGTCCCCTTTAACTGTTATTTACAGGCTCTTCAAGACTATAGTTATTTTACTCGTATACTCATAATAATAGTTTTGATCTGGTATGCAATAGCTATCCTTTGTGTTTTGTTTGTAGCTATTGAAGATGGGAAACATTGTTCCCGAAACGTTTTGAATTTTCACTGATGCTCAGGCTCCCGATGTTACTCTTCAAAATATATTATATATTATATATATATATATATATATATATATATATATATATATATATATGCGTTTGTGTGTGTGTGTGGTGTGTTGGTAATTATTACTACATATAAACCGATAAGGACGTTCATACGAAATCGTCAGAGCCGAGATTTATTCATAAAGTGTATAGCAAAAGAAACGCAAATATAAACGTTATATCTGAATGTAAAACTTCTGTAAGTTCACGAATAAACGAACGTTGAAGGCGATGTATCGTCTTGAATGTGGAAACAGGTATAAACCAGTTTGTGAATTACGAGAGCATCTGGAACCACTCCTCTCTCTCTCTCTCTCTCTCTCTCTCTCTCTCTCTATATATATATATATATATATATATATTATATATATATATATATATATATATATATTAGGGTGCGTCACTGCATAAGGGAGAAAACCTGAAGGTGGTCCATTTCTTTCGCTCGTTTTCTCAATTAAGCCACTGAAGAAGAAAACACGACAGACAAATTTTCATTTGAGTAGCCGTTTATTTAGGGGTCGCGCATCCACTACAAAGTTTGTACACTACATACTACATATATTCTGGGATTGGTTTCCCCGTACTGATTATTTTCAGGGAAGTAACTCTATGAAAACTATGTCTTGTTTAACACTCTTAATAATTAAAACATTACAGCATATGAAGACATAATTCGTGTTTTATATTTATAAAATACATTTTGCTAATACACTTTGTTAAGGATGTATTGAAAAACAGATTATTTAATAAAACAAAATATACTATAAAATACATTTCCACAAAAACCTATAAAGAGCAATCACATTCCAGACCTCAGAATTAATGGTAATTCCACAACACATGTTAATCATTTCAATTTCCTAGGCATTTACTTTGACAAGAACTTAAACTGGAAAGAACACTGTAAAATAATTGGAAACGAAACAGCTAAACTTATATATTATATTCTGGGATTGGTTTCTCCGTGCTACGTGAACACCAACAAAACGAAAGAAATTGACAAACAATACTCGGAAATGGCATGAAAAGAACTAAACGCCTTCAGAAAGAAAGTATTTTTCAGCGAAGAAGGTCCTTCTTGTTTGCTGTCTTTGGTACGCTCGCGATGATCCTCTGCCAAAGCCGAAGCACTTTACCGCTGATACAACTGCGTGCTCTCTTCGGCAGAGGCGCTCCTCCTGTCGCCCCTCGAACTTGAGATGACCGGGCGATTCCTCGCTTTCCGATGATGACTCCGATGCCGAAGAGGATGAGTCGTCCAGTTGGACCGTCGAGGTCAATGCACCTTGCTCCTCCAATGATCGCAAACGACGCTGGTCCTCCTGCTCGAATTTCTTCCTCTTCGTCGCTTCCCGTTCACACCATCTCTTGTCCACCCGAAACATGCTTCCAGGGCGTCCTGGCCGGCGTTGAGCGATGAGAAAATCCTTGTCCTCTTTGATTTTGATGAGGCTCAACGCGTCCGGATGTGCCACGTCGAATAGATCCTCCAAACTCATCACAAACTTCTCGCGATCTTCAACAGCTTTCCTACTGGATCTGTTTGCGCTTTTCCGCAGGCCATAGTACTTCTCCTGGTGGAGCTTGGTGAGCTTGTCGATGATCCGGTAAGGCGTGATCGTTGGTATTTCCGCCTTGTCCCAGACTTCGGAAATCATGGTTGCAGTTTGCTTTATACACTTCTTGAGCTCAGGGTCCGATTTGTGTAAATAGAAAATGACTCTGAGGACTCACCACGGCTGGGTAATTTACTCCCATGGAACTGTGGGATTGGTTCCCCAACACCAGATTTCATCAGCTAGCTTCTTCACTTCCTTAGCACCTTTCGTCGCCATTTTCATTAAGCAATCCACCTGTGGAAGAAAAGAAACCAACAATTAATAGAGAGCCTCATATAGAAAATCTTAACTCCATGTATTCCAGGGTATTTTAACGAAAAGAACAGCCGAGGTGGGGCTATATGACATATATACTGATAAACCAGATCATATGGCCCCACCCCGGTATAAATAGGGTTATTAATTCACTGTGCGCGACCTCTAAACAGGTTTTCTCATTAAGTGGATAAAAATTGCAAGTGAGCGAACGCGTGTGACAACTTCATGTTTTTTGACGCACCCTAATATATATATATATATATATATATCGTAAAGAACGACGCTTGTATAGGAGATATTCCGCGCAAGACGAGAAAGAGAAAACAACAAATGAAAAATGAAGTACCACCTGGGAATCGAACCCGGGATCTTCCGATTGCCGTCAGACGCGATAACCACTACACCATGGACTCCACTCTTCCAAATGCCGTAATTCCTCTACATACTCGCAGAAACCAATGCCCCAAGGGGGCACCTCCCGCTTGCCGTAACATTATATACATTCAACTGCAAAGAACACGCAGTATAAATAACGTAAAGAACGACGCTTGTATAGGAGATATTCCGCGCAAGACGAGAAAGAGAAAACAACAAATGAAAAAATGAAGTACCACCTGGGAATCGAACCCGGGATCTTCCGATTGCCGGTCAGACGCGATAACCACTACACCATGGACTCCACTCTTCCAAATGCCGTAATTCCTCTACATACTCGCAGAAACCAATGCCCCAAGGGGGCACCTCCCGCTTGCCGTAACATTATATACATTCAACTGCAAAGAACACGCAGTATAAATAACGTAAAGAACGACGCTTGTATAGGAGATATTCCGCGCAAGACGAGAAAGAGAAAACAACAAATGAAAAAATGAAGTACCACCTGGGAATCGAACCCGGGATCTTCCGATTGCCGGTCAGACGCGATAACCACTACACCATGGACTCCACTCTTCCAAATGCCGTAATTCCTCTACATACTCGCAGAAAACCAATGCCCCAAGGGGGCACCTCCCGCTTGCCGTAACATTATATACATTCAACTGCAAAGAACACGCAGTATAAATAACGTAAAGAACGACGCTTGTATAGGAGATATTCCGCGCAAGACGAGAAAGAGAAAACAACAAATGAAAAAATGAAGTACCACCTGGGAATCGAACCCGGGATCTTCCGATTGCCGGTCAGACGCGATAACCACTACACCATGGACTCCACTCTTCCAAATGCCGTAATTCCTCTACATACTCGCAGAAACCAATGCCCCAAGGGGCACCTCCGCTTGCCGTAACATTATATACATTCAACTGCAAAGAACACGCAGTATAAATAACGTAAAGAACGACGCTTGTATAGGAGATATTCCGCGCAAGACGAGAAAGAGAAAACAACAAATGAAAAAATGAAGTACCACCTGGGAATCGAACCCGGGATCTTCCGATTGCCGGTCAGACGCGATAACCACTACACCATGGACTCCACTTTCCAAATGCCGTAATTCCTCTACATACTCGCAGAAACCAATGCCCCAAGGGGGCACCTCCCGCTTGCCGTAACATTATATACATTCAACTGCAAAGAACACGCAGTATAAATAACGTAAAGAACGACGCTTGTATAGGAGATATTCCGCGCAAGACGAGAAAGAGAAAACAACAAATGAAAAAAATGAAGTACCACCTGGGAATCGAACCCGGGATCTTCCGATTGCCGGTCAGACCGTCAGACGCGATAACCACTACACCATGGACTCCACTCTTCCAAATGCCGTAATTCCTCTACATACTCGCAGAAACCAATGCCCCAAGGGGCACCTCCCGCTTGCCGTAACATTATATACATTCAACTGCAAAGAACACGCAGTATAAATAACGTAAAGAACGACGCTTGTATAGGAGATATTCCGCGCAAGACGAGAAGAGAAAAAACAAATGAAAAAATGAAGTACCACCTGGGAATCGAACCCGGGATCTTCCGATTGCCGGTCAGACGCGATAACCACTACACCATGGACTCCACTCTTCCAAATGCCGTAATTCCTCTACATACTCGCAGAAACCAATGTTACGGCAAGCGGGAGGTGCCCCTTGGGGCATTGGTTTCTGCGAGTATGTAGAGGAATTACGGCATTTGGAAGAGGAGTCCATGGTGTAGTGGTTATCGCGTCTGACCGGCAATCGGAAGATCCCGGGTTCGATTCCCAGGTGGTACTTCTTTTTTCATTTGTTGTTTTCTCTTCTCGTCTTGCGCGGAATATCTCCTATACAAGCGTCGTTCTTTACGTTATTTATACTGCGTGTTCTTTGCAGTTGAATGTATATAATGTTACGGCAAGCGGGAGGTGCCCCCTTGGGGCATTGGTTTCTGCGAGTATGTAGAGGAATTACGGCATTTGGAAGAGTGGAGTCCATGGTGTAGTGGTTATCGCGTCTGACCGGCAATCGGAAGATCCCGGGTTCGATTCCCAGGTGGTACTTC
>JAJOZX010002763.1:225000-270000 GCA_023014485.1 Bathynomus jamesi | reverse complement strand
CAAACATTTGCGAAGCTGAGCATCTCGGGGGTAATTTATGTAAGAGTCTAAAAGACCTGTTGTACAGCAAATTTAGGTTCTGCCAGAACCTTTTTATAATTCACCCAGAGTTGCTGACCGTATATATTACTGCAGAAAGTACGAAAGAGTGTGTCTTTAGTTTCACTTGTACAGAAACGAAAGTTCCTTATGGTCATATTCGCTTTAGCACACAGGCTTCGAGATTGTTTTCTTATATCCGAGTCATCACTCAAGGAGCTGGTAATAGTTTGACCGAAATACTTAAACTCTTGTACTTCCTCAATTACTTCACCATTCATTTTAAACCTTATATCAGCTGGCTGATTACAGCTTTTAGGATGAAATTGCATACCCTTAGTTTTTGTAACATTAAAAAGAATATCATGTTTCTGCGAATACACTTCGCAGACATTTAGTAGCCGATCCAGACCTTTAACAGAGGGACTTATTAACACCATATCATCGGCATAAACTAAGTTATTTATCCTTGTGTTATCTATACAACATCCTACTGTTGCCTCATTAAGTGAAGCAATTAATCCGTCAATATACACATTAACAGCATAGGGGAGAGCAAGGAGCCTTGTCTCACCCCGCAAGAGGAGCCAAAACACTCGGATAGTACATTGCCCCACCTAACAGTGAAAGATTGGTGGAATACCAAAATTTCAATAAATTTAATATGTACATGGGAACCTTCCTGTCTTCTAGTTTTGCAAATAAAATATTGTGGTTCACCCTATCATATGCCTTACTTATATCAAGGAAACAGCTATAAATGGTTGAATTACTGTCAATGTATTTAGATATTGTTTCTTTAAGTACATAGATACACAGGTCAGTTGAGTGGGACCTTTTAAAGCCAAACTGATTAGGAGATGTCCATAGGAAATCATTTAATCGGAGTAACAAGAGTTTTTCTAGTAGTTTCGAGAAGCAGGAAGCGACAGCAATAAGCCTGTAATTATTGCTGGACAGAATGTCTCCGTACTTATTTTTGACCAGGGGCAAGATATATACCGTCATGAACTCTGCAGGGATATAGCTATGAGCAAGCATGGCTGATAAGAGCAATGATATATGCAGACATACTACGTCATTTGCATATTTTAAGTGCTCATTCGATAAGTCATCTACCCCTGACGCAGAACCAGTCTTTAACTCTTTAATTTATATATATATATATATATATATATATATATATATATATATATAGGGTATACTGTATGTATATATATATATATCCCCGCAAGGGGGTTCTAAGCTCGTGCTCTTGAGTGCTCTTTGTGCTCGTTTGTACGTGCTTGTTCCTGGAGGTTTCACGTGCGCCCTCCCGGCCCTAGCACCCAAGGATGATGGGGCTCGACCCTGCAGTCCTTGTCATCCTTGGTCTTTTTCCACTTCGACTGTCCCCTCCACCCTTTCTTTTTCCTCTGTCTTTCCTCTCACTTTTTCTTTGTTTTTCCGCCGAGATATGCCCTTTTAAATAGAGGCGAATCGGTTCTTCCCGAACTTAAAATATATATATATATATATATATATATATATATATATATATATATATATCTTAGGTTCGCATTAAACGCTTGAACTTCTTTATTTTGAAGTAATCCGCAGGAAAAGGTGAAACATCCACTCCGCATACTTTCGAGTTTATTTCAATTCTTCTTCAGGAAAGCTGAAGAGGAATTGAAATGAATTCGAAAGTTCTCGGAGTGGATGTTTCACTTTTTCCTGCGTGTTATATATATATATATATATATATATATATATATATATATATATATATATATATATATATATGTGTGTGTGTGTGTGTGTGTGTGTGTGTGTGTGGAAATGAAGGAGCGAAAATTGCCCATAAATTTATTTTGGGGAATGTATAGACAACCGTCAAAACTATTTTTGTATATATTTTTTTAAAGTGGGCTTTTTTTTAAGCAAGAAAAGACTGCGACTTTTGTTTTCGAATACAAAACTAGACTTTGCTACGCCTTTACTTTCTTAGCTATAAAAATTGATACGTATTAACAAATTTCCAAAATGTGTGTGTGTGTGTGTGTGTGTGTGTGTGTGTGTGTGTGCTAAATGGATGTACTTGTTTAGATTATGTCGTTCGTAATTTACGGAAATCTCTGTCTCTGTTTACGCGTAGAATAGTAAATAGGTGGAATAGTTTGTCGGCAGAAGTAATTAGTAGCGCGTCTATAAATATGTTTAAAAAATCGATTACGCTTATGTTGATAGATTGGAGGTAGTAAAATTAAGGTTTTTGTGGTTCGGAACCCACGTAAAATTGTAGGTCCCCTCCGCCACACGGAGGACACGCGCAATGCACAATTACAAACACAGTTACTGTAGGTTGACTAGCCATGAGTGGATCCTAGGGTTTTTGTTGGCCTGAAACATTATAACATTATAAAGAATATAAATTTGAAAAGATATCCGATGACTCCATTCATTTCAGAGGAAAATCTCGGAAAGAGTCTTTGTTCGTTGCATGGCAACAGACTATAGCAACGATGCATGGTGAATGGCTCTCTGCGGTACTTAATTAAATGTTATTAACCATAAACATGTCATCGCGACATAATGTGAAGAAATCGCTGCTTCGCTTAAAGTTTGCCTCGTGTATATTCCTGTTATCAAAAGCGGAGAAAAAAGGATATAAACCAGCTTTTTTCTCATTTCCAGATCTTTCGATGCAGAGTTAGTTCTGTCAGTACAGTTAATGAATTCATTATTGTTGCTATATAACGCTTACATTTAAAACGAATTAAGACACGCTCTTATCATTTATAAAGTAAAGCCTTTTGGAACTAGTTTTCATCGCGCTTCAAGTTCCAAATAAGGATCGTGGAGAGATGGCGTGGAGAGGATGATCGGTGCAAAAGATTGTCACCTTCAACTAGGCTTTCCGAAGAAACATCTACTAGATTTTCGTTCAATATGACGTCATAAAACCTATGAACGTTATCTGCGTTAGCTAATCGAAAGAACGACAGTGCAATTGAACATACGAAGAAAGGATTTTTCAAGCAGTTAATGGACGGAAACCGGTTTTTAACCACGTTCTGTATGTAAATGTGATGAGATGTCCATGACCAAAGCATTTACAAGCAATTCTCTCTCTCGTTTAAACGGGAAGACATGTTTTTATAACTAATAACTTTAATAATTGGTATTTTTAGATAATATATGCGTGTGTTTTATTACACGAAAAACATACATTACACATTTATATACAAATATACAAGGTGCCACCAATAAATATCTGGAATTGTTAAAAACACAACCAATAAAATCAGCGCATTTATTTCAGTGAATTCAACCAATACAAGAAAATTAAAGTTTAAACTGACCCATGCCAATTACCGATCAAATCCTCTACACTTGCGTAACTCTGAGTTCTCAACTCCACTTGTATAAATTTTAACATCAAGGAAAGATGATTTAATGCTAACAAACTTGCATTTAACAAGTTTATGTGTAAATACGAGGAAAATAAACTCCACCAAATAAAAATGTAAAAATATATCAAACAGGGTAAAACTTTACAATCCAGACAGCTCCAAGACAGCCCATAAACCACGCCCACAGTTTCAGATCAGCACGTTATGGTGACGTCAGCATGATGTCTGCCGATCTGAGACTGTGGGCATGGCCTACGGGCTGTCTCGGATCTGTGTCTCGAAAATCTAACCGAACTTTTTTCTTTGGCTTGGCATATACCCATATATATATATATATAAGGCCGAGGAAATAAGATTTTAGTAAAATTTTGAAATCCAGACCCAGATCGGAGACAGAGCCCTCATTTAATAACCTAACCTAACCAATTTAACCTATTACTAAGTTATTATGACCTCCCAATTTTACCAACTGTTCTTACCTTCTACAGAGTGTGGACACGAGTTACCTCGGGAAAACGTTACTATCCAAACAGGAGTTAGAGACACAGTCGGTGATCATCCACCCACACTCATGATTCAACTGATGTAAATAAGGTTATAGATATTTCTTCCACTTACAAAGGTGCGCACATACTGTACGTCATTCACTTGCTATAAGCTATTCCTATATTACATAATTTCAGACAGACATTCTTTGAGTGTGTTCGTGTTAAGATGTTTGTCTCAACATTAAGTGACTTGTATATGAATTCTTGGAGGACGAGTATGAACTGCGTGCCTATTTACCATTTAAGAACAGCGAAGGATGAGTTAAATTGTGCGAAGTGTTGAAATGTAAAATACATAAAAATGGGGGTAAAATAATAAAATATGGTTACAGTTACAGAGTTATAGGCTAACAAAGACCCTAAGATCCACTCTAGGCTAGCTCAAGAAAGAAGTAGAGAAAATAAAGGAAAAATAGAAAAGACAAATGAAAATAAATAATACTGAAAACTTATACCGTGCTTATACTGAGAGAGAGAGAGAGAGAGAGAAGAGAGAGAGAGAGAGAGAGAGAGAGAGAGAGAGAGGCTAAAATTCTGAGATATTTGACACCCTTATTTAAACAGTCTGTTACCAAGCAGAAATAAAAAAAATTAGTCTTTCTTGTGCGTGACCCGCGACAAGATAGGGAACTAATAGGAGCTGGAATGTAATGACGTAATTCCCTTATTAATTACGAACTGTAATGAAACAAATGTAAAGGCAGTCACGCGTTCTCTGTTGGAACGAAGACGAAACATCTGAGCACGAGTTCTCAACATGAAAATTAAAGTGAGAACTATTTCGCTCATAAAACATGTTTGGCTCATCTATAATGATATTCTTTAAGTAAAATTAATTCTATAAGGTATATGAATGGAATGAACTTAAAATTCTTTGCCGGTATTTAACACACACACACACACACACACACACACACATATATATATATATTATATATATATATTATATATATATATATATATATATAATATATATATATATATATATATATATATATACACGTTTGTTGTATAATTCGAATTTAATCTTTGTTGTATCTTCAGCTGAATTATGAACGTGAATTATCATTATTATAATCTTAAACAAAAGGTTAAAATTATTTATAAATCGTTAAAAATTTATGATGTCTCTTCCTTACTTTTTACATCGATGTTTACAATTACAATCCAAAAGTCAATTAAGAATTAACACTATGACGTCAAAATGAGTGTGGTGCTATTAAAGTTAGCCAAGAGTTTATGAACCAGGAATGATGGAGTGTAATGATGGGGTTGTTTAACCTCCTTCTCAACATCTAAGGTCGTATGACGGAAGGGAAATATAGTAGTTTTACGTGGGATCCGAACCACGGATCGCTACAAAGTCTGGACGCGGAGGACGGTTTCCCGCGAAACTACTATCCGACCCAATATACAGGGTGTCCCGTAAGTCTGGACCCATAGGGAAAAATAATAAATTACAAAATAGTCCAAAAATTTATTTATAATATATTTTTTTATTATTTTATTATTATTTTTATTATTTTTTTATTATGATCTTACTCCGCTGGAGTTTTATTTGTGGGGCCACTTGAAAGCCAAAGTGTACGAGGTCAAACTTCAGGACATTTTCCACCTTAAAGCACGCATTGTGGAGGCGTGTCAAGAAATTTCTGCGACTGTGATTCAGAAAGTGCTGTCGCAGTGGAGATTACGTCTTCAACTATGTGTGCGACACAACGGCGGACACTTTGAACAGATTATGTAATAAATTTTTGGACTATTTTGTAATTTTATTATTTTTCCCTATGGGTCCAGACTTACGGGACACCCTGTAGCTTAACTTTGCCGATCAACGAGAATCGGTGTTACGACATTGGCTACGACGTAGGAATGATGGAGCGCGTATATATGTTTCATTTATGTTTTCCTTGTGGCGTCTCGTAATAAGTAATTGTAAGTCCATATTTTATCAGTAAAAATGATTTAGTTCGATTGGGTTTGGTTTCACTCGATTTGATTTGGTTTTATTTCACTCAATTTGGTATAATTTTATTTTACTCGATTTCGTTTGTTTTGGTTTGATTCGATTTGATTTGGTGGATTAAAAGGGTTCATAAGGAAGCGTTAGAGCCGTGGTTGCGCGAACAAACGACAGTAGAGGCTCTCATTACCAGTGACGCTCGTGATGGTGCATCCTTTTGTAATCACTTCGCGACAAACATTAACATAAAACGACAAATAACCTAATTTACATTAAGGATAACTATAACTTAACGGACATAGAATGAGATGGAAAATACTCGTGTAAGTACACTAATACGTAGTTTCATGGATGCGGCCTGTAGAAAGTAACCTACAAGCCAGCCTAACCTAATTTACTTAACCAAACTCACTCTCATATAAGTTTAACCAATTTAACCTCTCCTTTTACTGATATAACTTCATACACAATCGGACACAGTTATAAATTAGACCTTCTTTTTCTTCACCTTCAAGACCCCAAAACCGGTTCATCAACGAAGAAATCCGTGCCTACAAGAAACTCACAAGCTCCCCATGTTTTTTCACACACACACACACACACACACACACAGAGGGAGAGAGAGAGAGAGAGAGAGAGAGAGAGAGAGAGAGAATCATACTTGACAGGAAAATGTGAAAACCAATTAATTAATTATAATTAAGTTAATTATGTTAGTGTAAATTATAATTAAGTGAGCCATTTAATTTTGGTTACCCAAAGCTACGTGTTATTTTTATAACAATTTAAATGAAAAAAATTAGTGCCAAAATGGAATGTAAACAGTAATTTTAATTTTATCATGATTAATTTCTTAAATTACTCGTGCTGATGAGGGAGAGGAGATTTCGAAACATCTGAAAAAAATTATAAATAAACAAACTTACAGTAGGTGTTGCAATTCTCTCTCTCTCTCTCTCTCTCTCTCTCTCTCTCTCTCTCTCTCAATACATATATCCACTGTTAGCTTATATAAGAATGTTTAAATTGCCTTAAACATTGCCTTATATTGCCTTAAACATTGCCTTATATTGCCTTAAACATTGCCTTAAACATTGCCTTAAAATATTGTAACAAAGTTGAAAATGGATACGATTAAAATTTCTATTACTTCCGTTTATTATAATGTTAAAAAAAAAATATTAAATTAAGGAATAATTCGAGATCGATAATTAGTGAAAATTTAAATGCACAATTTTTCTGGGAAGGAAGTCAGTTGTTGCACTCATAATTAACCGCTTTTAAAGACTGCAAACCTTGTCCCTGTTCATAATTACTGTTTCCAAATCAGGATATTTTGACAGCTTTCATTTCTATTTTATTTATTTATTTTTATCACTTTATATCACTTCAAAAGAAACAGATTTTATAAACTCATATAAGTTATATATATATATATATATATATTATATATGTATGTGTGTGTGTGTGTGTGTAAACAGCTTCTGTTTCCTTTTAAGCAATGGATTTCATTCTTTGTCTTAGTATTTAGGTCAGTTTTATCATCAGAATTAGGAAGGTGGAAAACGTTACGCGGAATATGTGCACTGGTGCTAAATTTCTGCTTTTCTGCTAATGTTAGTTCCAGAAATAAATTTTTCAGATTATTTCCCACTCATTCCCATTCCAATTCCCATTCCCATTCCCATTCCCACTGTCTACAAACGCAATTGCACGAAAGTGAAAAATCCACATTTAAGAAAAGTATTTCTTGATTTGAGAAACAATGTCACTCGCTACATTTCCATTTATGTTTAAGGCGCTAAATGGGAATGGCTAGTACCTTTTTCCTAACTTAACTTAATTTAACCTAACCTAACCAAACCTAACCTATCGTAACCTAACCTACATAAGTTAACTCACCCGGACGAAAGTGGGAAACCCGTGGATGAAAATGAGAATGGCATGAATTGGGAATAGACCAATTTGAAATGCTTCCTCCGAAATTCTCACTCTCCGCTTTCCCATTCTTGAGCTCAGAATGGAATGGGACTCACATCGATTGGGATGAAGCCAATTTTTTATTGTCCAAATGAACAATTTTAATCTCGTGATCACTATAAATTTTTATTTTAATGTTGTTCTTTTTTAACAACTTAGGGTTTATCCACTTAACGAACGGCTTATCCACTTAGGAAGAAATTTTCTCTCGACGACCTACGTCTTACTGTAACTACATTTTTAATGTAGACTCGTTGGGTATGATCCCACTCGATGTGATTCCCATTTCATTCCTCGCCCTAGAGTGAGAAATCGGCGAAGGTGAATCTCAAAAGAAGCAATTCTCAAATCGAGCTATTAACTTTCGTGCCATTTTCATTCTCATTCGCGCCTTTCCCACTTTGGTTCTGATTAGGTTAAGTTACATTGCGCTAGTGTTAGGTTAGGTTAAGTTCAGTTCGGTTAGGAAATATTAGCTCTTCTCACTTGGCGCCTTTCAAAACCGCAAATGCATTGGGAGTGACACTCTTTGCCAAATAAGAGAAACTCTTTTCTCAAATTTAGATTTTTCACTTTGTGTATTCGCACCTTCGGACCGTAAATGGGAATTGGAATGGGAATTGGAATGGGAATGGGAGTGACAATGAGTAGGAATTAATCGACTCGTTGTCCCGCGTGTCCTTGTCGCGTTTTTATATAACCTTTCAATTTTTATATTTCTGGTGTCGCTCGGTTCCCTATGCGTCCGTGCCACATTGAAGGTGAGCCGAGCCCTACGGGTGTAGGTATCTATGCAGTTATTTAGACTTTTATTTTGGGGAGAATGAAACGGTAGCCGTTAAAACTATAAAGTAGTTATTTATCAACGTGAGATAAGAGATAATGACCCGAATCTCTTATTGATACATTATAAACAGTATCTAATGCTACTCGCTCATATAACAGGTATTTATCCCAGTTTTTATCACATAAATAAACGCGATGCTTTAATAAAGTAATTAATTTTAAGAAAGGTAACTTTAATCGCGCCATTTCAATTAAATTGATAAGCTGTACGAACTTTTTATTCCTATTTGTTCGTTTAATTTAGTTAAAACTTCATTAAAAACTCGAGTGTTTGACCTGAAAGCAATATTCCCGGAGTGGATTAAGGGTATTCTAATTATCCTAATTCTAATTCTAATTATTTAAAAATTATATCGGCAATTGCTTCTCTTCCGTCTTTCTATTTGATAAAGCGTCGATTACGCAATACCAACTCAAAGAAAATTTTTATCAATAAGTATGGTTAATCCACCTGTAGTGTAGTTGGTTTAACCGTATGGTATAATCCGATTAACTATTTGATATAGCGCGGAACTATTTAGTTACTTTAACTGTAAAATTTTCTCCGTGTGGTCAAATGATGAAAAAATGATAGACCTATTTGGCGAGAATGAAGGAAGGAAGAAATGTAAAGCCTTTAAAATTTAGACTTGACAAAAAAATGTAAGTCTTACGAAGTGCCTTTAAAGATTCTTTAAAACATTATTTCCGTATAAAAGGGCACCATTGATAAGTTCTTTTTTCTTACAGTTTAAAGAATACGATTAGGATTGAAATTGTGAAGTTAATAAAAAAGAAAGTTTGTCATTCGTAAGTTATATAAATAGTGAAGTATACTTTTGGTTAATCATTCCTCCATCTAAATTATATTAAACGGCGTTTTATCATTTATACGAGAATTTTATATCCTTTCGTTAAAATAAATTGTTATCTGGAACTGTTACACAACGAACTAAGGTTCATAATTTCATCCAAAAGTGAAAGTAACTCAGTACCTCTAAACTCTAAAGAGATTGTAGATTAATTGCCAAGAATAGGTGGAAAACCGTTTAAATACTTAACAAGGAACACCTTCCTTTTGCAGCGATAGCAGAAGCTCTTCTCGCGTATACTGCATATATATTTATATATATACACATAGTACAGTGTGTGTATATATATATATATATATGTATATATATATATGTGTGTGTGTGACTGCTCGCAATTACTTGATCTTCTTAGTTAGTCTTTGCTGGTTGAAACCTTTTTCGTGTCATTTTAATATATATTTATTTAATTGGGTAATAATAAGAGATAATCTCTTTAAGTTGACTTTAATTCAATTAAAGATTTTGAGGAAAAATATGATGGCAAAAAAAATAATTACTTCCTACTGAAACAAAGAAGCAGAGAAAGAGAGAGAGAGAGAGAGAGAGAGAGAGAGAGAGAGAGAGAGAGAGAGAGAGAAGAGAAATGAATGTGGTTTGACACAAAAAATATTATAATCTCACTCAAAACTTGAAAAAAACTACAAAATCCATTTGCTATAATCTTATGAAGTCGTATTTCGTTCAAAACTTGTTTGAAACTTGTTTCAATTTGTCTCTCTCTCTCTCTCTCTCTCTCTCTCTCTCTCTCTATATATATATATATATATATATATATATATATATATATATATATATTGCAAATTATATTAACTTTCTGTGTAAAGAAAAATAAAGAAAATTCCGGTTTTACCCTACAAATTCCACTTTCCAAATTATTTCGTATCCGAATTGAAATGAGTGAAGAATTGCAGGTCAAAAAGAAAAAAAAACAAGTTACGTAAAAAAACAGATATATTTTTTCATTCTCTGTATGGGCACTCGTATTAAAATAATTAGATAGTGACTAGATATTTAATTAGACTCGAGATAGTAAACAAAGAGTGTAATTATTTTCGTATAACAAAAATATCATACGGTAGTTCGACACCTTCAACCTAACTTCAGTGAAAATTCTTATTATAAAGAAAAAACAGCAATGGGTTTTTTTTTGTTTTTTTTTGGAAAAAATCTTATATTCCAGCCAAAAAAATATACAAATATTATATTTATTTACCAAAAATAAAGATATTTTTTAAGCAGGTTTTTTTTCATGAGTTTATTATACTGTATATATTTTTTACATCAATAGATGTATTTTATTACAAAAATGTAACTACAACGCTAAAATTTAATACAAATATGTAATTTACTGTTCAGTTATTACAGGAGGTTTTTTTTTTTGACAAAACAGTAAGGAAGTTTACAGAATAAATATTAAAATGTTTCCTTTACGTGATTGTTCAATTGTTATTATTGGTTTCTTAATTAAAAATCCCAAAAGGACCCCAAAAATAATAAAAATTAATTAAAAAATCGTACAAAATACAAGTTCAGTATTACTATATAAAGAACATTTATGGCATCAAATAAAATATTTGTGTATAATGAAGTCTCTTAAAGGTTTGGCAGACATTATGTAAACAAAAAAAAGTCTTACCATGCAGCAGGAAGTCATAAAACAGATTTGATATTACGTATAAGAACGAATTGGAAGTAAAGATTTTACAGCTTCCTATGTTATTATTGTGAGAAATTTTAAAAATTAATTACATTTTGTTACGTTATCATACAAAATATCATTTGACAATGTGGAAGAATTCTCTCTCTC
This sequence comes from Bathynomus jamesi, assembly GCA_023014485.1. Classification (NCBI taxonomy): domain Eukaryota; kingdom Metazoa; phylum Arthropoda; class Malacostraca; order Isopoda; family Cirolanidae; genus Bathynomus; species Bathynomus jamesi. The sequence continues at coordinate 258,571 of JAJOZX010002763.1, read as the reverse complement.
TCTCTCTCTTTTTTGTCCTTTTTTGTAATTTTAATCTTAATTTTGAGAAATTGAAGCGATACAAGTTTTGTCCTTGAAGAACGCTGTCGTTTTTTATACGAAATTTAAATCTGAGTAAATTTCATTTGAGACTCCAACATTCTTGAAACTCAATTATGTGGCCTAGGGCAAGGTAGGATTGAAAGGTAATAAGGTAGAATTCAATTTTATATATGTAATTTTCAAGCATTAACATAAACACACGTACTCATAAAAATAGTTGAAGAATGGAATGCAATTCTTTAAGTCCAAAATTGGTCAATGGTATAATATATAAACTATATAAAATCCTATGACAAAATCGAAAAAAAATTCACTGACAGAAAATTTTTAATTCTTGAAACAATTTCTTTTTATTTTTCGGTAACTGCGCAACCCGCGTTAAAAAAAAAAATGACGCGTATAATTGAAACAGATCTTTTTTTTTTTCTTTTTACCTTTTTAGGACTATTTCTATCTTACGGTATCTCACAAAGAAATGAATGGAATAGGCCTTTCATTGACATTTCTTTCAGTAACGCAACAATGGTGAAATCAACTTTTGAAGAACTGTCCCAGTTATAAATCTCGTACGAGCTTCTTCTATTCACGAGCATCCATTCGAGCTGGAGTCCTTTGATGGAATCGAGTGCTTTGAAGGGAGGAGGAGGGAGGAGCTGGTCTGGACGGGGTGTGTTGGGAGAAGTAAAACAGATGTCGGGGGTATAGAGCGGGGGAAGGAGAGAAGGAGTCGTAGCACAGGGGAAGTCCCGATCAGACTGGTGACTTTTGAGACTACCGAGCAAGAGGTCTTAAGCACCAAACTGGCGTTCGCGCTCTAGCAGGAAGAACCATGACTAGATTTTGTTTTCTGGGGGATACGAATGAGGCTTCGAAGTTTGATAATAAAGATTTTCCCGTTTCGTCGTATTCTACTTTTTATGCTATGTTGAATTCTCGACGAGTAAAATAATTTCCATTTCTGAACATTAGAAACGCGGAACTTTCTCTATTATTAATGATATTTATACCAAAAAATATCACAAAGACTTATAAAAATATATATAACATTATATATATATTCCATAAGTAAATTTTCTCCTTCGTGCTTTCTCTTGAAGAGGCAATAAAAGTTAGTTGAGTTGGCACTTAAACCCTTTTTCTCTTCTTACGGTAGAGTTGATTGATTACAGTTTGAAAGGCCGCTGACCTGCAATACGAGGAAACAAATAATTATTAGTAATTTTTAAAACGTGAAAAAAATGAACGGATCTCATATATACATTATTAAGAGAGAGATTTCAACGAGAAAAAAGTAGTTATCCAGAGCTTACTATTTACCTGTAATCTTGGATTGTCTGAAGTTGAAAGAGAATTCTCCATGTCGCTTCTGGATGAGTGAGTGTATAAATAGAAGGTAGAACCCAACAAAAATAGAATAAATACTGCGGCAACAACAGCGACTGCGATTGTCTTATCGCCACCGGCTAGTAAAATCACAGCAATGACACATAAAACAGTTAATACGCAAGCTACAATTTTCGTTTTGGAAAACCGTGACATCCTTAGATGTCTTACGGAAATTGATTCTTCTAAAATAGTTTCTAGTTTCGGTACGAAACCAGGTTCTCTTATCTGTTGTAACTGCTGGCAGTACAGTAGCAGTTCTTGAGTCAAAGGAATAGTAAATTTTGAGCTCCCGGAAAGCGTTTGAATTTCAATATGAGACGTTTCAGGCTTGGAATAATTCTGCTGCAAGACCTGAGGCGGAATATGTTGAAGAACGTAGTTTAGATCATTAATGTTAAGATGTTGGTTGATATTTTCGTTCTCATTTAAACCTTCGAGGGACGGGGTTCTCTGTACATTTGACTGTCTTTGGGACTGATTTGTTTTAGGCCTTTTGGGTTGTGGGTTTGGAGGCGTCTGAATAGATGCAGGTTTTGTTAAGGAATTTTGTTGAAGCATTTGATTCATCATCCTTTGAGAATGATTCCCATCCGTTGTAAAACTTGAACTTAAATAAGTGTTGCTTTCTACATCAGAATCTTTTGTTTGGCAACCCATTTCTGCACTGGTTGGGTTACTATTATTTTGATTCAGAGATACTTTGACCGAATTTAATTGAGCCGAGTTAACGTTCATTTGATTTACCAATTCACTAAATATCTTTGGAACCAAAAGCTGTAATTGGGAGCTGATATGCTGCTGAAGACCTTGAAGATCACACAATTGATCCTGTGATGGTTGAGGAATTTCTAAATATATTATTTGTTGTTGCGATTGTTGTGGCTGTTGTAGCTGGAGTTCTTTTTGCTGTTGCGCATGTTGAAGTTGTCTACAATTGAAATTAGGCAAAGATGAAGTCTGTTTCATTCTTGAATGAACATTTGGAATATTCTGGTAATTAAGGTGAGAGGGTGACGAATTTCTCCTTTGACTTAATAAATGACTCACTTGAATATGAGGTTGGCTTTTACTTCTCTGATTTCTGTTAAGGGGTGGAACTCTGTATTTTGGATTTGCTTTACTCGGAACTCTTCTAATTCTTGGGTGAGCTTGAGTTTGATTGCGATTTCCATTATTTTGGTTATCATCAGCTGGACCAAACGATTTAACAAGTTTTTGATCCGTAGAGGAAATGCTTAGTTTTCTATCAGTATCGAACGTCAGGCCCATTGAAGATAATGAAGAAGATGAAGAAGCGGAAGAGAAGGAGGATGCGATAGAGTATGTATCCTGTCTATTATTTCCATCCGTATGAGTAGGGTTTAATGCCCTGTTGCCCATTTTTAAACTACTCGAATCTTGCATAACACTATTAGACTCGAACACTTTATTTTCTCGATTACAAGCACTTTCACCACCGTATTCAGCGTTTTGGCCATTCGCAGTTTGTGGAAGATTATTATTATCATTATTTTCTTTACTTCCGCTGAATAGAGAAAACCTATTTTGTACGTTTTCGATTGGGTTTTCAACTAAATCTCTCTGCGAAAAATTATCATTGGCAACCATATTTGATCCATTTATCCCACGACCGTTCACTGTCACTTCGTCACAAATTTCCATTAAATATTTCAGTAGATAAAACGATAATAGGAAATAACAAACAAATATAAGATTGTCACACACACGGAACTGTTGTGAAACCTACTCGTGGTGTGGTCGCACCTTCTCGGCCTGAGAGCTTGCGAGGAAATGTGTGAGATTGGAGTTTCACGCTTTATATACCCTGACAGTAGGTGGCAACTGTAGCCTAGTTTGCTATCCATAAAGACATATATTATTCACGTTAATTAATTCTATGGAAATGGGATTACACTAGCAAAAGATTAAAGATCAACAATCTGACACAAAGGAATAACACAACTATACCAAAACCCGTGATAATGATATATTAAATAATCGACATAGGTTATATATATATATATATATATATATATATATATATATATATATATATATATATATATATATGATGAATAAAACCACGAAGGAAAGGAAACACAAAATGGTGCTCAAGCGCTTTCGTCTAATGACATACCTTCGTGAAATAATTTTCATATATATATATATATATATAATATATTATATATATATATATATAACTATCTTCAGAATCACATATCTGAAATCTTAAATGATCTGTTCAAAATCAATCCATAGCCATTTTTGAAGAGGAAAAATAACAGAAGGAATAAAGTAAAATGTCTTAATTAACTATACTTAAAGAAACTTTATATAAAAACATCAAGTAATGTTTGTTGAACAACTGTTCCAAATATATTGCATGAAATCAACTTTAATATACGTAGTTATCTTTAATTTTAAGTAATAATAATTATATACATATATATATATACACCGTGCTATAAAAGCTTGTTAAAAAGGAAGAAATATATAATTTGCTCAAATGTGGGTAGTTCTTTCCGTATACTTTTTTGTACCATAATTTCTCTCTCTCTCTCTCTCAAACACACACACACACATACACACACACATACACATACACACACACACACACACACACACACACATATATATATATATATATATATATATATCGTTATTTCAGACAGTTACTTATTTTATGAGGTTTTGAACGACGTTTCAGGATCGACCTGCGGTCGACCCCTCTGCAGCATCCGGCCTCATTTGTGGGAAAATAAAAAGTATACAGTATAAAAGGAGAGTATAAAGAAAATTATTTAAAAAATCGTTTCTGAATCACACAAGTTTTCTTTTACAAGTCTGATAATTTATACAGCAAGTATATATTGCATATACAGGGTGATTCAAAAGTCAGGTTACATAGGGCTTTTCTGTTTCTTTGCAGGTAAATGAGTTATGAGATGTTATCGAAGGAGAAGCGCATTGATGTGATATTCCTAGTTGGCTGCACAAGCGCATTGCCGTTAACGGTGGCCATATCGAACGTGTGATGTGACTATTCCCCCGTATCATTACATAATACAGTATTTCCCTATGTAACCTGACCTTTGAATCACCCTGTATATTACATATGTAGTTTTTAAAAAAAAAATGTCAAATTTTGTATTATTTTTTTAAGCTTATTGTAAAAGTGACTTTCATTACAATGCGTGCGCGCGTGCGTGTGTGGGGAGGGGAGGGTGTTGTTGAGAAGAGTTTTTCCTTTTGCAATTTGATTTTATTACAGTGCAGGTAGGTAACACATTTTGGAGCTTCACTTACGGACTCATTCACAACCTTATATATATATATATATATATATATAATTTTTAAAACTAGCTGGACAGGTTCTTGTAGAAAGTTCCAGACCAGTTATGCGTGGCTGGCTACGAAGGCAGTAGCAGAGCAAAAACCAAATCCCTCCTCCACCAAATCCCGCAAATGAGGCGAGATGCTGCAGAGAGGTCGATCGCGAGTCGATCCTGAGACGTTGTTCGAAAACTTCTAAAGGTAAGGTAAGGTATATGTATATAACCTCGGTTTTGCTTTCGCTCGAATACTTTATTTTGACGACGAAGGTCAACCTCGTCGAGCTTCAGATGGAATCCGAACTACGACTCACCACGGGTGGTCAGAAATTATAAAGTCCTTGCCCGGACTCGATCTTACGACCTCCCGATCAGCAGCGCAGCGTCTTATCCAGTAGACTGCCTGGGGTGGTACGCATTTATCTACCAACCTTTTTCGGGGGGTGAGCATGGAAGGATGAGCAGGCGGGTGAGTTGATTGCCACCTGCCATGACCGAAATCGAACCCAGGGCCGGTGGAGTCGTTGTCAGCGACGCTAACCACCGAGGTATATATATATATAAAGGATGATCAACACCCACGTGAACATTATGAAGATTTAATATCAGACGTTTTGGAAGTCAAACGCTTAATTTGTACGCAGACCTATAGTCATTCAACTTCGGCTTTTGTATATACAGTGTGTCCGTAAAGTCATGGTGGGATTTTAAATAGCTATATTATTGCAACGAAACATGATAATGAGATGAAAAAAAGGCAAATTGAAGAACAACTCTAAAAGAATAACTTTATTTAACGTAGTTCGATATGGGCTCCTCTGGTAGCCCTGCAGACATCTAGGCGGTGATTCAATTCCAGCCACACACGCCCAACAACATCAGGAGTGACGGATGCGATAGCTTCCGTGATTCGCTCGTGCAAGTGATGAATATCCCTAATGGGTACACTGTACACGCTTTGCTTGACGTAACCCCACAAATAAAAGTCCAAAGGTGTCAGGTCCGGAGAGCGTGGAGGCCATGGCTTCCATCCTCCTCTTCCTATCCATCTCTGTCGAAATTTTTCATTAAGGAATTCTCGAACAACGTTGGCATAGTGCGGAGGAGCACCATCTTGCTGAAAGATGACATTATTGTCAATAAATTGGGGTACTGCAAAATGTTCCAACATAGCGAGGTAGTTGTGTGACGTCACAGTGGGTTCCGCGAAGAAAAATGGGCCAATCACTCGATCTCGTGCTAGAGCACACCACACATTAACTTTCGGGCTATTACGCTCATGTTCAACATAGGCATGTGGACAGCCTAGACTAACTACGAGATAAAGGTTAAGCTTAGCCTAGACTAACTACAAGATACAACTTTGAGAGTTGTTCTTAAATTTGGCATTGTTTCATCTCATTATCATGTTTCGTTGCAATAATATAGCTATTTAAAATCCCACCATGACTTTACGGACACACTGTGTGTATATATATATATATGTATATATATATATATATATTTTTTTTTTGATTGGGGTTGTTTAACCTCCTTCGCAACATCTAAGGTCATATGACGGAGGGACCTACAGCTTTACGTAGGGTCCGAACCACGGGTCGCTACATAATCTGGGTGCAGAGGACGGTCTCCCATCCAATTACTACCCAGACCCAATGTCGCTTAACTTCGCTGATCTCAGGGAAGCGGTGTTACGACATCGGCCACGACGTAGCCCATATATATATATATATAAGGACTCCATAATTCTCAGGTCTGTTTCATTTTGCAAAGTGGTTAAGCATATCACTGATGATGGGAGTTTTACTTCCGAAACGTCTGATATTAAATCTTCATAATGTTGACGTGGGTGTTGATTATCTCTTTTATTCTTAAATGCCGGTTCCCTAAGAATATCCCTTTCTCTACAGTCACACACACACACACACACACACATATATATATATATACAGGGTGGGCCAAAAGTCTGGATCCATAGGAAAATATTTATTTTAATACATAAATTACAACAAATGGTAAATACTTAAAGTGAATATCAACTTTAACTCGTAAATGCGTATCCGTGATACTGTACAGTAGTTCGTACTCCAGTATAAATACTCAAATACTTTTTTTATTTCAGCCCAGAAATGGCTTCGAATCTACTGTAACAACAGAAGACCGGGTAGAACTTGTGCTCATGTACGCAAGACAGGGCGCTACACACAGAGAAGTTGCTACCGAATTCAATACAGAAATCATCCTGATAAGCATCCAGTAACACATGCGACTGTTGGCAAGTTGTTTAAACGTTTCAAAGAAACAGGAAGTGTACATGATCGACGGCGTTCTGGTCGTCCAAAAACTGCAACTGATGAAAATACCTCTGCAATGGTATGTGAAAATTTACCGAATAGTCCAGTAAAGTCAACAAGAAGATTATCAAATGAAACACGCATCTCGAGAACTTCAATTCGAAGAATTATTAAAAATCATAACTTCCATCCCTACAAAGGCCGCCAATTTGAGCATTTGTTATAATTTGTTGTTTATACTGGAGTACGAACTACTGTACAGTATCACGGATACGCATTTACGAGTTAAAGTTGATATTCATTTTAAGTATTTACCATTTGTTGTAATTTATGTATTAAAATAAATATTTTCCTATGGATCCAGACTTTTGGCCCACCCTGTATATATATATATGGTCAACAAAAACATTGTACGAACTTATATTGCAGATGTATGTATTAAAATCTGAAATGAATATTTGTTTTACACACACACACACACACAAAATGTAATTTCTGTCTCTGTGCTACATTTAATTTTGTTCGTGATGAAACCATAATATATTTATCACTTCTCTTCTTATTTATTGCTATTAAATATTTTTCAATTACTGAGGGTCTCATATATATATATATATATATATATATGTGTGTGTGTGTGTGTGTGTGTGTGTGTGTGTGTGTGTGTGTGCGTGTGTGTATGTATATATAGTGATGCAAGAGTAAATTCCCGTAGAAATATCAGCAGTTTTGCGTAGAAATTAAATACAAGGTTATTGAAAAGTGAGGCCTCATAGCAATAAAATCAAAATAAATACAGTGTATAGTACTTCGATGCGGTACTTTTGGACAACACTATAAATGCCGTAATGTCTCTGGGGAGTTTTGCTTTAAGAAAAATATATGAAAGTTAATTGTGAGTTCACAGGGTGGATCAAAAAATGTATACAAACTTTATACATCAAAATAATTTATAACACAACTAGGGGCGATGTTCAGTATTTTCAACATTTTCAACATCTGCTGCAACATATTGTTTCTCCAGATAGTGAACATCGCCCCTTGCGTTATTTATTAAATTATTTGCATGTATGCATTTTTTGAGACATCCTGTATATATATATATATATATATGTGTGTGTGTGTGTGCGTGCGTGTGTGTTTCCTTTAATTTCCTTCTTATCAGAGATGTGCGATGTATCCAATTGCCGTCCGTAAGGAAGGTTAAGTTGCGTAAATAAACTGTGTAAAAAAAAATTTAATTCTCAGAAAAAAAGACCCCAGAATTTCTTCAAATAAAATTTTGGGGCTTTTCTGCTTTTTGCTCCAGATTCCTTTCCCCACCTGTATATTTATATAGAGGACACTTATGATACGCTAGAGGATTTTATTTTATTTTTTATAATATTACTGGATAATGTTCAAAGCTAATACAGTATACATTATTATCAGATTTAAACGTATATTTCATTCAAAGAGGATGGAACTCGTTAATACTTTCAAATGAATTTTAAAATGAAATTATGAACATTTTCATTAAGTATTAATTTTTGAGATGATATTAACCAGTGAAGAGGACCATAAATCGGTAGACGAATGTGGCCCACTGCGCTCACTCCCGGATTATGATTAACCAGTCGATTTCCCAATCTCATTGTCTTCACTTCGCTTATAGGGAAACGGCTTTATCCGCTTAGCTACGGTCGCTGGTTAACTTGTGAGAGCCTTTAAAATGCTAGTTTGCATTTGTCAGATAGCGCCATCTATCTGCGTGAAAGAATTCAACCATTTTATTTGCACGGGCGCATTCTTATTCTTCATTTTAATAAATTTTCATATCCAACGAATATATTATACAGTACACAACTTGTTATCCGACCCTACTGGGTCTTGGAGATGGTCGGATATTCAAACTAGTCGGATACCCGGACTGTTTTTAAACAAGTATTTGCTTATCGAACAGCTTCTTTCCTGTTCATTCCTTAGTTTTGTTAGAATTATCCACTGATGTTATAATGTATGTTGTTTTTATTTAATTTTAGTTAGAATTACAGTGTAAAGGACGCTAACCATCCGACAAGAAGCGATCTGAGTATGTGCAGACAGCGGATACAGCTCCCCTGGTAACCGACTTATGTACTACAAAGGTTGGATAGCCGATCTTTGCTTATAATGGAAAACTCGGATAACTGGACAAGTCGGTTATCTGGGAGGTCGGATAACAGATTGTTTACTGTATACTGTATATAAATTAGCCACAGATTGACTGCTTGGGAAACGTATTCTAATTATAAATAGGAACGTTAACGTTGTGGAGAAGTAAACGCACTTTGTCGATGTATAAATCATAAGTTGTAAGTACCTCGTACGATGGGATCTACACCGTTGATCCTCCGTGCTATTTACGTTAATTCAGCTCCCTTCTGTTTGTTTACCAAATGTCTTGAACGGAATTGAGAGAACATATTTCTAATAAGCATTTTTTGAAGGGCTCTTTCTTCTCTTGACGAAGCTATTTTTTACACTGACACCCGCCAGGGTAACCTGATATGATAGAACGCCTGCTGGGTTTGAGTCTCGACTCGGACCTTCGGTTTTAGCGATGAAAGTGCGTCTCTCAGTTTTCCTTGACGGGGTAATGGTCAGGATTCTTCGCCCGAGAAGCTGTAATTGGGTCCTCTCCGTCACTTGACTTTAGTGTTACGAGGGAAATTAAACACCCTAAACATAATTATTTTACAATGACATAAAGTTTCGGAAAAAGTTCGTCTAGAAACATAAACTTTCTAAAAAACATAAAGTTACTAATTAGTAATAATTCGGTTTTATTTTTTTATCTTATTTTTCTCACCAAAAATGATAAAATATCGAAAGAAAATACATTATTACCAAATAGTAAATTTTTATCTTTTGCTGCAAATTCTGTTTCTAGGCGAACTTTTTTCCGAAATCGTACATACGTAATCGAAATGAGGACTCTGGCCATGGTACAGAATGTAATTAATGATGGGGGTTGTTTAACCTCCTTCAAAACAAATATGGTCATATGACGGAGAGGACCTACAGTTTTACGTGGGATCCGAACCAAGGGTAGCTACATAGTCTGGACGTAGCGAACGGTCTCCCATCAAACTACTACTATCCCACCCAATATCGCTTAACTTCGTGATCAACTGGAAACGGTGGTGTTACGACATTGGCTCGACGTAGCCCACCACGATACAGAAAGTGAAAATCATGGGGACATTGCCGAGATCCTTCGAGACTTACGAATAGTCAGATATCCGACGTTGGGAGTAGAAAGTAAATCATATTGTCGAAACGGAATTATCGCAAAACGTTAATGCATAACCAAACTACAAATAACGAATGTCGCTAAAAACCTAATTTATGTCGTTATCGCGTCACGCCCATTCCAATATAATTACAAAGACTGGAGGTGACTGCAGTTAAAAATTCTCTTAATCGTTCATCACACGATTTGTGAAGAAGTTTCGAAATCTGCGCGAGAAGCGTCGTTCTTGTGGACTCCACCGTTTCCAGATGATGATGATGATGATGAGGAGGAGGAGGATATTTGGGCGTTGTTTGATCCCCTTCGTAACCACAAAGGTCACGCGACAGAGGGCACCTACAACTTCATATGGAATCTAAATCATGGGTCTCTACATCATTTGAGGGTATACGACGGGCACCACCCAACGTCGTTTAATTTCGCTGATGTAACGGAAAGCAATATTATGATATATATATTTACAGAGTCATGCAAGAAGTAAATAGACACCCTTAATTTTATGGTAAAATGTATGCATCCAAATTTTTTTGCCATTATTATGACTAATATTCGTTTCCTACATTTCTATCCTTGAAGAAGGACTTATGCCAATATTCTCAAGTGGTCAAATTGAAAAAGACAGCTGCCTGTTCATGGAAGATGGAGCCCCATGCCACACTACAAAAAAGACGAAAGAATGGGAGGAGTGAAATGGTATCAAACGACTTCCTTGGCCGAGTCAGTCCCCTGACATGAACCCCATAGAACACGTGTAGGCAATACTAGACAAGACTTTACGTAAAAAGCCCAAAAAACCAGCAACACGATCAGAATTGTTGAATCTTTTACGCCAAACATGGTTAGAAATACCTCAAGCTACAATTTCAGAACTCATTAATTCTATGCCTAGGCGAGTTGCTGCCCTTAAAGCAGCTAAAGGAATGTCAACAAAGTATTAATAGCTAAACCTTAATTGTTCAGAAATTAAAATTTATTGGTACTCAAATTTTCAAATAAAATTGTTACAGCAAAATCTGGGCTGTCTATTTACTTCTTACATGCCTCTGTATATATATATATATATATATATATATATATATAACTTGCTAAATTGTTGTATATATTCGTAAGTATCGTATGTCTTTCCTACTGACCGTAGGTTACTGAGTAGAACATGAATCGCTTTCAAAGAATTCTTCAGGATATGGAAAAGGTTACTCATACAATCATTTTCAAATGGTATATATATATATATATATATATATATATATATATATATATATATATATATATATATATATATATATATATATATATATATATATATTTTTTTTCCACCCGGACTTCGTGCTATCTGTATGACTATTACCTAGAAGAAAATTAATATCCAGGATTTTCAGCTCCGAGGTTTGAGGTTAGGTTAGGTTAACCTAACCTAAACTAACCTAACCTAACCTAAACCAAATAATTCGTTGTAGAAAAACGTAAGTATAATATGACCCGAGTAATTTGAATTTCGACGTTTTAGATTAAAACCGTAACGCTGCTGAAATTCGAAAAAATAATCATGGTCTAAAGTATAAAAACTGCTTTAAGTTTTTTAATGGATGACCCCATACATTAATGAAAGCGTAAATAATTAAAAATTAAAAAAATCTGTCCTCGAACTTACTGACTCTTATATTATCACGGACAAAAAATTAAGCAAATATCTCGAGCTAAAGGCAGATATCTCTCTCTCTCTCTCTCTCTCTCTCTCTCTCTCTATATATATATATATATATATATATATATATATGTGTTCAGAATGGGTTCCGGAGCGGTTACGGGCTGCAGGAATTAGATATTTTGTGTAATAAGGCAATTTGCAGCACTCTCCATGCGATAGTGTGATCTTGGGTTGGCATTGAAACAATTAGTTGCGCTTCACGTTTATTACGGGTAAATTAAAGTATTAACGTTAATGAAGCAAGCTTTCGGATATGTCTAATAAATTCAAAGTCATTTATATACATAAATATCGTAATGAAGTATACCAAATATACTAATGCCAAATATACTAATGCTATACTTTGCCGTGCCCCAAGAATAAACATTAAATAAACTAAAAGACCTCAGGGACACTCTCGACCCTGAACACTCGCGGTAGTCTTAACCAAATACGAGACCCTCTTACGAGCCAAGCTCGTAAGAGCCAAGAATCTCGAGACGCTCGCGGAGTGAGTCAAGAATATTGGGCCCTTGAGTGGATCCCAAGTGATACAGCGCGGGGAGCTCCGTCCCAATCTGCCTTCCCCGACCTCGCTCTCGAGATTCCCCGACTCGCCTTCTTCGTTCTTCATACTTAATTATTTCGGGGTTATTGCCGGGGAACGTGGGATACTTCAGAGAAAGTGATGATATCGTAACATGAGAGCTTTTATAACAATTATTTTATAATATACAGGGTGTCCCATAAGTCCGGTCTCATAGGAAAATTTACAAACGTAATATATTAAAACTAAAACAAATGTTGAAATTGATGTCTTGTTGCGAGACCTTTTTTAGAAGTTACACGCCTGAGGAAAAGGCCTCCGCCTTTTCCTGAGGAGCGTAACTCACTTCCATATTAGCCATTGTGTCTTATTCTACCCGCAACCAAAAAAAGGCCCAAAACAAGACATCAATTTGAACATTTGTTTATTTCTAATCTATTACTTTTGTAAATGTAATTTAAAATAAATTTTCCTCTGAGACCAAACTTATTGGACACCCTGTATAAATATATAAATACATTGACAGTAATTCGACTATTTATAGCTGTTTCCTAGATATAAGTAAGGCATATGATAGAGTGAACCACAATATTTTATTTGAAAAACTAGAAGACAGGACGGTCCCCTTGCATATATTAAATGTATTGAAATTTTGGTATTCCCACCAATCTTTCACAGTTAGGTGGGGCAATGTACTGTACTATCCGAGTCATTTTGGCTCCTCTTGCGGAGTGAGACAAGGCTCTTTGCTCTCCCCAATGCTGTTTAATGTGTATTTTGACGGATTAATTGCTTCACGTAATGAGGCAACAGTGGGATGTTGTATAGATAACACAAGGATAAATAACTTACTTTATGCCGATGATATGGTGTTAATAAGTCCCTCTGTTAAAGGTCTGGATCGGCTAGTAAAAGTCTGCGAAGTGTATTCGCAGAAACATGATATTCTTTTTGATGTTACAAAAACTAAGGTTATGCAATTTCATCCTAAAAGCTGTAATCAGCCAGCTGATATTAGGTTTAAAATGAATGGTGAAGTAATTGAGGAAGTACAAGAGTTTAAGTATTTGGGTCAAACTATTACCAGCTACTTGAGTGATGACTCGGATATAAGAAAACAATCTCGAAGCCTGTGTGCTAAAGCGAATATGACCATAAGGAACTTTCAATTATGTACAAGTGAAGCTAAAGACACTCTCTTTCGTACTTTCTGCAGTAATATATACGGACAGCAACTGTGGGTGAATTATAAAAAAGGTTCTGGCAGAACCCTAAATTTGATGTACAACTCAGCTTCGCAAATGTTTGCTACTCGCAATGTCCCGAGCTTCCAGGAAGTAACAAAACGTGCTCAATACAGTCTAATGCAAAGAATTAAAAAATCAACCAACCCGATTATCCAAGCTATCCATGAGTCCTACCATTTATCCTCTAAGTCTAAGCTATGGAATTCTTGGTACGAAAACTTCTGTCTGTAGCTCCACTTAACTTTGACATTACAGTATTATTTCTAATCAATTGTATATATTTCTATCCTTAGTATGTGAACTGTCATTGTATTAATAATATTTGTCATATGGACTATAGTCTGCCAATAAACCTTTTCATTTTAATTTTCATATATATATATATATATATATATATATATATAATATATATATATATACACACACACACACACACACACACACGAGGGTAATTCAATAAGTTTCCGCACTTTTTATTTTCACAATTTTATTTTCACATCTGATAGATTATAAACACATCACTTCTCAACATAGTCCCCCTGTTTCTCAATACACTTAGTCCAGCGATCTACAAGCTTCCTAATGCCATCACAGAAGAATGTTTTTGGCTGTGTGCGTAGCCAGTCATGCACCGCCTCCTTCATCATCGCCAGTTGACAGACGAGCAGAAGCGTAATCGCATGGACGTCTGCTCTCGTCTTTTGGCACGGTATCATAATGAAGGTGAAAACTTTTTGGAGAGCATTGTCACTTGAGATGAAACCTGGATCCATCACTATGAACCAGAAAGCAAACGACAGAGCATGCAATGGAAGCATCCAACATCTCCCGTTGCAAGGAAGTTCAAAGCGCAGCCGTCAGCAGGTAAAGATATGCTAACACTGTTTTGGGATACACGAGGCCCTATCCTTGAACATAAGCTGGAGCGTGGAACTACAGTAACAAGTGCATCGTATTCTGACATGCTTCGGAATGAGTTAAAGCAAGCAATTCGCACAAAACGGAGAGGGAGATTGTCGGAAGGTGTTATTCTGTTACACGACAATGCGCGCCCTCATACCGCTGCACAGACTAGAAAATGCCTTCAAGAACTTAAATTTGAAGTTCTCGACCATCCAGACTACAGGCCAGACCTGGCACATTCGGATTTTTACCTGTTTGGACCACTAAAAGCCGCTTTGAGAGGTCAGCGATTCCAAGGCGATGATGACCTGAAAGAGGCGGTGCATGACTCGCTACGCACACAGCCAAAAACATTCTTTTGTGATGGCATTAGGAAGCTTGTAGATCGCTGGACTAAGTGTATTGAGAAACAGGGGGATTATGTTGAGAAGTGATGTGTTTATAATCTATCAAATGTTAAAATTGTGAAAATAAAAAGTGCGGATACTTATTGAATTACCCTCGTGTGTGTGTGTATATATATATATATATATATATATATATATATATATATATATATATATATATAATATATATATATATATATATATATATATATATATATATATATATATATATATATATATATATATATATATATATATGCGCTTTTGCCGGCTAAAAAAGTAAACTGAAGTACTGAAAGTAAAATATATGTTCTACAGTATAGTTGCAAACCTCATTTGTTGATCATTTGAGTTATTTTAGTAATCAGTGAAGAAGGTAAAAACTGATACAACGCTCATGCCAGATTAAGAGGACCCATTGCGCTAATTCCCGGATTATTAGTACCACCACCATCAGGAGTCGAACCCCCGACCTCAGTGTTTTCACTTCGCTTAGGGAAAAGTTGTTACCCACTGAGCTACGGGACCTGGCATTTGATTCATCTTACTGAAGAGGAAGTATTTGAAATCCTTTCGTCAGAAGAAGAAAGCGTTATTTAATGCAGGAATTCTGAACAATTGAGGAAATTAAGTCTTTGAACCTTCATTGGTTTTAACCCTTTACTGTACAGAGGTCTTTTCCGAGACTGAATAAAACCGTCTGGCATTAGCCAGAACAAAATCACTAAAGTTAACACTATGCGCTAAAGGGCTAATTACTCGAATCATTTGTTATTTGCGTGGATTAGGTCATAAATTCATAAATACGTACACCTGATTTTATGATAATGAATGCGACCGAGACCCCTAATTCCCTATCTTGATAAAAAAAGGGGGTGAAGGTTACGTTGTGGCCACAACTTAATGCTGCTTCTCGTTACATCAGCGATGTTAATCGACTTTGGTTCTGTTCGGTATTTGAATGATTGATCGTCCTCCGTGTTCAGATGATATAGCTACTCGAAGATGGTTGCGATTCGACTTTAATACGTAGGTCCCTTCGTCACGTGACCTTTGCTGTTAAGAAAGAGGTTAAACAACCCTAACACCTTATTATTGTCTAGATATGACGTCATATAGGAAACATCAGAGCTTTTCTGGCAAATATTTGCATAGCCGATTATGAAACTGATTTACCAAGCTCTACTTCTTTGTACCTGGGACCTCCAGCATTGCCCCATCTTCTCTATTTTTTCTTCCCTTGTCTCGATCGTATCTTATGGTGTAGGAGGGAATGTCCTTCACCCTTTTACTCACTAATAAAATTGGGTGGCGGTAACAATATGTTTACCACTGATGTATATTAAATGATAGTTTGTAAAAATATTTTAAGTCATTTTTTCACATTTACACAAAAATTCAATTTTTGCTACAATAATGCTAGCCTGTAGACTACTCTTCATAGTGATACGTGATTGATGGGTCAAAATGTTATAGATACGATACAGTATACAGTACAATATTTAATTACCCAAGTGGTCCATAAAATTTTTCAATGGCGCCCTGTTATTATTATATATACGAGTGTGTGTATGGGTGGTGCAAAAGTCGCGCATCATAGGAATTTTCAGTGTTGATTATAATATATTTTTTCTTTTAAGTAAGGGGATGGCTGCGAAATTAACAATAGACGAGAGGGTGAGTTTGGTTTTAATGCATGGAATACCAAGTACTATAAATAGATGAATCGGTACAGAATTTAAATTCTGTACCTATTCATCGATTTGTTGTACCTGGTATTCTATACATTAAAACCAAGCTCACCCTCTCGTCTATTGTTAATTTCGCAGCCATCCCCTACCTAAAAGAAAAAAATAATATATTATAGTCAACACTGAAAATTCCTATAATGCGCGACTTTTGCGCCACCCTATATATATATATATATATATATATATATATATATATATATAAGATACACATCCCTTCCCCTCGTAGTTATGGGGACAGCCGCGCGCGGATTAGTAGCTAGTGATGCCAAGTTAGTGGCGAGCACAAGCAGTGACGGGGACCAGAATGATTCTTTTGAAATTAGAAATCTAATTTCTCTCTGCAAGTCAATACTTTTCCTTTTCCATCTGAAATAAGTAACGTTTCATGAATTGAATAACCCTTCGGTCACACCCTTTTGTAGCGCATCGCGCAATCCCTGGTAGTTGCAGACCACCGAATTAGATCACTGTGCATGACCGTGTTTCATCAGTGAATTCATCCTCTAAGTCTAAGACTTCATATAAATGCTAATTCTATTGTGTATACATAAACACAAGCGTGCCTTTCATTTGTACTCTTCCATTTATAGCTCAATAAATACTTCAGTCTTACATTAAGTTAAAGGACGTATGCGGGAAGCTGTTGCATAATCAACAAAATAAAAGAAAAAAAATGTTAGTTAAATATCCGCGCGTATCCGCTTGAATTACAGGGCAGGTGATGCAATAAACCAGGTGTCTGTAACCTTTATAATACGGATCGAGGCCCACGTATGGAAAATTGTTCAAGTATACTCGCGGGACACGATATTTTTCGTCTTTTATGAACGTACTTAATATAATTTTAAGACGCACAATTTCGGGAAGAAGCTAGCCTCGAAACAAAAAATTTCTAATATGCATAAAAAATTACGGTGCTCTTCCAATACGTGCTGTACCGTAAAATGTACATTCCAATATGTGCTAACTAACGAAAATATCACGACCTAACCTAACCAATCGTTAGGTCAATTGTACGCCCTTGACGATTGGTTAGGTTAGGTCGTGATATTTTCGTTAGTTAGCACATATTGGAATGTAAATTTTACGGTAGAGCACGTATTGGAAGAGCACCAAAATTACTAATTGGTAATCACTGGGTTTTTTATTTTATTACTGACACCCCGAAAAATCAACAAATATTAAAAGGAAAAAATAATATTATCAATTAGTAATTTTTTATGCCTTTAATGTTATTTTTTTAGGCGAACTTTTTTTCAGAAACTGTACATATAATAAGACGAAGTAATAAAGGATTCGACATTCCCGGTATCCCGACCGGTAATATAAATTTTCCATCATCGAGTTATCCGAGCGCAAAACGCTCGTATCCCGTCAAAGTCTAAAAAACAAAAATCAGTGGTTGGGGATAGGTTTTTTAACGATTGTCAAAACGCCATTTTCTATACTTGAATTATGTTATTTTTTTATTAATATAAACCTTTAATATTTTATTTAGGTGATTGTGTGATTTGTTTACTCATTTGTTGAACGATTTGGTCACTGGGAAACCAAATTCTCTTTCTAATATTCGAGATCCTTGAAGTGGATTCGGAATACCAGAACGAGAAATAATATAGTATTCTGAAGTGATACCAATTAGAAACTACGGATTTCGATCCCTGTAATATAATATAATATGAATTAAATCTTCTCTTTATTTCACTTATACCAGTAGGCCTATTATATGTAACAATTTTAACTTTAAACACTAATTAGATTTAAAATTAAAATTTCATTAATAATTAGATGTATTGTTTATTACGTTCATCAATATTGTGCGTTTCTGGGATTTGTCTCCTACCAATAAAGTTTATCATTATTATCATTAATTATTATTATTATTATTATTATTATTATTAGGATACATTCGAGGTGGAACATGAAGTTTGGATGAAGGACAGCATTGTGTAACAATTTTGTATAAGGTCTAGGATGAGGAAAAAATAGTGTAAATGGTGTGTGTGTGTGTGTATATATATATATTCCACTCCAAGGCTTGTTCCCATTAAGGGTATCTCAATCTAATTAACATGAAAAGGAGTATCTGAACTTCTAACATGTTCTTTATTAATAATAATAAGAATCAATGAACATTTCGAAACTACTGTCTCACATCATCAGTGCGTGTAAAATTAAAACAGAAATTTGGAGTTTCAGGATTTTTTTTTTTAGAACTGCTGAAATACATTCATAAGTTTATATAAACCCTATTGGAATACACACACACACACACACACACACACATATATATACATACATATATATATATATTATATATAATATATATATATATATTGAATAGAAACGACGTAAGTAATAAGGAGCGTCTCTGCACACGGGGAAGAGAAATAACGAATAAATGAAAAATGAGGCGAACCGCCCGGGAATCGAACCCAGGGCCTTCCAATTGCCGGTTGGATGCGCTACCATTACACTACGGACCTCGATCAATCATAAATCGAAATTCTCCTACATAGGGCAGAAACCAATGCCCTATGTAGGAGAATTTCGATTTATGATTGATCGAGGTCCGTAGTGTAATGGTAGCGCATCCAACCGGCAATTGGAAGGCCCTGGGTTCGATTCCCCGGCGGTTCGCCTCATTTTTCATTTATTCGTTATTTCTCTTCCCCGTGTGCAGAGACGCTCCTTATTACTTACGTCGTTTCTATTCATTTATATACTGCGTGGTCATTGCAGTTAAATGCATATATATATATATAGTTATTTCATATGTCTGGAGACATTGGAAAGAGTAGAAAAAGTAATACAACTTTATGACAATGTTTTATTTTCAACATACTATTACAGAAAGTGTTCAAACTCTTCACCCTGAACTTCAAGACAGGTGATTACTCAAAACTGGCAAACTTTCTGAACACTTCTGATTGTTTCAGCAGAAATTCGCTACAATTCCAGTCTTATCTTAGTTTTGAAATTCTCAATTGTAATGAAGAGTAATGAAATGTCTTGAAACTTAAAGTGAGCAATTTGAATGCGTTCTGTAATAGTAGTGTATGTTGAAAATAAAACATTGTAAAAGTTAGCGCAATGGTCCGCCGCATTAGTTGACCTGGGCGCTCTGCCAGTTTCTGGCCCTCCTCACTCATTATTATCCTGTAACTGACGAACGTTTCAGTTTCAGGAAATACATCGTGGATTTCACGGCTGAATTCTTCAAAATTTCCTCAATTTTACAATATATACCAGTTTGGATGAAAATTTTCCGAAACATTTCCTAAGAACTTCAGTATATCATCGTGACCTTCTCACATACAACAAAATAATGCGCGTACCACGACGCGAGGTATCGTGCCCTTGGTGAAGCGGTCAAACTCATAAAAAAGGTGCGCATAACTTTTATTATGACTCGAAATCCCGCGCCTTGCAGTAATTCTGTTAAACGTTTTAGACTTCCTTAAAATGAAAGATACGCCTAATACTCTTAAAAACGTTTCGAAGAACAAATAAATGTAGATAAGTTTCGTTACGTAACAGTGTTTGGTGTTTACGACGACGCGCATGCTTGAGTTCGTATCAAAAGAAGAAAACGAAGATAAAATCAGTTTTTCATCCACAGGAAACAAACTTGAAGTTAAGTTCAGAGTTTACCACGAGTCATTTAAACCGCGCTAAAACGCTCTTATTCTAAGATATTCTAAAAGGGTTCTTCAGGATTTGGTGTGGGGGGGTGGGGGGCATAAAGCAAAACTTGCGAAATGGAAAATTAAGCGCCAAAGGACCAAATCATATATACGGGGCTCCAATAAACCTTAGCCCCCCGCCCATGGCCTAAACCATTAGAGGTACAGTAAAACTAAACATACCTTAAAAAAGATAATTTAATCCTGCATTTAATGAGAAACAATTAAAACTTGGTGTTCCCGCCATTGGCTTCCAAGACAGTCTGAATTCGCTTTGGGTAGCTTGCCAAAAGTGACGTGAATAGATCTTCATCGTTACGCAAATTTGCTAAAACAGTTTCAATGTGTTGCGTCATTGTATCCTTCGAAAATCGATTTGCTGCAGGGTCTTGAAACAAGAGACATTCAACCTTGTCCTTTATAACTGATCCAATGTGTTCACAGACGTTCAGGTCAGGAGAATTTCCTGGCCATTTTTCATTTCCAAAGAAATTTATCTCATGGTTCCGGAACAACTGTTGAGTGGCTAATGCCTTAAAGCAGGGGGCCTTATCGTGCGGAAGTGCGACCTGATCGACATCCATAACATTGTTTGGGTTTCTTAGAAAAGGAATGACATGCTGGGATAGAATAATATCACGAAAATACTGTCCATCCCAACTCTGACCATTTGGCTTCAGCACCCACATGAGCTTCTTTGCAGTGAACAAAACAAACACACCAACACAGTCTGGACTTTTTAATAATTCGCGATAATGTTCATTGTCATCGATTTCATCTGGTGTTGTGGCCCACCTCGATCATTTTGGTAGTTAAGCCGACGTGTTACGTAAACAAAAAATTCATCGGAGACAGCTAAATGCATGAAATCATCCACATCCCAATCTTCAAGATAATGGGCAAACCACATTGTCATCGATGTTAAGTTCAGTTTTTCTTGGCTTTGGAAGTTCATGCCAAAGCTTTAAACCTTGCCTGTGACGGTACAGTCGAATGATCTCATCACTAACGATCTTTCCTCTCAACACTTCGATCTCTCTAGAAAGTTTAGCACAGCTGTTTTTCCGCTTACGCGTACCGCTTTCAATGATGTCCTTTGTTTCCTGAGAGAGTGGCAAATTTGGGCGCCCAGATTTGGTTGTATCCATTTCACATTCATCCAAAGTTTTATTCCAATTTCTTTTGACGAAGTCCTCACTTCTTCGCAACTTTTTGGCAACCCATGAACGTGTTATAAAGGTGGCTCCAGCATCACGAGCTTCCCGAAATGTTTGCGATCTATCACACGTTGCCTCTCCGAATCACTAATTAATTGAGAAGCCATTATATTATCACTTTATCAGCTAGAGTAATTTTAATACCCGCAATAAATAAAGAATTTTATATATTTTTATAATCACTAAAAACTATTTCGATATAAGTAAACATGTAAGCTGCAAATGGGGGGGGGGCTAAGGTTTTTTGGAACCCCCTTACATTTATCGTAAACTAACAAGCTATTATGCTTGGTTAGAATAAATTAATTTCGAGTATAAAATTATACCGTATATTTGGTTAACGGCTCCTAACTTTTACGGCTCAAGGCACCCCGGACGATATTTCTCTCCTACTGCTCGCCATCCAGTTCCCTCGCTCTCCCACCACAAGGCGTGGGCTTTTATATACGATTTGGGCTTTTGAAAATTTGCTTATAAAACACAAATAAAATCATCTTGAATTAAACCGAGACATTCTCAAAACTTTATACAAAATGCAACGAAAAAACTTTATTTTGAAAGGAAACTAATGGAAAATCAGGTTTAAAAAACATTCTGGAAATATTTTGGTGCATAGCGTAGGGTTTCTATCGAACCAAATGTCCATTTACAAAACATCAGATATAATGCGTATAACACTATTACTACTACTGCTGCTGCTATTAATAATAAACTAGCTAAAGTGGGCCCTACGGGCCCATTTAGCTACGCCCGTGGTGCTGGGGCCTTTGGCCTCAGTAATTGGGGAGCCGCAGGCCCCCCCCAGTTACCGGGGAGTCAATTATTCAGTCAATAAAACTATAGAAAAGAATGCAGCTATAAAAATCTTAAGCTTCACAAATCTTGATACAATGGGTTGGATGTGAAGCTCAAGCTTGCTATAATCCGAACATGAGTGAGCATCAGAAGAACGTCGAGATTGAGTTTGTTCTTGCGTTTGACGCTCTCTCCGTCGTTGTTTTCTTTCTGTTGCTAAACGTCGTTTTCTTTCAGCATGATCCTCGTTCATCGTGGGCTAAATGAATTTCTGATATAAAAGAAAATTGACAACTCGAAGACTTTTTGAAAGCCGTAAAAATATTTAGTCTAATGGTTGCAGCACCAGTATGAAAGTGCATAAAAAGAACTCATTTGGTAAATTTTTGAACTTAGCCGCAGATTAAATTTCGGTTCAAAGCTGAACGCAAAAGCAAATATTTTTTACACTTTTTAAAATTATAATTAAAAGTAGAATTCATTACGCCTTTTTCTAATGCATTAAAATACAAATATCGCCCATATATATCGAGCGTGACAGACTGACAGACATTCCTGGGTGATTATAGTATTAATCTTCTATACTATAATAAGAGAGCTGTCCGTCTGTCCGTCCGTCCGTCCGTCCATCCGTCCGTCCGTCACACTTTCAGAAATTGTGAGAAAAAATTGAGAAAAAAATTTGGAAATTGTATTACGGGCTGCAATGTGAAGCTCAAGATTTTCATGACTGCGTTCTTTTCTGTAGTTTAGCCTGTCTGTTTGTCTGTTTGTGAAATTTATCCCGGGCAGTAATGGGGGAAGGGTGGGGTGGGGGTAATGGGGGAGGGGTTAGCCCCCAAGTTGCATGAATGGGGGTGAGGAGGTTTTGGGAGATACCAGATTCAGAAATGTTGACACAATGTGAAGCTCAAAATTTTCACGGCTGCGTTCTTTTCTGTAGTTTAGCCTGTCTAACCGTCAGCGAAGCGACGGGAACTGTACTAGTAATAATAATAATAATAATAATAATAATAACCTAGTTAATTATAGCGAGGATATGAATACAGCATAGAATATATATATATATATATATATATATATATATATATATATATGTGGACCTTTTCCGTTCTATGGGCACCATTGAAATAAAGAGAAATTAATATTTTTTAAATATATATATATAATACAGTACAGTATATATATATATATATATATATATATATATATATATATATATCGAAATCTATGGTAAAATTATCGAATGCCCGGTTAGGTTAATTGAATGCCCGGTTAGGTCAATTGTACGCCTTTGACGATTGGTTAGGTTAGGTCGTGATATTTTCGTTAAAACTAACGAAAATATCACGACTTAACCTAGCCAATCGTCAAGGGTGTATAATTAACCTAACAGAGCATTCAATTAACCTAACAGGGCATATATATATATATATATATATATATATATATAGCCTAGGTCTTTGCGCGAACTAAGAATAAGATGGCCTATAGCCTACGTCCAATTTTCAATGCAAATTATCGTCAAATTTTTGAAGAAACGACAAATATTTTTTGTTTTTATTTATGTTCAAAGCTGTTAAATTAAATAAATTAAATTTCTCCTATTCAAAATGTAATGATTAATTATTAATAAAAAGTTAAAATACATTTTAAAAATATTAATTTCTCTCATTTCAATGGTGCCTCGGTGATATAGTGCTTAGCATCGCTGACTACAAATCCACCAACCCAGGGTTCGACTCTCGACGATGGCAGGCGGTTTAGCTCACCCGGTTGGTCGTGCTTCGATAGAAAAAAATTGGTTGGTAGATAAATGAGTACCTTGGATAGCTTAGTGGGAGGTGGTGAGATTGAGTCCGAGCACTTGAAGCTGTAGGTCTCAGTTGGGGCCACAAGCTTGACCTTCCGTCAGAATAAACGATTCAGACAGGAGCAAAATGGAAGTGATATATATATATATATATATATATATTTTTATTACACACACACACACACACACATATATATATATTATATATATATATATATATATATATATATATGAATTTTGACTTAAAATATGATAGATACCCTTTTTCTTTGATGTGAATTCAATCCGACATAAATGCAACGAGGTTCTTGCCTATATTGAGGGTCTGAATGTAGTTGCTTAGGTTAGCTTTAAACTGTAGACCCTATCCCAATGCTGGGTGCTGGGTCCTATTTGGTTAGCAGATACTGCAGCTGGTGAGGGAAGCTATATTTTGGGGTTTCTTTGCTAGTGAACAGTTGCTCCCGATGGGTTTCCATCATGAAAAAGAAAAGCTTTAGTATTTGCCATTTACCATCACTTATTTGGACTATAGTGGATTTAATTATCCAAGAAGGACGCTTTGTTCCATGTACATTAGGTCTGCGTATTCCGTAAAAGTTATCTCAGGGAACTATTCTGAGTTGTATTATATATATATATATATATATATATATATATATATATATATAGCTGTGATGGATCTAAGACGACGTCTGTAGTGATGAGAACACATTTATACAAGACAAGAACAAGTGTAAATTTCGTTCGTGAAATAAAGAAACTCCGTAATTGTTACGTCACAAAATGAAAAGTTTTTAATGTAAATTAATACAAATTTAAATAGTAAATAACGAGACCTTCATTCATCGTTCGCTTCAACAAGTTTAGAGACAATGTTTTCCTCATCGCGTCTTCCTTCTGAAAGAAGAATAAGCTTCATGTTTTAACTGGGTTTTGTGTGTGTGTGTGTGTGTAAAGCAGATTTATTTTTAACTCTTCGTCGTCCGTTAATTTAAACCAAGAGTTAAATTTCTCGAGAAAAATTTTTGTGATAATTTTTAATTTTTAAACTTTGTATTTCTTGTAAATTAATTTGGGTCTTTAATTTCTTGGTTTGATGTACACACACACACACACACACACAAAGAAATCATTTCTCTTATCCTACATGATATCATTTACAGTAATATATACAAGATATGATTATTTTTTTTTACAATTTTGACCTTTTCGGACCTGATTTTTAAGATTTGAAGTTGCATAACGTTTTATATCAATTAAGGATTGTTGCACGTAAAGGCATTTTATGCACTTGTCATTCAGCGGATTACAAATGGAAATATTTTAGGGAAATTTATGGTTTGTACGGAACAAGGAATAAAATGTCATTGTTGGACCCACCCACCAACACACACACGCGCGCACACACACGCGTTTGTGGATAGCAACATTTAACCTAATCTAAATAATCTAATTACTTAACTTAATCTAAATAATCTGATTAACGTAACGTAACGTCGCGTTTCCTAACCATCATTTTATTGCCTTTATTTTCATATTTAATGGTTTTCAATGAAAAAATCATTCTCAGTCTACTACGACACCGTTAATATCACTCCACACACGTTCATGTCGCGGTTTCATGATGTAAATAAGAACGCGCGCGCGCACACAAACACACACACACACCCCAAACTAAGATTTACAGAGGAAACATTTAATGAAAACTTCATCAGTTCATTGAGATGAGAGTATAATAAAGTATTATAGTGTTTTTATCTTTGTTTATTGGGATTCAATGTTGTTGTAATTTTATGTATTAGTTTTAGTTTCATCGCTATTTATTGCGAAGTATTTATTACCGTTCATGATGATGTGAAGCACGATTTGGATTCATTTTACTGCTCCTTTACTTTTATAGTTTACTTTGAACTGAAGCTCGACGAACAATATTCAGAAACGTTTCGAGTGCAGAATAAATAGTGGTAACACCACCTTTAGTGTATATATATGTGTATATACACACACATCGCTATTTCTCCATCATTATTATATCGATATACGTGTGCTACTGGGTGTATATATATATATATATACACTGTGTGTGTATATATATATATATATACACTGTGTGTATATATGCGTAGGGGGGGGGGTACAAACCACACGGAAGTTGAAAAACGATTCCGAGCGCTTCCGACCTTCTCCTCTTGTACTTTTTGATATCTGAAACCTTCTTCATATTATGGACTTGATGAAGGGGGGAATTACGATATCTTCTCTCATCCTGTTCTCGCAACCTACCATGTACGTACACGCTACTCAGCAACTTCTCTCAAATGAATGCATCACCCCAGAGACCTTGATTGTTAAAGCTTATATGACACTTCTGTAATACTGTAGCGCGGCTTGTAACTCGGTAATCTTTACTTTTTTGAGTAACTGCAATGATAACTAGTTACATTTTACGACCGAGTAATTGTAACTAACTAGTTACAAAAAATGGATCACCCGAAGATCAGGGCCCCCCAGCCTTCTCTAATTAGCTTTATAAGGCTAACTAACGAAAATATTACGACCTAACCTAACCAGTCGTTATGTCAACTGTACACCCTTGATGACTGGTTAGGTTAGGTCGTGATATTTTTGTTAGTTAACCTTATAAAGCTAACTAAAGAAGGCTCTGGGGGCCTTGATCTTCAGGTGATCTCTTTTTTTCTGTGAGGGCAAAAAGTTAGTAACTACATTTTTTCACAATGTACATATTGTGCATAGTGCAAGTTTATTGAAAACATACAAGTACATCTAACGCTAATACGATAAAATCTTATTTATTCGTTAAATTACAATCAATTTGGAACGCATGAACAATCTTGACAAGTATCACTTGTCAGGGAAAATACTTTTATGAGGATCATACGCTCGCTAAAACCAGGTCTAGTAACTAGTAACTAGTTACGTTTTAGAAACAGCAACTAATAACTAGTTACTTTTTGAGACATAACTAGTAGCTAGTTATGTCTAGCTAACTAGTTACTAGAGGCAGTAACTAGTAACTGTAATTAGTTACAAAAAAGTAATTGTCACAACACTGCACTTCTGATACGTCTTCATTCCTTCGACAGGGTGATTAAAAAAAAACAATTTTCGACCTTGATTTTTGATGAAGAAATTTTCTCGAGGCACAATCGTCTTTTATTTTGCGATCTTTATTGATTTATTTTTGCTCGTGAAAAAATGTATTTTAATTGCGTTTTTTTATACTTTTAATTAAAAATTGGTTTCTATTTTAATTGCGTTTTTTTATACTTTTAATTAAAAATTGGTTTCTATTTTAATTGCGTTTTTTATACTTTTAATTAAAAATTGGTTTCTATTTTAATTGCGTTTTTTATACTTTTAATTAAAAATTGGTTTCTATTTTAATTGCGTTTTTTTATACTTTTAATTAAAAATTGGTTTCTATTTTAATTGCGTTTTTTATACTTTTAATTAAAAATTGGTTTCTATTTTAATTGCGTTTTTTATACTTTTAATTAAAAATTGGTTTCTATTTTAATTGCGTTTTTTTATACTTTTAATTAAAAATTGGTTTCTATTTTAATTGCGTTTTTTATACTTTTAATTAAAAATTGGTTTTATTTTAATTGCGTTTTTTATACTTTTAATTAAAAATTGGTTTCTATTTTAATTGCGTTTTTTATACTTTTAATTAAAAATTGGTTTCTATTTTAATTGCGTTTTTTTATACTTTTAATTAAAAATTGGTTTCTCTTATTGAAGTTTCATCACGTCGCCATTTTGAAGTTTCTACTTCACGATCTTCCTTTTTATTTTAAGCGAACGGGTAAAGACTGGGTATAGGACTCGATCACGGGCACTTCTTAGATTTGTTACGCGGAAGTTCATCGTATAACATTCTCGTTAGGACGTTTCGTAATCCGAGTTTCTCGAGTTCGAATCCCGCGGAGCGGATTTCCGTACAGAATTCTTAAACGAGACTGTCTCTGTCAACCATTAGCATGGTCGAATAGATGGATTCAATAATGTGGAGGTAGGAGGTGGGGGTTACAAGTTTGCGCTTAGAAATAAGTGATTGGCTGAAGGGTCTCGCTTGCTGATTACTCAGAAAATCTTATTATATACAAAAAAAAATTATGTAGGAAGGAGAGGCCAAGGGCGAACGCCCGCAAACTGCCCCTCCCGATAGAAGAAGGAGAGAGACGAAATCAAGGTCTTCAAGACCTCTAAAAATTGTCCTTTTTTTTATATGAATTTTGAAAAAAGTGTAAGATATTTGTATGTGTAGTGAGGAATAGAGGGAGAACTATGTGTTTAAGAGCATGATCTCCTGCCTAATGTCTCCCCCGGAGTACTTCCAGACCCGGCGGGAGCATTAGGGGGAGGGACCACATTTTATAAAAGGTAAATAAATTAATTATTTTATGCTATTTTTACTCGACTGTGATGACAATGATTGAGCAATATTAAAAAGTACAAGTAATTACCGGCGGTCCACAGATATTTTACGTGATACGCAAACTACAAATACCAATAAATTTACTAAATGATCAATACATTAGTGAGACATAGATACATACATGATACACGAAATACATATTATAATTCAAACTTGCGTTTCTAATTACGTATTTTTACAATCCATTTACCACATTTAAGGAAACAAACTTTTTGCCATTTTAAATTCAAATAATGTTTACTTTAAAGTTTTAAGTACTATCAATAACTCAACATGAAATATATACTTAGTACACGTTCAAAAATACGAAGAGCAAGTGTAGTTTACGTCCCCCGACTTTGACCTAGTGTAGTTTGTGTCTCCTTTTGCGTCAGGGGGACGTAAACTACACTTGCTCCAAATATGATTCGATTATAACAGGATATTCACCGAGTAATCTTTACTTTTTGCATATTAATTAATTCTTCTTGGAAATGCGTTTATAAACGCAGACGCTGTTTGTTCTCGCCTCAACGTTCTTTTACGCCTTAACTTTAAATAAAAACTTAATATATTAATTAGGATAATACCTAATTATAAGATATAAGATAAAAAATCAAGTAACTGAGGTGGGGGTGGCACAGAAGCATAAGTGGGCAGGTCATGCCCCGTCAGACCCATCCATAGCGCTGGGCCTGAGTGGCGACTGGTGTCTACAATCTCCTCCTCATATACGAGTATAATGAGTGAGTATTTTATACGGATTGGCAATCAATGTCCGTTCCTTCACCCTTCAACAAAGATCTCATGCAACCTTTTCATAAGACTTAACCATTCTTGTTGGAAATGCGTTTACAAAGGCGGAATCTGCTTGTTCTCACCTTAACGTACTTACGTCTTAACTCGTATGTCTGTATATAATCTGGTTAATAACACTCATTTTCCATTTTTGGGGTAAAGGGATCACCTGAAGATCAGGGCCTCCAGCCTTCTTTAGTTAGCTTTATAAGGCTAACTAACGAAAATATCACGACCTAACCTAACCAATCATCAAGGGTGTACCTAACGATTGGTTAGGTTAGGTCGCGATATTTTCGTTTAGTTAGCCTTATAAGGCTAACTAAAGAAGGCTGGGGGCCCTGATCTTCAGGTGATCCGGGTAAAGTTCTCGTTAAAACCAAATAATGAGTAAAACTTGATTTGAACATTCTTTTCTCTCCTTTTCATCCACACGCGGCAATGTTTAACCTTAAAAGAGGGAAGTGCCACTGATTCTCTTCACTGATGTATAGGGTGGGCAAAAAGTCTGGGCATCCCCTCAAAATATTTACATATCTAATTTGAGTAGTAATTTGGATGTTTTCCGTTTGGGGACTAGCAGCGAATTTTAATGAAAATCGGTATACTAATGTAGTTTTGGTCACTGATTTCAAAAATAACTTTCTTTTTGGAGAAATGATAAACAAACATGTTAGGGCACTTTAAATAATTAATATGTGTTTTAACTAGTTTAAACTAGTTACATAGGATTGTGTTAAATTTAGCCAGAGTCACAAATTGATACTGTTTATTAAAAAGTGCTCTAAGTGTGGGAAAGTGTGTTCCTTTGATAAAAATACCCAGTTCTTTCGTTGCCAAAAGCGTCGGTCAAACGGTAAAAAGTGCAATTTTACGAAGAATACGTTTTTTGAAGGATCCCGGCAGATCTGTAAAAGTAGCAGAAAAAAAAATCAAGAATTAATGCCCAGTTAGGTCAACTGAATGCCCGGTTAGGTCAATTGAATGTCAGGTTAGGTCAATTGAATGCCCGGTTAGGTCAACTGTACGCCCTTGACGATTGGTTAGGTTGAGTCATGATATTTTCGTTAAAAACACATTAATTATTTAAAGTGCTCTAACATGTTTATTTGTAATTTCTCCAAACAAAGAAAGTTATTTTTGAAATCAGTGACCAAAACTACATTAGTATACCGATTTTCATTAAAATTCGCCGTTAGCCCCCAAAAGGAAAAGACCCTCTAATTTTTACATTAGAAGGGGTAGTGCCCAGACTTTTTGTCCACCCTGTACAGTAGAATAGGGATATACATCGTGGCTACGTTGCAACGCCGTTTCCTGTTTGATCAGCGAGGTTAAACGACGTTGGGTCTCTTCAGTAATTGGGCGGGGAAGAGGGTGACTTTTCGATGATGTAGCGACCCTGTGATGGCTCGGATCCCACGGAATGCTGTAGGTCCCTTGTATTTTAAGCGCAATGACCGTACTTTAATACGATGGAAAGGAAAAAAAATAAAGTGGGATACACTCTGTCACTGAACCATACCCATATCCACCTTACTACATACCCGATTTCGGTAACCGGTGATATACAAAAAAAGTTCGGACTTTAACCTATTATACTTCGTTTTTGCTAAATACCTGATCAGATTCATCGAAGTAAAATTTGACGAAACTAACCTATTGTATTTTGGATTGTCACCTAACTCACTGTTTATACATAAAAACCATTCTTCCACATCTAATAATTCAGATAAGCATTATCTTTCTGTTCTGAGACATCATACTAATTTCGCATATATATATATATATATATATTATATATATTATATATATATAATATACACACACATTTTAACTGCAAACAACACACAGTATAATTAATGTAAAGAACGACGCTTGTATAGAAGAACGTTCCGCACAAGATGAGGAGGGAGAACGAACAAATGAAAAATGAGGTAACCACCGGGAATCGAACCCGGGATCTTCCGATTGCCGGTCAGATATGCTAACCACTACACCATGGGCCTCGATTAATCAGAAGTCGTAATTCTCCTACATACGAGCAGAAACCAATGCCCTGAGGGGTTTCTGCTCGTATGTAGGAGAATTATGACTTTTGATTAATCGAGGCCCATGGTGTAGTGGTTAGCTTATCTGACCGGCAATCGGAAGATCCCGGGTTCGATTCCCGGGTGGTTACCTCATTTTTCATTTGTTCGTTCTCCCTCCTCATCTTGTGCGGAACGTTCTTCTATACAAGCGTCGTTCTTTACATATATATATGTGTGTATGTGTGTGTGTGTGTGGGTAGGTGTAGGTGTCTGTGTGGTGCATGCAGCATGCATATCTGCGCGTGCGTATCCGTGTGTACGTGCAGATGTGTGTGTGTGTGTGTGTGTGTGTTTTGCATGTGAGCACGTGCTTTTATATATATATGATACTAACATACAAATGAAACTGAACGACCATTAAAATCTTGAATATTATCATCCAGTTTGTTGCAGCAATTGTAACACAAATTCCTTTTTTCTCTTGAATTTTATTGGTTTTTTGCCTTTTAGCAGCAAACGCAAGGCTTTCTGGTTTATTGAGGTACAAAACTAAAGGTGTAAAGTGACTTGGTAATTCCCCTCCTCCATTTAATTCCGCCAACAACCTAAAATAAACTGTTTTTCTTTTCTTTTTTCACAAATGCAGTCACATCTCTTTATTTACATATACAATAAGACAATATTGCTTCAAGATGCTTTTGTAATGTGAATATATATATATATATGTTTTAATTGGGGTTGTTTAACCTCCTTCGCAACATCTAAGGTCATATGACGGAGGGGACCTACAGCTTTACGTGGATCCGAACCACGGGTCGCTACATAATCTAGGCGCGGAGGACGGTCTCCCATCCAACTACTATCCAGACCCAATGTCGCTTAACTTCGCTGATCTCCGGGAAGCGGTGTTACGACATCGGCCACGACGTGGCCCAATATATATATAGATAGAGAGAGAGAGAGAGAGATACAATAAGTCATATACACAATGAAAAAATAGCTAACGGTTAATATATATATATATATATATATATATATACTGTATATCGGTGGCTAACGTTTTAGTTCTATTTTGAGACTTGCTCTAATATAATAAATGTGACAAACGCATTGCTTCATTATCAATTTTATCAGTTTTTGATGTATTTTTTACACACATAAAACAGGGTTGGAAAAAATGAGGTCATAATTTTTAAAATACGTGACATTTTTATGGGAATTCTTTCGATGTTAATCCCATTCCATTAGCTGGTAAAGGCGCAAATGAGAAGGGTTAGTATTCCCTAACCTAATTCAACTTAACCTAACTTAACATTAGCCTAACCTAACCTGACATTATCTTAACCTAACCTAACCTAACCCGTACCAAAGTGGGAAAATTATGGAAGACAGTGAGAAAGTCATAAAATGGGAATAGATCCATTTAAGAATTGTCTCCGTTGAGATTCTCATTCGTGGAATTCCCACTCTCGGTCCTGGAATAAAATGGGAATCACGTTGAATGGTGTGATACTGTTCAGAATATACGAGTATATATATATATATATATATATATATATATAAAATTCCTTATTCTTTAAAGGGAAAAATTGATTAAATTTCCAAATTATAAGTTACTATATTTAGACGCGTAAAAGTTGTACAGTAAATTTGTCATACAACATTTGGGAATTTTGAGCTAAGAATAAACACTTCCTGAATAGGTGAACGAACTCATACTAATTAGAGGTTTTATATAAAAACCATATAAATACATACACACACACACACACACACACACCACACACACACACACACATATATATATATATTCATCTATATAATTTGCAGAAGTCACTGACTCCTCAAAGTCAGTAGCCGAAAAATATATATATATATATATATATATATATATGCGCCTCGGTGGTGTAGTGGTTAGCGTCGCTGAAGTCCTACGAAT